>OV816023.1:139456731-139821731 GCA_929113105.1 Agrypnus murinus
CAGTCAAGATTTGAGTACTGACCAAAAATATTTGCTAGAAGTTTGCCACGCCACGAGGAGAGTATTCAGAAGATCTAGCGAAGAAAAACCCAGGGAAGCCATCACATGCAAGATGGCAGCTAATCGCATTTTACGCCTGTATGTCAGCAGCGAGAACCCTTCTGATAACTTGAAAATACTATCTGAATACGTAATGAAAGTCTACGCTCCAGTTTGGTCCCATGTGAAACTTCATCCATCTTGCACTTACGGCACTCAGTACTTGGAGACTTGTAAAGTTTTCCCGCTACTTTCCGCATGGGCTCCTAAATAATAATAATAATAATAATAAATGCCTTTATTTTAATAAGCAGAGAAAAAAAATTACATTCATTACATTACATTAAGGCGAAGTTCAGCATCACCTAACTGGGTGATGCTGCTCTGCCACTTAACCCTTAATTTAAATAAAAACAATGATTTAATATAATATGCGGCAAAATAATTAGCCAACGTATAATAAAACATATTTAAACAGGATAATATAGGTAGAGTTATGTTAACATTATCCTTGGTGGAGCTGGCAGCAGGAGCTTCGTAGAACATACACAGGAACATGATTAATTTAAGTTTGTTGTTTTCTAAACAAATCTGATGACAATGTTTTTTTGAACTTTGAGATAGGAAGAGCTTTAAATGAGCTTGGAATCTGATTAAGATATGAAGCGCAGGTATATGAGAAAGATCTCTTAAACGTGTGTGTTTTATGTGGTGGAATCGTAAGTAAACCTCTGTATCTTAAGTTTATGTGATGTACGTCTGTACGAAAGCTTATTTTATTAGTCAGGTATTCAGGTTTGTTGTGTTGTAATATTTTATGAAAGAAAGTTGTCGCGTGTAGGTGACGTCTGTTTGACATGTTAAGCCATTTTGATGGTGCTAATTTGTCTGTTATACGATGAACTGCCCTAGGTATGCCATAAATTAGTCGGAGGCAGGCATTGTGTAGTCGCTGTATTTTATTTGCAACCTCTTGCTCTATACATGGCCCATAAACTACATCACAGTAGTTAAGATCAGAAAGAACCAGTGCCTCACAAAGCATTTTTTTGATATGCGTGTCGAGATACTCTCGATTCTGATATATGATACGAAGATTTAAGTATCCTTTTTTAAGAACATTACAGACATGCGATTTAAATCGTAAATCTTTATCTATAGTTAGATCTAGGTTCCTTACCTTTTTGTAGACTTCCACTTTTACGCCTCCGATCTCAATATTGACCTCTGCCACTAAAGAGTCGTACACATAAGAACTACTTATTAGTATTGCTTGAGATTTAGTAGGATTAAGTTTCAGTTTATGTGCTCTAGATAAATTAGAAATTGCTTGTAAATCAGCATTAATTTTTTGACAAGCTTGAGTTACCGAAGTCCAGGGAAATGATGAATACAGTTGTGTGTCATCAGCGTAAAAGTGGGAGTCTACGAACTGGAGCTGTTCACGGAAATTCGATATATAGATAGCAAATAAGGTAGGGCTGACAATGGAGCCTTGGGGTACACCAGATTTTAAGGTTAGATATTCTGAAGTATTATTCTTATATACTACAGCTTGCTGTCGGTTTGTTAGAAAGTTTTTAAAAAAATTTACCGCCTCAATTGAGAGTCCACAAAAATGTAAAATATATAAAAGTAACTGATGGTCTACAGTGTCAAAAGCCTTTGAGAAGTCTAACAGTACTAGAACAGTGGCAAGTTTTTTGTCAAGAGCAGTTATTATATCATCGGTTACTTTAAGTAATGCGCTCGTGCAGCTGTAGCCCCGCCT
Source organism: Agrypnus murinus (assembly GCA_929113105.1). Taxonomy (NCBI): domain Eukaryota; kingdom Metazoa; phylum Arthropoda; class Insecta; order Coleoptera; family Elateridae; genus Agrypnus; species Agrypnus murinus. Next base: position 139,458,542 of record OV816023.1, read on the forward strand.
AAACCCTGATTGTGTCTCAGGCAGTATATCATTTCGTTCTAAGAATTCTTTTAGTTGCTTATCAATGATCATTTCTAAAACTTTGGAAAGAACCGGGAGGATGGAGATGGACCGGAGATCTTTGAATTCTAAGGGATTAGGAATCTTATTTAAAGGGATAACATTTGCTTTCTTCCAGGTAGTGGGATATACTGAATGGATAATACAATAATTAATTACATGAGTCACAACAGGGAAAAGAAAGGGTAGGCACAGGTTTATCATAAAAAGAGTTATTCCGTCGTGACCCGCGGCATTTGATTTTATTATTTTGCTACTACTCCAAATCTCTTCTTCGGGCACAGGGCGAAAGAACAGTACATGGTTTGTTTTCATATTACTATTGTAATAGCTTAGGAGTTAAGAAAAAAAGTATTTATGTCATTTACGTTTGTCAAATATTCCGGTAAATTTGAATATTTCTTTTTATTTTCTATAATATTGTGTTTGATACTTTTCCAGATAAGGTTAGCTTGATTGGTTTCCGATAGGTTAGTAAAGTACGTCTTTTTAGCTCTACGACATGTATTTGTAACAAGGTTTCTTAGTTGTGCATATTGCTGACGATCTGTCTGTGATTTGGTTTGCTTATAAATTTTGTTTGCATAATCGCGCATTTCCATTAAGAACCGTATATTATCATTAAGCCAGGGTGCTGGTGGTTTAGATATTCGTGAGTGTTTAATGGGTGGATGGACAGCAAAGAGCGGGGCTAGATTATTGGTAAGAAAGTCGACTTTACTATCAATATCCGTATAAGTATAAATTTCATCCCAATTGATTGACATAAGATCATCATGAAATAGATTATAATTCAAGTTTTTGAATCAGCGGTATGTTTTATGAATTGTGCCGGCCTTCGACCATCCATGAGCAGGGTGCAGTCTACTGTCTCGTGATCAGACAGTTTAGCATCGACAAAAATTCCAGAGTTAATTACATTCGCGGCTTTGGAGGACAAAATTAGATCTAAATGGTGTCGATCCTGAATTCCAAACAAATGTCTGCTTTGCCTCCCCACAAAATCTACTTCTCGGGCTTCTAATCGATGAGAGGAGACATATTCGTGAGTTGGGTTTACGACTAGTCCTAAAGGCAAGAACATTAGTCCACAATGGTGGTGGCGTCAAGAAATCCCAAATTCCTAAAATCAATTTCTATGCTGAGAATTACATTGATTTCATTTCATGGCAAGCTCAAAAAGTCACAGAGCCTCCATTTACTAAACATATAAAGGAAGATGAACTAAAAGGTCTCATAGTAAAGGCTGGATCTCTTCAAATGAACTTTCCGTTGATTTTCCACGATTTCCACTGCCACACTCAAGCGGTTGAAAGAACGGTTAAGATTGTCAAGAGGCATCGTCTGCAGTTAGTGGCAGCAGCAACAGAGATCGTTATATTATGACTAAAATAGAATCTCGCAAGTCCATGCCGTTGTTTGAGTCAAGAAAATATTTTAATGTATGACAACCTTATAGTCATAAGACTCAGAAGTAATAATATATATAAATTACCTATCCCAATATAACAATGTTTTCTTTTTGTTTTATAGAACTGCATTTCTTTTCAATTAAGATCTTTATTGTTTGTTTTTACCACCTGTATAAGTGCTCAAAGCTCCTATTAATAAGTGTAAAATATACCTTCTGCAGGTTGGTAGATATAGGGTACATAAAACTGAATTATAATTGAAAAAAATTATAAAATTCATAGTTCTTTCGGACCCACAAGAAATTTTTTTACTGATCTGGAGTTTTTACACGATATTAAGCACTACAAAATGCAAGTTTTAATCACTCGGCCATGATAAAAAATGGAAAAGAAAATCTGAAGTTAGTAGGGAAAAACTGATTAATAATTGAGAAAAATGATCAAATTCAAAGTGCTTGCGGACCCTCAAGAAATTGTTTTACTGAGCTGGGGGTTCTACATGTTAATAGGCACCAAACAAGACAACTTTTAATCACTCTGCCATGATAAAAAAAATGGAAAAAATATTTTTTGACCTCTATTTCGTTCCATCCTAATACATATTCTATAATTCGTTATATCAAATAATAAAGAGGTGTATATCATAGCCAACGGAAGATGTTGGAAAAAATGCCTTAAAAGAAAATTTTTAAAAATGTTGATTAATTTGTTGTGTTTCGATTGGTTTAATGTTAATAAAGTTGATAACTCCCTTTGTTAATTAAATCACAGGAAATCCAATGGTCTAACATGATAAGTGTGTGACTTCGGAAATATCAAACATTTGTAGTAAAAAACACATTATTTAATTTCTTTGTATTACACTCTCTTCGAGTTTAGTAAAAATTAAAAGAGTGTCTGAGTATATTTCAATCAAAATAGAATCTAGATAAAAGTATATTCAAATTAAACAGTGATTCTCGAGATTACAAGAAACTATATAAAATATTAACTTTATGAAGTAAACGAGAAAGCAATGATTATAATTAGAGAAGCCTTATTAAACTAGTCAGAGCTACTCAGAAAGACGCTTTAATAAATGTTGAAACGGCTTTTAAATAAGTCTTTAATAATAATTCATAAGAAATACAAAAACGCCAATTTACTATAACACAGAAAATAAAAAATAAGTAAATCGAGAATGCTTGCTTGTTTTCATTTGTTATTTTGCCACTAAAATGCCTTCGGCGAGCAATTTGAACCGCCCGATTTCAACATCTGGAGACCACAAGAGACCCTTTTTATGAAATGTACATCTATGGAATGTGGTGTCAACGCTCTATATATATAACTGCGCATAACGATGGTACCTTCTGACCTCCGAACACTTGGCAGCGTTGCTGGAGGTAACAGCGAACTACCAGTTTCTGCTTGTATATACAATTTGGAGGTCGGTTCGTATCTTCTGTAAACTCTATATATGACAAAATAAAACAAGGGAAATAATTTCCCCTTTCTTGAGATTTGGATTCTAGAGGTTCCCCTCATCACAAATATAACAAATTTTTAGCAATATATTCACGGGAATACCCGGAAGTCAGGTCGTCTCCTCTGTATGGCGGAGGTGACAGCTTAACAGGCATCAATATATATATATATATATATATATATATATATATATATATATATATATATATATATATATAAATGTTACATTTTAAATTTCCGCGGATATTATATGATACTTCACTACTTTTCCGGGTTTCACTCCGCGTATTCACTATTCGGCTCCTAGAGGAACCAGACAATGGTTGACGACGTTTCGGCAAGATCACACTTGCCATCTTCAGGTCACTTCTAACTTCCTTCTGCTTCGCGTGGTTACACGATGTAGACTGTCAGTATGTGGTCGTCTGTTCAGTATACATATATGTGCTTTTGTATCGTGTTCGCCTCCGTATACTGAACAGACGACCACAACTCCGCCATTAATAATGATTGTATATTAATTATTCTAGTATCACAGACTTTTTCTTGAACTAACACTCCTAAATCCACCAAGAGGGGTAATTTTATTTAATTTTTTAGATATACATGCTTCTGTATAGTGCGCGTTCGTGTCAGCCTCCGTACATAGACCGCTCGTATTCACCTCCGTGTATATAATTTTGGCAAATCAAGCGTTCGAGTACGCCTCCATCAACGTTGTCAAGTTTACAAGGTATAAAACTATGGTACTTATCACTATTCAGCATATTCTGTTTATCAAGTCCGTGTTTATGTCTGCTATAAGTGCTGAGTTCGAGGACACCTGCTGAAAGTATGCCGTTAAACAAAACGGACCTTTAAATTTATACATATAAGATATTTCGAGATATAGTTCTGTTAGAAACGAATTTTCAGATTATAATAATGTAAATTTGTTTCGTTTATATTCTAATGGAAGAAAATCATATGTTTAATATTTTATTAAATAATATAATGTCACGCCTACAATTTTTTTGTATTTTTAAATAATTAACAAAGGATGACATTCCTTACTGTATAAGGTATGTGCGATGTGGTAAGTAGCTAGAATCATTTAAGAACTACATTTCTAACAACAAAGTGGTTGAAAACAATTAAAGTTTATTCTTTAAACCCATTTCTTTGCTTTTGCTTTCTCACAATATATGTATAAGTCCACAGAATGAGAACGAGTTTTTGTAAAAAATACCTTTTTTTATTTCTCGACGTTATATGACCTAAATAACACGACGACATCCCTGGAGGAAAAAAATCCTGTTGTTTTTGTCTTTGTCTGTACACCTGTTAAGTTTTGAAATTATTGCAAATATCAATGTCAAATTTGAACCAAAACTATTTGGTCTGAAAATACAAATCCAGCTCGTAAATAACCAAAATATAAACAGTGTAGCGTCAGGGTTTTTTAAGGCGTTTACAGCATTAAAAAGTCTGTTGCAATTTAATTTTAAAAACGACAATCAAATTTAACCGAAAAATTACATCAACCATTACCATTACATCAATCATTATCGTTGAAATACATATATTAAAAATAAAAACAAACATGGACGAAGTTCCAAAAGGTTTTAAATCTAGATAGATAAACACATTCTCGTTTCAAACACATAAAGTATACCAGGGTTCAATCTTTCAAAGAAATATTGATCATTTATTTGTTAATATTCCCTGAGTTATCTGTTTTGGGATGGTATTTTGAAATCTACGCCAAACAAAAAGTTACATATTGAAAGACTGTGTAAAGTTTTTGAAATTTTAGGAAAAAATAGGTATCGATAAAAGCATAATTCACGGGGAATCGAGAAAAAAGGCGATTCTGGAAGTGCCACTACCCAGTAATGTTACCTAACTCAAGTTGTTTTCCGCTATAATAAATCATTATCATCTATTTATTCCGAATGTACGAAATACTACATACATGAGCATTAGCTTATACCCATAAGTACTATTAAAATTTATTGGATGAAATTAAGCCTAATCTTTGAAACTTGGCAAACAGGGTGGATATTTGCTTAATCTTTAAAGATTAGACCATCTAAGTGACCCTCGCCAACTTCAATACACTTTTTACGTCTGGATATAAAATTATTCATTACCCAGTGGAGTGAACCTTCATTTATTGCAGCGACTTCTCTATTGTAAATTTTTCTGAAATTGAAATTCTGGAAACAACATTTATTATGTTATATTTGTATTGTATTAGAAAAAGATACGTACTAGAAAAGATGAGATTTTGAAAGACATATAACCTCTTTCCAAAAAAAGATGAGGTATTGGCGAATGCAGCTTCTGGGAAGCTCGATCAAACAATACAAATCCTAGGTCAAAGATTCAATATTGCAATAAAGTATGGTAGCATTTACTACAAAAAAGGTTTGTCATTAGCAACTTAAAGATTTATATTAAATTACAATCAAATACCTACTAAAAGGTTTGTAAAAATACTCTTATAAACTGGTACAACTTTTTGACAATTCCATAAATCAACCAATAGCGTGAATATTATAAAAATCTCAAACGAAAATTGGCTGTAAAGATTAGAAGACCTCAAGACAGGGATTTTTAAAAAGAAAAAGTAACTAAAAACTCCGACAAACTCAACAAATTTGCCATTTGTAAGACTAGTAGGGAGCAAAGACAAAACATCGTAAAGAAATTGAAAATTTAAACTATAAAAGATTTATAACACGATTAACCCACAGTAATAATAAAATATCTAGAATTCACAAGTGATACTTCAGGGTAGACTGTTTCAAGTTTGTTGTACTCTCATCAGCTGGAGCTAATCATCTGTGAAACCTAAGGACATCATCCTGGCTTATTTACAAACCAATGGCAGCAAAATTACAGTCTCTTTTGGTTGTGAAAAAGACGATAACCGAAAGTTTCTAAGGTGTTCATTCTGTTGTATGAACATCTCATCAGTTTAAAAATTTCAACTTATCTAAACTCAATAGTAAAGAAATTAGTTATCTTTCAAATTTGTGCAGATTTCTTTCTCTCCACACACAATATGAAAAAATATTCTTGTAGCCTGCTAAATGTATCGACAATAGAAATATATTTATAGTCATATCTTTAACGAATCTACGCTGAATGATGATGTCAAACGAATGCGTTTTCAAAACAGAATAGATTTTACATTGCATGCCCCCACGAATTGGCAAAATGATAGAATCAGATAAACAGTCGAGGTTTAAAAAGTAACGTCGCCTCACTACACTAGTACAGACAATGTTTCAGATTTTCCTTTAAAATGTGGTATATGCTTTGTTTCGACTGCATCCAGATAAATCTGGGTGAACGGTCAAGCAGTCGTTTGAGATGTCGGACTTCATTCCTAGTATCCGAGACTAGCCCGAAGACAGAGGGAGGGCAGTTGTTAGAGGTGTCGGGAAGCACTAGGATTCGAGACTAGCTTGAGGGCAGACCACACGGCGTTCACCCTTAGAACTGGTCGTTGTCTACCCCATCCCAGGCTTGTCTGGGTAACGGATGACGCGATCAGAATCAAATGTGTGGTAGAGTTATGCCGAGTTGTTGCGTTTACGTTTCACCGGAGTGTTTCTCGACGATGACCCTAAAACGTTGCAGGGGGAGCTCTGTTAACAAGGGGGTCCGGTGTGGGTGGATTGAATCTTACCTGACGTCAGGGTCTTTTAAGGAGCTAAGTATCCAGCTGTCTTCTACCCTTTGGGTGAACGGGAGACCACACGACGTTCACCCCTAGAACTGGCTGTCTTCTACCCTATCTCTATCAAGGGCAATGGACGAAGCTGTCAGATAAAGTGTGTGGTAGAGAAATTCGTGAGAATTCTCGACGGTTACTCATACCGATCAGGGGGCGCCCTGGTAGATGAGACCGGTGTGGGCGGATTCGAATCTCGCCTAAGGGAGGAGGTCATTTATGGTCACCAAGGAACCCGCTGCTTGGCCGAGGGCAATCATGGTCACCAAGGAACCCGCTGCATGACCTAGGTCATGTAAGGTCACCAAAGGAACCCGCTGTTGCCCGAGGTCATTTATGGTCACCAAAGGAACCCGCTGTTTGACGGAATCTCTAGTGCGGTGACTAGAAGTGAGGTTTATCCCATGTGCTGGGAAACTGCAAGCCGCCAGGTAAATGCGCTTAGGAGCTGTCCTGGCCACCCTTTGATCCGGACTGCAGCTGGGTACGGTGATTGGGAGAAGCTCTGAAAGCCATTACACTTAAGGATAGTTGAAGCGAATATATAGCCTCTCACTATTAAGACAACTTCACCAATATCGGGTACGCACCGGGAATCTATAACGTGTAGACTTTAAAGAAGCTCTGTCGAGGGCCCACCAAGCCTAAAATTGGTAGATCGGGGTGGCAAAACCGCTTAAAAACCAAGTCCTGCCACATTTGAGGTTGGATTCGATCGGGCAGTGGTCCCACTTTGCAAGAGGGCATAGCTGGGGAATAGTCCTATGCTGGACGAGGTACTTCGGTGCCGGCGGGTGAGCAGCGTGTCTTTTCAACTGCTCGAAAACTATGCGCGTCTTAGCTAGTAGAGGGTGGATAGGCAACCTCGCTCCTACCAGTGAGTTAATCTGGTAGCAATTGCACGACTGCCGGTTATGCAACTTGCGCGCTGATTGGGCGTATCCCAATCACTTCCTCATGGAAGGAACGTGGGGGTATCTTAACACGGGGACCCCACGTAAAACAATCTTGGCTTCTATGTCTTCTACCCTATCCTTGCTTCCTTGGAAACTGGGTAATGGATGAAGCTGTCAGGTCAAGTGTGTGGTAGAGAAATTCGTGAGAGTTACTCATACCGATCAGGGGGAGCCCTGGTATATGATACCGGTGTGGGCGGATTCGAATCTCGCCTTAGATAAGGTCATTTATGGTCACCAATGGAACCCGTTGTTTGACCGAGGTCATTTATGGTCTCCAACAGAACCCGCTGTTTGACCGAGGTCATTTATGGTCACCAAAGGAACCCGCTGTTTGACTGAATCCTAAGTGAGGAGAATCGAAGTGAGGTTTATCCCAGGGCAGATGAGAAACTGCATGCCGCCAGGTAAATGTGCTTAGGAGCTATCCCGACCACCCTATGATCCGGACTGCGGCCGGGTACAGCGGTTGGGAGAAGCTCTGAAAGCCATTACACTTAAGGAGAGTTGAAGCGAATACATAGCCTCTCACAATCAAGACAACTTCACCTTAACGGGTACACACTGGGAGTCTATAACGTGTAGACTTAAACGAAGCTCTGTCGAGAGCCCACCAACCCTATAATTTGGTAGATCGGGGTGGCAAAACCATTAAAAAACCAAGTCCCGCCACAATTGAGGTTGGATTCGATCGGGCAGTGGCCCCAAGCCCTGTCTCGGGGAGGAGCTTATGAAGGTATGAAAGAGGACTGGAGGGCTCTCTCTATTCAACTGAGTTAAGTTGGGGGGATTGTCCTATTGCTGGACGTGGTACTTAGCCTAGTATGAAATAGGACGGGAGGGTGCCGGCGGGTGAGCACGTGTTAAGTCAATCGCTCCGGTACTAGCCTGGATAGCTAGTAAAGGGTGGATAGGCAACCTCGCTCCGACCAGTGAGCTGACTGGGAGCAATTGCTATGCAATTGCGCGCTGATTGGGCGTATCCCAATCACTTCCTTCTGGAAGGAACGTGGGGGTATGTTGATACGAGTACCCCACGTAAAACAAATTATAATAATCTGTCTGGCCTAGACGTTGGCCTATTGGGTGGACGGGAGACCACACGACGTTCACCCTTAGAACTGGCTGTCTTCTACCCTATCCTGCTGACGGGAAACGGATGAAGCTGTTAGAATAAAGCGTGTGGTAGAGAAATTCGTGAGAATTCTCGACGGTAACTCTGACCGATCAGGGGGAGCCCTGGTAGATGAGACCGGTGTGGGCGGATTCGAATCTCGCCTAAGGGACAAGGTCATTTATGTTCACCAATGGAACCCACTGTTTGACCGAGGTCATTTATGGTCACCAAGGACCCCGCTGCATGACCGAGGTCATGTATGGTCACCAAAGGAACCCGCTGTTTGACTGAATCTCTAGTGCGGTGACTAGAAGTGAGGTTATCCCGCTTTTGGGCAATGGGAAACTGCAAGCCGCCAGGTAAATGTGCTTAGGAGCTATCCTGACCACCCTATGATCCGGACTGCAGCCGGGTACAGTGATTGGGAGAAGCTCTGAAAGCCATTACACTTAAGAATAGTTGAAGCGAATACATAGCCTCTCACTATCAAGACAACTTCACCAAATTCGGGTACGCACCGGGAGTCTATAACGTGTAGACTTAAAAGAAGCTCTGTCGAGGGCCCACCAAGCCTAAAATTGGTAGATCGGGGTGGCAAAACCGCTTAAAAACCAAGTCCTGTCACATTTGAGGTTGGATTCGATCGGGCAGTGGTCCCTCTTGATAACAGCGTCAAGTTGGGGAATAGTCCTATTGCTGGACGAGGTACTTCACCCCGCATGAAAGAGGACGGGAGGGTGCTGGCGGGTGAGCAGCGTGTTAAGTCAACTGCTCGGTCACTATGCGCGACTTAGCTAGTAGTGGGTGGATAGGCAACCTCGCTCCTACCAGTTAGTCAATCTGGTAGCAATTGCACGACTGCCGGTTATGCAACTTGCGCGCTGATTGGGCGTATCCCAATCACTTCCTTCTGGAAGGAACGTGGGGGTAAGTGCCCACAGGTACCCCACGTAAAACAACCTTGACATTTCATGTCTGGCCTAGACGAATGGAGGAGTTTCAAGTGAGGTTTATCTCGGTTAGGGAGTTCGCCCGCTAACCCATGAGAAACTGAAAATGAGAAATCGTCTAGAGACCTACACTTAAAGGATGCTGATGCGAAGATACATAGCCTCTCACGTTCAAGACAACTTCACCTTAACGGGCACACACCGGGGTGCTACTTTGATGGGCCCTATAAAGTAGCCTCGAAACGAAGCTCTATCGGGGGCATACCAGGCCTATAACTGGGAGATCGGGGTGGCAAACTCATTTAAAAACCAAGTCATGCCACAATTGAGGTTGGATTCGATCGGGCAGTGGCCCCAACTCTGGCTCGGTTGTACTGAACTGACTTAAGTTGGGGGAATAGTCCTATTGCTGGACTAGGTACTTAGCCCCGTATGAAAGGGGACGGGAAGATGCCGGCGCATGAGCACGTATATGTTAATCGCTCCGGTACTAGCCTGGTTAGCTAATAGAGGGTAGATAGGCAACCTCGCTCTGACCAGCGAGTAACTGGGAGCAATTGCTGTGCAATTGCGCGCTGATTGAGCGTATCTCAATTGCTTCCTCCTTTGGAAGGAATGTGGGGGTATGTTGATATGGGAACCCCACGTAAAACACATGCAAATCGTGCATCCAGATAAATCTTATTTTAGTTTTTGGCTGGCAATTCATCGCATCGTCTTTACAAACTCAAATTATCTCAAAATTATTTTACTAGAACATTATCATAATTTTATTTCAGCCCAACATTGTATTAGAATTGCTATTAATTAAATGTGTATTGTAATTATGTAGACTTTTAAAATTATGCTTCAGCGTTAAATTTTAAATTGCATTGACGGTATAGGAAGCTCTAGATCTACAAAAAAGAGGTAATTTACTAATGTCTCAAAAGTTTTGGCACAATGTTTAGGACTTTGTAATTTATTTTTAACAGGTTGTTATCGGAAACGAAACAAGCTTGTTGTTACGTCATTTCAGTTTTGGGGTTTAAATTTGTCATTAAATTTTATAACTGTGATTTTATAAGATAGAAGTTTTATCTATAATCTTGTTGGACGGATGCCCAAACCTCAAACTATACTACTCTCTGCGAATTAATATATTACGAAGAACCTGTGGTAAACAGAATGATGAATAGAGCCAAAGGCAGGATCGTCATCTCAAGTCGTAAATGATTTCACCAATTCAATGTTTCAAGGTCAACAATTTGTCCAGATGTCTAGACATGGTCAAAAATACAGAAAAAGGAAAAATGTCCAAATAAGTACATCCAAATCCAGCTGCAACGGATACCTGTATGTTATTGTTCACTGAGCAGAAACTACTTTTCCGAAAATAGAGTCATTATTAAGAATGATGAGACATTTTTTACTCTTGGTAATTCCTGAATAAAAGGAAATTAAGGTTTCTTTGATAACATCTGATAACATCAATGAACTACCAGATAATGTAAACTATAAGGCAAAAGCTATTCCGGATAAAATGTTGGTGTGGTGTGCGATATCCGAAGCAGGGATTTCTGGGCCGATGTCGGACAAGAAAGAAGAGAAACGGTAGCTACCACATACCTGGCGATTAGCTTATACCCATAAGTTTTCTTAAAATTTATTGGATGGAATTAAGCCTATTCTTTGAAACTTAGCATTCAGGGTGGATATTTGCCTAATCTCTAAAGATTAGATCATTTAAGTGACCCTCACCAACATTCGTTACCCAGTGGAGTGAACCTTCATTTATTACAGCGACTTCTCTATAAATGCATGCTGTTAGTTCCTCAATGGTTCTAAGACGACTCTTTCGCTTTCAAATAGATTAGATTCTAATTAGATCGATCGACCACACGTGCCACGGTAAATATTCAAAAGGTGAATTGATTTGGCCATTAAAATATTGCCTGAGGATCTTCATTGAATTTCCAGCTGTATGAGTTGTCACATTCTGCTGGAACAACAGGCCATTATTTAGTAGTCCCCGGCATCTTAATCCGGGAACAGCATAGGTTTTTAACATATGTGAGTAGAGTTGGAAGGTTACTGTAACGGAATGTCATTTTCGTGTTTGAAAAAGTATTGACCTATAATTCCAAACGATCCTACACTGTACCAAACAATGACTTTCGGGCTATGTAGGTTTTTTGTTAACGCTTGCCAATATTTTCACCTGTCCAATGACTCAAATTTTGTTTGTTGATTACACCATTCTGCATAAATTCTGTGACGCCCAAGTCGGATATTTCTATGACAATGACACGATTATTCAAGACAAAAAGGTGCTTTAGAAAATAATTAAATTCAACAGAATCTCTGACAGGTACCTACTGGATGACTGCATGTGAATATAAATCTCAAAGGTATACAAGATATCCATACATAAGGTTGTGGGGAAAAATCTGCAAAATTTGGTTGCAACTCTAATTTGCTTGCATTCATATAGAATGCTATGATACTTTCTGGGTTTTTTTATTTAAAGTGTAGTTTACTTAGCTAGTAGAATTAATTTCTAATGCATAAATAATCAAGAATTTAAACAAGAATTAACTCGAACATAAAATTGACAAATTTTATACTTGGCATGGAATTTTGAAAAACTTTTCTGCTGTAAACATGCAGCTTCTGGAAAGCTTGCTCAAACAATACAAATCCTCGGTCAAAGATTCAGTATTGCAATAAAGCATGGTAGGATTTACAACAAGAAAGGTTTGTCATTAGCAACTCCAAAATATATACCAAATTACAATCAAATACCTACTAAAAGGTTTGTAAAAATACTCTTATAAACCGGTACAACTTTTTGACAATTCCAGAAATCAACCAATAGCATGAATACTGTAAACGAGAAATTGACAGTAAAGATTAGGAGACCACAAGACAGGGATTGTTAAAAAGAAAAAGTAACTAAAAACTCCGGCAAACTCCAAATTTGCCATTTGTAAATCTAGTGAATCAGCAAAGACAAAACATCGTATAGGAATTGACAATTTAAAATATAAAAGATTTACTAAGACTATTTAAGTCTATTAACCCAGAAACATAATGAAATGTGTGGAATTCACAAGTGATACTCTAGGACAGACTGTTTTGAGTTTGTTGCACTCTCATCAGCTGGAGCTAATCACTTGTGAAACCCACACACAGCATCCTGGCTTATATACAAGCTAATGACTAATATTAGTACCAAATGCTAACCGATGCGACACCTATAAAATTACGGTCTCTATAGGTTGTCAAAGAGAAGATAACCGAAAGTTTCTAAGGTGCTGATTCTGTTGTATGAACATCTCGTCATCTGTTTAAAAATGCAGCTTATCTAAACTCAATAGTAAAGGAATTATTCATATTTCAAATTTGTGCAGATTCTTTCTCCCCACACACTTAGAAAAAATATTCTTGTACCCTACTAGATGCAACGACGATAGAAATATATTTCTAGTCGTATCTGTAGCGAATGTACATGTTTGGTAAGGTTTGTCATTAGCAACTCCAAAATATATACCAAATTACAATCAAATACCTACTACAAGGTTTGTTACTCTTATAAACCGGTACAACTTTTTGACAATTCCATAAATCAACCAATAGCATGAATATTGTAAACAAGAAATTCGCTGTACAGATAAGGAGACTACAAGACAGGGATTGTTAAAAAGAAAAAGTAGGGGAGAGTCTGGAACATTGACCATGCAGGAACAGTGGCCACCTTCCCGCCATTTTCTTATTTATTAGGTGCTGCTCAAGATTAGGTGCTGTCATCTAGCACAGAATGTACCAATAGGACACTAAGTATATTAACAAAGCAATTCCATTTAAATCTCAAGATTTCTATTTTAAAACAAACTCAACCTGAAATTTTGTACTTGAAGTAAACTACAACAGGCAAGTGAAATAATAATTGTTAGTGACTAAATAAATAAACGTCGAAAGGAACTAGCGTTGGCCGCTTATACCTACTTCATGTAAATATTTATTGGTATAATAATATTTTGATTGTGTTGGATAGTTTTTGTTTCTCCCGACTTTTTAAAAAACATGAAGTTGATGTTAAAAACATTTTATTATTAAATGATTAAAAACATGTAGTTGATTAGTGGCCATGTTAAATGTAGGTACAGTGGCCTCTTCTTTGTTATGTAGGTCCCTGTACTATTATTTAGTACAATATTTTATTTATTTCAGATATTATTTCCTAGATGTTCCTGATGATTTGTACATTATTTATATCAACCTGTAAATATAGGCGGCACTACTAGAACAACAAATCTGTTTTTTTTCATTAATTTATCTATGTATAATGTTTGTTAGCTTTTGCCTGGTTTTTTAAATTTAAGTTGCCTTTTTTTAATGCAAACTATTTGTTACAAAATAAATCATTATTCTGTAAATGGCTGTGTACTTGTCTTTACTATTCCCATCTTCCACACAGTAGTGGCCACAGTACCATACTCTAATGGCCACTGCACCATCACTGTAGGTACAGTGGCCACTTTTATCTTAAATTCTTCCAACTCCAAAATCTTTGTTATAATTTTATTTTTTTCAGTTTTAGAATGCAATGGTGTAGAAGTAAAAATAGTATTTGTTATCTAATGGTAACAGATTCTATAAAAAAGGGTTAATTTTGATTGTTGTTGATGTTATTAAAAAAGGTGGCCAATGTTCCAGACTCTCCCGGCTCCTGGCTTTAACTAAAAACTCCGAAAAACTCCAAAATTGCCATTTATAAATCTAGTGAATCAGCAAAGACAAAACATCGTATAGGAATTGACAATTTAAAATATAAAAGATTTACTAAGACTATTTAAGACGATTAACCCAGAGTAAAAATGAAATGTGTGGAATTCACAAGTGATACTCTAGGACAGACTGTTTTGAGTTTGTTGCATTCTCATCAGCTGGAGCTAATCACCTGTGAACCCCACACACAGATTCCTGGCTTATATACAAGCTAATGACTAATATTAGTACCAAATGCTAACCGATGCGACACCTATAAAATTACGGTCTTTATAGGTCGCCAAAGAGAAGATAACCGAAAGTTTCTAAGGTGCTGATTCTGTTGTATGAACATCTAGTTATCTGTTTAAAAATCGCAGCTTATCTAAACTCAATAGTAAAAGAATTATTCATATTTCAAATTTGTGCAGATTTATTTCTCCCCAGACACTTAGAAAAAATATTCTTGTACCCTACTAGATGCAACGACGATAGAAATACATTTATAGTCATATCTGTAGCGAATGCACATGTTCAATGATGTCAAACGAATGCGTTTTCAAAACGAAATAGATTTTATAGTGCATGCTCCCACAAGTTGCAAAATAGCATAATCGGACAAACAGTCGAGGTTTAAAAAGTAACATCTCCCTACTACGCTTGTACAAACACCGAGTCAGGTTTTCTTTAAAAATTGTGGTATATGCTTTGTTTCCTGAAATGAACTGGTTTCTTGTAAATCTACAAGACAAGATTCAACAATGAAACTTTCATTAGACATTTACAACTTTTTCCGGAATGTGAACGACTGCACCTAGATAAATATTATTATAGTTTTTGGATAGCAATACATCGCATCGTTCTCGACAAGCTTAAAGGTTCTCATAATTAATTTACTAAAACGTTGTCCTAATTTTATTTCAGCCAAACATTGGCCTTCAA
Source organism: Agrypnus murinus (assembly GCA_929113105.1). Classification (NCBI taxonomy): domain Eukaryota; kingdom Metazoa; phylum Arthropoda; class Insecta; order Coleoptera; family Elateridae; genus Agrypnus; species Agrypnus murinus. The sequence continues at coordinate 139,473,919 of OV816023.1, forward strand.
ATTCGCCAGACCTTAATTCTTTTGATTACTAAGTTAAAGCTTTACAGAGAAAAGTGAGCAGTATCCTGAAACCGTTTAAAAATAGGGAAGAATTGAAAGGGAGAGATTTAGATTTTCAAGAAACTATTCCGTGAGCTATTGTGCAGTGGAAAGCACGATTGAGAATGATCATAACTGAAAATAGGGAAAATAGTGTCATTTTATTGGTGAAACTAGTATATATAAACTCTAATACAATATATCGTATTAGAAGTGCTATTAATTAAATATGTATTGTAATTATGTAGACTTTTAAAATTATACTTTAACGAACGCGCAGCTATTTTGAGGTTGGTAACAATCGTCATTGAACTCCAAAGTATGAAGCGTTTTATCTAGGCCATCCGGTATATTTTTAAAAATTTTAAATTCTATTGATGGTATAGGAAGATATAGATCTACCAAAAAAGAAGTACTTAACGAATGTCTCAAGTTTTGACACAATCTTTAGGTCTTTGGAATTTATTATTAGCACAAGTTATTATTGGAAACGAAACAAGCTTGTTGTTACGTCATTCTAATATCTTCTCAATTTTGGGATATAAATTTGTCATTATGTTTTATTAGATAGAAATTTTCAAGAGTTTCTTCAATCTTGTTGATCGGTTCCAAAACCTCAAATTGTACTATTCTTTGCGAATTAGTTTATTAAGTTTTTAAGTAGTAGTTTCAACAACTCTTGTATTATTCAAACAATTATTTAAAAAAGTTAATAAAACTATACGTTGTTTTCTTGTAAATTGGAAAATCGCCAAAAAGGTTTATTTTGTTTTTTGATAATTTTAATATTTGTCAAAAATACCTACACCATTCAATATTATTAGAAAATATGCTCTGCAATTGTTGCCTTCCTACTCCTTTAAAGCATTTTTAATGATTTCAAAATAATCAGTAACGGGGGTATATCAAAAAATGTTAAAAAAGGAATTTTTCATGTCGGGATATTTCTTCAAGCCCGGTTTGTGAACGTAAAATGTCATTAGGAATATTTTTTCTTAATAAGATTTTTCTATATTTTAACAAATAAGGTAATCTCGATTTAAACACCTATTGTCACTTGTAAACTTTGACATGGCGTATTTCAAGTATTTTTGGAAGCAGAAGTGATTGAACAACAAAGTTTTTTCCTTTAAACAAAGAATATTAAAATGTTTTCCCATATGGATCGAACTTTATGGCACACACTGTATAGTTGACCACCTGCAAAATCTGCCGTTTCTCTTCATAATTATCAATTTTCTTAATTTGTAAGAGAATCCTTTAAAATAAGATATTTTGTTAATTTTGTTTGCTGTAAAAATTTGTGTATCCTATTATTGTTTATAAAAATATCATATTTGATAAAAACATTTGCTTCGTATTGTATATTTGTTTATACAGAGATTTGCCGAAAAACATTGATTTTAATGTTTTAGTATCTTAAAAACGAATGTTTTCCTGAATCGTTGTGTAGAAACGTTACTGTTCATAACTCTCAATAAATCAATAATTTTATAAAATCACTAAGCATTAGCTGTTGTTAAATTGGGTCCACTTCACGAATTTTGTCCCAAATCTAAGATTTATGCATTAAAAATAAATTCTTATTACTGTAATAAGTCCTAATTTCGTAATAATTTGCAAGAATTTTAAATAAGAGTACAGTATTAATATAATATAATCATTCTTTCCATTTAAAAAGATGTAATTATATTTACTAAGAAATACAGACAGAAACGTGATACCTTAGATAAGTAAATGACGCGTTTTTAAACGGGCTTCAGCAAAACAAATCACTAATATAAACTAAAAATATGCTAGGCAGTGTTGCCGCGATTTCGGAGGCAAAAACATCCTTTGAATGCTTTTATACAAGCGGAGGTAAACACAACCGCGTGGCGTATACATGTATATCTCGCAGCGACTCTGCGGCAATCGCTGGAACTAAAATGTATATAAGTATACGTAAATAGGGACCGTGCGGACTTTCATGTGGCGCCCCCAATGTCAGTTATGTGAAACAGCCGCGGGAAAGCAAAACTTTAATTCCCTGTTCTTTCAGTCGGTATTCGAGCAAGTTGAAGTGTATTTAGTGAAGCTGTAACCCACCTGTAACCAAATCTTGGACATTTTTGAAAAATGGAGTAAGTAATATTAACAAAGAATGAACTGTAATAATGAAAGTAGGTCTGTTCCATTAAATACCCAACGAAATTCGAAGACAAACTGCTGCGTCGTTGGATGCACCAATGCGTACTATAACACTAATAGCAATGTTAAATTCTACAATTTTCCCGGAAAATGGTACGAGAAAGAAAGGAAGAAGATTTGGGTCGAAAGTGTAAGGAGAGTTTGGTAAGCAGGCGATATAAATTTTAAAATTCTATTTACATCATGGTCAATTATAGGTTATGTTGATCTCGACGTACATAATATAATTATACTTTTTTTTTCAGTTCAGATAATAAGAAGAGCTCGTGGCAGCCAAAACCACATGACCGAATTTGTAGTATGCATTTTGTGGGGAATAAAAAAAGCGACCACCCACAAAATCCCGCCTACAATCCGACAATATTTCCAAAAGTAAGTGTGAATAATAGTTTTCTTCATTTAAATGATTTATTAAAAACGATTCTGTTATTGTAGGTCTACATGAAAAGCTCTACATGTGATGGTAATGCCCAGCAACAGCGTTTCCAAAGATTGCAAAACAGATTAATTCCGCTTGGGTCTGCTTCTGGGTCCGCTCAAGCTTCAACTTCTCATCAAAATGTCATCAATGAGGTTGTTGAAGAATCAATGGAAATTGAAGAATCAAAGAAAGATTTTTCTTGTCAAACCAATTGCAGTGACTTTTTCACAGATGATTTTGTGTTTGAAGTGAACTTTTTCAGTGGTTTTTGTGAAGTGTCAACGCAATGTCAAATTCCATCCCTTCAGAATATAAATTTGCTACAAAATCAAAAAGATAAGTGCGTAGGGAATGATGAAGTAATTGAATGCAAGGGATTTCATGGATATGATTCTGTAAGAAACGATGCTGAATTAAGCTGTTTGGCTGAAGTATATTTTGACAGATTTGCCTTGCTGCTTTCATTCTTCACTGTAGTACATAAAAACTGCAAGTTAACAGCCGAAAATAGATTACTTCTATTTTTAATGAAGATGAAATTACGCTTGTCATTTGCTGTGTTAGGAGTACTTTTTCAGCTTCACCCTAAAACATGTCATAGACTATTTGTAGATGTACTTGGTGAGTTAATCCAGAAAACAAAGTATTTCGTATTCTGGCCTAGCCGAGAAGTGATAGATAGAACGATGCCAAAAGCATTCAGAAAACATTTTCCAAAATGTAGAGCCGTAATAGATTGCACCGAAATTAAAATACAACAGCCCAAAAAAGTTGATCAGCGAATTTTTACATATTCACAGTATAAATCATCTTTCACTGCCAAATTCCTAGTTGCAATATCGCCCACTGGATTTATAAGTTTTGTGTCAAAATGTTATGGAGGCCGATCAACTGATGCTTACATAACAAATGACTCTGGATTTTTGTCACTGCTTGAACCCAATGATGTCATCCTTGCTGATAAAGGTTTTCCTGGCATAAAGTGTACAGAGGATGTTGTACTTGTGCTTCCACCGTTTGTTCATGATGGCCGTCTTTCATATGAAGAAGTGGAAGAGACTTATACCAATGCTAGTGTCCGAATACACGTAGAACGTTCAATTCAACGAATTAAAGTGTATAATATTTTGAAGAAAATACCGTACAACTTATTTCAAAATTTAGATGATATAGTTTATATGTGTTGTGTATTAACTAATTTACAGCCACCAACGATGGATCACGAAGATGACAATTAAATAATATTGTGTAATATGTATATAATTTATCGCTTTTGGTCAGTTAATAACTACGTTGCATACAAAAAATAGGCTGGTAGCTATGGCATAACCTTATTGTCTGTTACTCTGTTGTTAAACAAAAGTAATAATCAGCCCAATTCTGTTTCCAAAATTAGCAATCTTGTTAGCTAACGATGTTGATTTTTCATAGCAACAGCCAATCAAAAGCTTTATTCCTTGGCGATAACAATATTGCTACCTCTTAAAACAGAATCGCACCGAATGTTATGAGATTTAACCATACCGATTTGTCATTTTACCCTACCGAATTGTCAATTTTACAGTACAGAATCCAAATGTCAGTATGACAACCTAAACATTTTTGGTCCAAAAGGTCCAAAATAGGCCAAAATCGATAAAATCTTGAACACACCGAGGATGTAATGCGTCATAACAACCTTAGATGTCTTAAAATCCTCGCTAATCGCTCGGATTTAAACGACATCTGCGGCAGTTATGACAGTCATTACATTCCTAGGTATGTTAATAGCTATTGTTTAGAGGCAACTTTTTTTGTAATGATTATTGTGGGTATATTTTTGAGAATTGGGATGTAAAAAAAATATGTATAGAACATACATACAGATGTAATGTGTATTAATATTAATGTACAAAATGCAAAGTTAAGGTACAATTATTGGGTGCAATGAATTTTGCCCATATATTAGTGTAAAACAGGTCACAGTTCAATTTAATTTTATTCACTACTAACTTAATAATCATGCTATTATTGACCTATGTTTAGGTCGAGATGACAACCATTATAGACCATGGTCAATAATAACCTACTTGACACTGTTACCATAGTTATGACAGCTGTGACAGCTTATTATTAACTAGTAGTCAATAATGATGATTGACAGCTTCCAAAGAATGCAAGTGCAGGCCAAATGGTACGTTTAGATTAGTAGTGAATAAACCATTATATAGACCACGGTTGTGAAGTGTTTTCTACAGCCTCGCATCTTACATCCCTTGATGCTACGCATCTCGGGATGTAATAATCCTCGGCTGTAGAAGCAACTCTTCACAACCTTGGTTTATAATATACTATTATGTAGATCGTGGACCGTTTTACACTGAAATATGGCCAAAATTCATTGCACGCAATTGTACATTGATTAACAATCAATAATAATATTATGAAAATGTCAATCACAATAACAATAAAAAAGGTTCACTAAGCCTATAGTATTAAAACTTACAATACATTTAGTGATCACATAATGTGTGAAGAAGGTTGTGAAAATATATTTTTTTCAGTTTAAACATCAAGTTTTTTGCAAACCCTTCATCAAATGGTACATTCACAATCTTATAACTTTTGTCTGTAGAACAAAAAACAACTAAATCACAGTTAGAAAGACCCAGTACGGCCATGTTCAATTGGACCTGTGCATAATATGAATGTTTTGGTTTTAAAATTAGCTTTCCTCTTTCTCTTTTTAAATATGTGCAGTGTTCCTCTATTGTTTCAGCAGAAACAGTTTTCCCTAAAAAGACAAATGCTTACTCTGTTAGTATTTGTATTTTCAGCTTACCTATGAAAGGGCATTTTGTTTCTAATAGCTTTGTGGGTGTGTTACCATAAAAAACAATACCATCTGGAGAGACAGCAAGCCAGGGATCACTTTGGCAAACCACAAGTCCTGTTTCCACAACTTTGCAATTGTTATCTCTGAAAAACTCAGTTATTAAAAAAATCAAATATATTATTTTTAAACACCAACTTTGAGTACTGAAATCTTGCCTCAGACTCCCAGGCAATACCATGTTCAGTATATTTATTTGAGAAAGATCGTTGGCAAAAATATGTTTTTGCCTTTTTAAGCCAGTCATTACCATTATATGTATAAAGATGATAAGCTCTTGAAGCTGTTATTCTAAATTTCCTTTCTGTTAACCATAGATTTTTATCTTTCATGGTTTGTAAACAGACATCTACAGCATTACATGGCAATTTCTTATTATAAGTACTAATGCAACAAACTGACATAAAGTAAATATCTTCCCTATAAAGTTTTTCCAACATAGTGTTTGTAGATTGCCTTTTAATTAATAGTTGAATATTTTGGAACTCATCATTCACTGATGGTGGGTTCAGCTGTATATTGGACAATATCCTAAAACAAAAAACAAAACAGCAAAAAAAATTTAAAAGTAAAAAATGAACATATCAATGTTCAAAATTGCAGGCCATGATAATTCAGCATTAAAATTGTAACGTGAAACAACCTGACTGAACTTTTACTTCTGTCCGTTTCACTTATTGATTGTTCTTCATGCAGCATATACTGCAACATTGAAGGTACTTTAAAAGATACCATTTCCTTGGAAATATTGACAGGTGGAAACATTTTCGACTTTTCTCTACTGCCAAAAATTTCATGCCATCGTTTCCCTTTCGAGTATTTTTCTTTTGCAACTTTACTCACAGAAGGCTGTTTCCATTCACAAGGAAGACTGGTCCTCGTTGATGATTCTTCCTCATTAACGGCAATGATTGTGGCTGAAATATGTTTACAGTGGCCCGAAACTCCTGCAATACAAGTACATTCTGCAGCCACGACCTTTCTTGAACAATCAATCTGAAATTCACTCTGTTGTAGGTTATAATTTTATTTTACTTTTCTACTTACTGTTATTTTCACGTCATATGCTGGGAGATTAATAGATGTTTGCCTTATTACTTTAGCAGTGATAATCCCAGCCCTCTCTAATAATCTCTGAACATGACCGGCTTCCTTTAGATTTCGACCTTTGGCTAAATTTCCTTTACATTTATCAATGTAAGATACAGCCGAAAAGCCAAATGTCACTGCCACATCCATTTTTGTTTTTAAACAATTATTAATAATAGACGCAATTATTTATTATTAACAAACGCTTGCTAAACACGTTGTTTTACGATTGCACTGTCAGTTTTGTTTTCATGCGAACGTTCCCAAATCGGCCGCTAGGTATCGCAGATGGGCGCGAAATTTAAAATACGCACGGTTCCTATAAACAAAGTATTGAAAATAGAATTAAAGGTGTTTACCTGAATTTTAATGAAGATTTAATTATTATTGTGCTACGAATATAAATAAAAGTGAAAGTGCTTTTCGTTTTAATTATTAAATTTAAGGAAATTTAATTTGTGTTCATCGATCAACGTATCGAATATCTTTATAAACAACAATCAGCTGTTGGTTGCATAGCAGTATTGCCAATAGGATTTATTTTGAAAAGGAAACTATATTAATATACCAGGTTGGTTAAGAAAGTAATTGATTCTCATAAATAAAAAAGGAATAATAATTTGATTTGTAAAGTTCATCTTAGGGTATTTGAATCTAGTTGTCTTAACTCATTAATTTCTTTTTAAGAATTCATTTAATTTTCAAATAAACAAAACATTAATCAAATTTCTTTAATAAAGATTTATTTATTTTGAATAACATTTTTATTTACATTTAAATAATTATTTGTGTTGGTTTGTTCAAACGAATAACTGTATTTAATCCTATGTCAGATAATACGACTTTTCTTAACGTTTGAGCAAACTTGAGGATTTATTCTCAATTTCCAATTGTGAATTATATTTTATTTTTCTTTGTTTTTGCTTTCCTGAATTTAATTTTGTTTGTTGAATAAAGTCTTTGTATTTTTAATTAACGTATGTGTTTAATTGATGCTAATACAAGCATACGGCATTATTCTCTTTCAAATTCAGATTACAGTTACAGGTGTCCAGCTTGCAGAAGCATAAGTGCTTACAATTTAAGTTTTTTCTTGTTTCCAGGCATAAAAGAATATAAGAGTCTAGAAATTCAAATAATTTATGTTTTACCGAAGAAACCTGAGCTAGCTGAGAGAAATAAAGAATATGTGTGGTGTATTTTAATCTTAATCCATCGTATATAATTTATACAGAACGGTGGATAATTTATTTAAGTATTTTATATTTTTATCAGGGTCACCGCACTATATTTGCAATTTCTTCATATTAGGTATGCAAAAACTAAATTTTAATAAGTTGTATCTTTGAGTTTATTCAACCCTAAATAAATATATTATTATAAATGCAGTTACGATTTGTAAAACTAAGTAAATATGAACTTTAGCCAAAATGGCTTAAGAATAAATGGTATTATAATAATAAGCTAATTATAATAAATCAATGTAGCCGTTCGGGTACAATTGGTCGATTCAATTGTCATTAAATTGAAAATTCAGAAATTTCATTGGCTGAGATTTAACAGACCTTGAATTTTATCCAATTATTTTGTAGATTTCAAATTTAATCACAATTAAGTTAATCAGAGTTTAATCAACCTTTGTGAAACCGACTATTGGTGTAATCAAAATAACAAACACTTTCAAAAGTTATCACACCAAAATTCAATTAACAATAAAATTGAAGGGGAAACTAATAGATCCATACATTTTCTAGACAAATACTACTTAGTAATCAGAAAAAGTTAAATCATATAAAATTGGTAGGTATATAAAATTGTTACGTACAATTTAAGAAATATAGGACAACTGTTTTCTAAAACTAAAGATAACATGTCAAAATAACATTTTTTAGCAGCGTTTTCATAGAATACCAAACTGCAAAACCTTGTGCTTTCTGTTTGCATTTTTAAAGCATTAAATGCTGCGGCAGTGAACTCAGGTCGTTATTCCTCATACCACGTAGTAAGGGTTCTTGGAGGAGGGAACACTGTGTGAAAGTAGTTGTGTACCTAATTACAAGCCTTTAACGAATATAAATTTAACGTTATAGCAAAACTATGCAATTCAGATGAGTATTGTTTTTTAGAGGTACTTTTCTTTATTTCTTCATGCATCGTTGCATCAATTCTGTGCTTTGTATGTTAAAATTTGTCAAAACATTTAAATTATCTTCTGCAACCAACTGTTTCTTCTTCAATTCTTTTATGTTTTTCAAATGTGCAATTTTTCCTTTATATTACTTTCTTTCATTTTTGTGGTCCACTTCAGTTTTCGTACATTACTTTGGTATTGCAACCTTTTAATTATCTTTTCCTTGGCGTATCAGCTACCTCCAGGTCCCATGCTTCGTTGTGTGGTGGAGAGGCAGGATGAAACTCCACACCTGTAGTAGATGTACTTGCTTCAGAGATATTAACAGCCTTGGGTGTCTGAAATAAAAACTATGCTGAAGATAATTGTACATATACTCAAAAGCAAAAATGCTTATAGTATTTGGTAATTATTTACATTTTATTAATTTACCTGTGGTGGCAGATACAAAGTAGGTATGGCATATTCATGAAGCTTAATATATGTTGCATTCATTGTAAAGAAACACTCCAGTGCAAAATGTTTAGAACAAACTCTACTCATTGAAGATGGTTTCCAATTGAAGCGACTTGTGGTGTTTGTCCATTTCTCATGTCTTTGGAAAGTTAATAAAATAGAAATTAATAATAGCCAAATAACAGGGATTATAAAATGATTATATTTAAAATTAAATACGTTACTAAAATAGTAAATTTCCTATTGATTCATTGTAATATTAAAAGTACCCTTAAATTTTAAAATCTTCAAAGCAGGAAATGCATATTCCTTTCTTAGAAAGGTAAACAGATAAGAAACATTTTAAAAACACAATAGATCATGTAAAAGTGACCATCTTTTCAATAAAAAGTCTACCTGCTTAGTTTGATCACATTTATTACAACTTTAAAGGACCAGTTATCTGTTATTATATTCCTAAAAGTTTCTTTCCTGCTACCCTTGTATTATTTTGAAATTTGTTATTTTTAAGAACAAATCTTTCTAGGAATAAAATTTTAAAATCTTAAATACAGTTTTAAAATATCTTTAAATTTAAACTATTATTTATAGTAGAAAATAAATATCTCTTAGAAGAGTAATTGTGTTTACTAAAACTTCCTTTCACATTTGGATTCCAATCCAACTGGACCCGACCATTTGGCTTTATAAAGATTTCTTTATTAATATTAATGTGTCATAACATAGTGTCTTCAAATGTTTCTTGAAAACATAAAAGGGCTTTGAAAATTTAACAAACTCAGTCGATCAAAAACTTTGGTTGAAACCACCTTGGCTCATCGAAATCCTAAAAATAAGTTATTAGATTATGAAGAATCATATGTTTTTCCGTTTGTAAACAAACTCCGATTATATTAGATTTCGATATCTACCTGTTATATAAATCAAAGACGATTATTTTTATTTTTCAAAACAAATATATGAAATTGTGTTCGATTTATTATTTAAATCAATAAGACGATAATTTTGTTGTTTTCATTTTAACAATCATCGATTTGGATTATCGACATTATATGGATCAGGTGATTTGGTTGGAAGCTGCTTTACCGATACAACAAATTAAACATTTTTTGAAGTGGATTAAATGACATTTTGAGTGTCAATTTTCTTTTATACAAGCTTGGTCGAAATAAAAAATGTTACCCGTTGGGAACAAATTTATAAAACAATTTTCACTTCATTTTTGTCAAAAACAAAAAAGGTTCTTGCGAACAAAGCTTGTTGTTTTAACAACAATTTCAAAGTTTATTTATTTCAATTGTAAGCAATTTATTTGGTTCAATTTGATTTATTTGATGCTAGTCTGTTTAAATGAATAAGGCTGTGACCCCCATGTCAGGTTCACAACCACCAAAATTTCATTTAAACAAACTAAAGGAAGCTTTTCCTTTTACGATTTTTAAGGAACTTGTCTTTTTAATAAAAATAAAGATCTGTGGTTTTTAATTTGTAAATGTGTTTATTTTATTTTAAAGTGGATGCAAGTATAAAATTATTTATAGAGTTTAAGACTACTGCTTGTCCAGGTGCGGGATTCCAAGTTCAGTTGTAGTAAGTTTATTTTTCCAGATACAGGTATTAATAAGATTTTCATAATTAGTTTATCTCATGCTCAATCGAAACAAAACTGAGTCAGCCTATTGGGTAAAAGAAAAGCTTTGGGTTGTTATATTCTTATTTCTATTAATGCTAGCCAAAATCAAATAAACATTTATAATATAATAATAATTGGTACAACCCATAACCTGAAACCAGGTCCCAGAAGCTATAAGCTTGTGCGAGAGGGAACAGCGCAAATCCCACATTTGTGTCACAGCTTAGGAAAACTGCAGAGAACCTTAACCAGATCTGCCGACAACAGGAGTCGAACCTGGCCTGCTTGGGTGAAAGTCTAGCATGTTAGACATTACACTACCAAGGCTTTATTTATTTAGAAATTTCACCTCAGTTTAATTGTTTGCCCAGAACATGGGAATTTCTTAAATATTATTCGTTTCAGAATATAACATCTCATAACTTGTATGTTTGCCAAAAACGTGGGGCTTTCTTTTAAAATATTATTCATTGATTTTTTAGTAGGTTATTTAGCATATAACATTCCAGTATAGAGTGATCCACTGTGTTATCGTAATGGTATCAAAATTAGAGCTCACTGAAAATTCTTAACAATAATAATAAAATATAATTTACTAAATTGCTTAAGAGATTTATCAATATGAATATAAGTTTTTGTGTCTACCCTGTACATAGGAAAAATTTTGAGAATTTTATGAGAGGTATTTTAGTTTCAGAACTTTTTTTCGAAGAAAATTTTGTCTAAGTAAAACAGCAGAAAAAATTTCTGATTTGTTTATCTTTTTGGGACACGTATATTATTACCAAGACTGGATGTTTTCGATTTTGCCAAACGCTGATGTAATACAACTTACCCCATTGTCAAGGGGCTGCTCCAGAAAATTTCATCAATCCGAATTTCATTTTAAATTGCAGATTTTAGTTACTCTCCTTTACTTGAAGTGTTAGGTGTTTAATTTTATGTATGTATAGCATCTACTCTAATAGCACTGACACGTCACTTTAACGTGATTTGTAGGTCATTGTACGTGACCGATGTCAGGTGACCAAATATGGACGTATTTTCGTCGTCAATATTAGCACGTTATATGGACGTCAATAAATGGGGTCCTTATAACGTCATATACTAAAGGTCTGATTATCGTCAAATGGATTTAATTATAAATGATATGTTAAATTTGGTATGGCATGGCGTATTCACAAACGCTCATTAGATTGATTATTTATAAATGATATGGTAGCCGTGCTAAAAGGACTTTTTTGTGCTTCCAGAATCTCTTGTGTGGTGGACAGTTCATTAGGATCTTTAGTGACAGATAATTCAGTGTCTTATCTTTCATCTGTCTCGCAAATGTTAGAATCAGTTGCAGTCTTATTTACCTCTCCGTCATTTTTCGAATGTGTTTTTGCACGTTTCTTAAGTGTTGATCTTGCAGCAAAGAATCTCTCACATGTTTCACATTTATAAGGCTTTTCTCCTGTATGCATATATTGATGATCTTTACAACTAAATTCAAGATTACAAATTGAACAATAATATTTTGCTCTTTTGTTTTTCATTTTTGATTTGGATGAGGTTGGTAATTTCATCTTACGAGCTCTTTGGTGCTTTACTGATTGCAAAGAAGTATCCATTTTAGGAAGTGGCTTAGAGCACTTATTTTTCTTATGTCGATTCAATATATATACAAAACTATTATACATATTTGAGTAGACATGTTGAGTTCCACGGAATCCAAGAGGCTTTAAATAGTTTAGATATTAACCACCTTGAACAAAACAACATTAATATTAGTTACAATAAAATTATTAGATGTTTTCAAGATAACATAACTATCACAGAGAAATTGGTTAAAAGACGTAATTCACAGCCGTGGTTTAATGAAGACATCTCTGATGCTATAAAACTACGAGATTATTATTTTTCCAAGTTTAAAAAAAATTTAGAAAAATAAAATTTAAAATTTGGCTTTCGTAAGTCAAGTGATACCAGTTCCGCAGCTGTTGACTTAATAAACGAAGTACAAAATCAAACTGATATAGGAAATCGGTGTGGACTGGTATCTCTTGACTTATGTAAAGCATTTCATACAGTAAACCATAAAGTTCTACTTATAAAAATGGAAAAACTAGGGATAAGAGGTGTCTGTCTTCGTTGGTTTGAGTTACGAGGGTAGATCAGTATTTATGGTCCCTGACATAGTAGGCTTTGCATGATATCGTCACTCATTTTTCTATGAAAACTGTCATTACTAATTATTTGTTGTGTCAAGTTTTGCGTAGGTGCGTGTTGTTCTTTGAAAGTTATTAATAATTAAGCTGGTCGATAACAGACAATTTTTAAAAATGGAAAAAAGTGAAGTCAGAGCGGTGATAAAGTATTTGCAAAAAAAAGGATTAACACCTACTGAAATTCACAAGGATATGACAGACGTTTTAGGGGACTCTGCCCCTTCTTACCAAGTGGTGAAAAATATGTCTCGTGAGTTTAGATTAGGCAGAACAACTTGCGAACATGCGAAAGGTGCGGGACGTCCAGTCTGTGTCACCGTTGACAAAAACATCAATTTGATCCATGATATGGTAATGGCAGATAGAAGACTGACTATTCGCCATATCGCGGAAATAACGAACATCTCTTATGGGTCAGTTGAAAATATTTTAAGAAATGTTCTTGATCTCAGAAAAATTTCGGCGCGTTGGGTTCGATCAGAAACGCTCTAGAGTGCTGCATTCGGAAGCCAATTTGGAGTACCTGAAGGCCAATCGGAAGCAATTTCTCACTCGCTTTGTGACTGTGGATGAAACATGGGTGCACCATTTTGATCCTGAGACGAAAAGACAAAGTATGGAGTGGCATCACAGAGGTTCTCCACCTCCACGCAAATTTCGAGTTCAACGGGCGGCTGGAAAGATTATGGCCACAGTGTTCTGGGATGCAGAAGGAATTTTGATGATCGATTATTTGCAGCGTGGACACACAATAACGGGTTCTTATTATGCAGGGTTAATTCCAAAATTGCGCGAAAGCATCGACCGAAAAAGACCAGGAAAGTTGGCACACAAAATTTTGTTCCATCAGGACAACGCTCCAGTCCACAAGAGCTGCATTGTCATGGCTGCCATACAGAACGCTGGCTTTGAAATCCTAGAACACCCTCCATATTCACCAGACCTGGCACCCAGTGATTACCATCTATTTCCAAAATTAAAGGAAAACCTGCGTGGAAAAAAATATGGAGACGATAATGAAGTTATAACCGCAGTAAATGGCTGGTTTGAGGAGCAACCGGAAAACTTCTTCCTGAAAGGCATTGAAGCATTGGAACATCGGTGGACCAAGTGCATTGAAGTCCAGGGAGATTATGTTGAGAAATAAATAAATAATGTTTTAAAAATTCTTTCTCTTTCTATATCAGGGACCGTAAATATTGATCTTCCCTCGTACCTTAAGAATCGAAAATAACAAGTAACCATAGACGGTATAGCCAGCTCTGAACAAACCATTAAATGTGGTGTGCCGCAAGGCACAGTTTTAGGGCCAACTATATATAAATTCAATATCAAAACTTAACTTGCATGGTACAATCAAACTTTATGCAGACGACACAATTTTACTTTGTTTTGATATGTCAATAAACTCTATTAATTTAAATATAGAAAATGATCTCAAAACTGTATCTGCCTAGTTAAATAGTCATAAATTAACTATTAACGCAAAAAACTCTTCATTAGTGTGGTTTCCTACTTGTGAAAAATATACAAAAGTTTTAAAAATAATGCAAAACTAAGCCATAAAAAACATTTATTCTTTTATCAAAATTATAATTCCCAAAGGATGCACCCACGTTTTAGAACATTTGTCACTTTTAAATGGTTTAATGATGAACATTATGATATGCAAGTTTATATTTATAATACGTAAAATAATCACACTTATCACACTTATAAAAGTCATTTGAACTGCAATGAATTGCTTTTGTTCTGTCTTTTTTATTTTTTTCTTCGACATTTGCTTTTGACTTACTTCCTTCGACTTGTTTTGTTTTGTACTTATTGCTTTTTGAAATTTTAATATTATTATTTTTCAGAGGCACTGTTACTTCTAAATCTTTCTCTTTTATAAATTCCTCAACAAGGCTGTTGGCTGTTTCAGCCATTCTTTCTAAACTCTCATTTTTTCTGAAATCCTCCTTCGAATTGTGGCTTGCTCTGTAATGTTTGATTAAATCATCTCTAGAAAAGAACTTTGCAGTGCATTCATAACAATCGAATGGTTTAGCATTCATGTGTCTACACATATGTTCATTAAATCGATTTTTCTTTTCAATTCTTCTCTGGCATAAGCTGCAGATGAAACTAGAAGAAAATCTTTTATTCTTATTTCCTGTATGTGTCACTTTTTGGTTTTTATCAACTTTTAATAGTGACCTCTGTCTGATCTCTGTAAAAGATTGTTTTTCTAAAATTACCTTACAAACAAACGAATGCGGAGAACAACTCTGTAATTTTGGAATTCTTTTAAAAGCCTTTTCAATAATTTCAATATCATCCCTGGAAGAGTTCGATACACTCGTTAAAGAGTCTATATTAATCTGCATATTATTCGAATGAAGAGTTGGAATTGTAAAATCAGAAGCACAACTAGCTAAACTATCCGAAAGAAAACTTCCAAGTGGATTCACTATTTCTATTAGCAAATTTGTCTCTGGGGGTTTAGGCAAGGGAGAAATGTCAGCAGTATTCTCTATTGAGCCATTCATTACTTGATTGTTATCGTCATTAATATCATTAGTAATTTTATTTTCATTACTGGAACGATACTTTTGTGCACCCCTAAACTCCTTGTACTGGTTAGCAGTTTTAATGCACATACATTTAAATGTATAAGAAGTTTCTAAAGCAGCGGAGCATGGCTTACATAAAAAGGATTCTTCAGCATTTTCTAGTACCTTAAGAAATACAATAATGGTTATAAACTGCATACAATAATTAACCTGTATAGTTTACCATTTCAGGAACACAAAATTGCAATTTTTGAGTAAAACTAATTTCTTCTGGAGCTGCAAAACTTAATTTAATAAATCTGTCATCTTCCGTTATGATCTTCAGACAAGTCGCACAGAATTCCAAATTGAATCCAGAACCCATTGTTGATATCGATAATATTGTATTTTATATCAACATTATATTTATATTAAATATATAACATATTTAAATCACCAGAAATTGCATCAACAAATCAGCTAGAGACCATTAACCAAGAAGCCTACAGACGTGTTTTTTCGCAATTCGTTCTGGTCTCTATTAACCGCGGTTGACAGGTATTTGACAGATTTTTTGACAGCGGTTGCTCTTCGGGTCTGTTTGGTTCGGAAGCGCTCGGAGTCATGACGATTTTTCCAGGAACTGAATCGAACTGGTTGGTTCTGAGATCGGTTGCTCTTCATTGTTTATAAACAGTATTCTAACCTTTATTAATAACAATAACTTGTATTTATTAATCTTTTGTTATTACGTAGCTTTTGAATTCCAAATGCGTACTTGACAATAAGTCTATCATAATGTATTTATTTACCATGAAGAAAGACGTCCCCACAATGGGAGTCATATTACATGTCTAATAAGTCTCACTTCAACAGCAAGGTTGTTAGAATTCAATCAAACTGTAAAGTTGGTAGTATTAGTTTTATAGGATATAGAACTTGACTCGCGTCTATATGCCAACAGTAATGATTCCTGTTGCGCGTGCGTTATTTGTTACCACGTGTTCTCGAATAAAAAATTCCTAAATAAAATAGATTGTTGTTTTGGTTACAAGAACTTCCATTCCACATAACAAAAAAATAGAGCATCAGGCACGTTGGCTGCCTCCCTTACATAAAAGAAAAAACAAAAAAAAAGAAGACTGAAACATCGTCATGTAATAAATTGCCACCTAATTTACTTCTTGAGATTCAAAATAATGACTGATTAAATTTCTTCACTGCAATAATAATGAAATAATAGAATTTTTTTATTTTTATAAAAAATGTTTTAATATAAATAATTTTTAATTTAATAATTTTATTTTTTCTATTTTGCGTCTATAATAAAGCTGTTAAAGCACCCAAAACAGTGCGTTAATAGCTCATTTGGTTGCTTTAATAGCCCAACTTTTCGAAGTTGGTAGCATTGAAAAAATAATTGAAAAAAACAGAAAATTGATAAAAACTTCACTCAATTTTTCGTGTCAATCAATGAATTTTTAAATGTCACATCAGTGTTGTCAACAACCACAAAAATCCCTAAATTTTGAAATTGCGATTTTTTTTATTTAAAAAGGGAATAAACGACGCAAAATAGAAAAAATAGCATAAAAAACTCGTTTCATAAGTCATTATTGCACTTGTCGTTTAGAAAACTCGCCGCAAGCGGCTCGTTTTCTAAATTTGGACTCGTGCAATAAATCTTGCCTTATGAAACTCGTTCTTTAATATACTATTATTTTTAGTCAATAAAATCTTAAGGAAATTATTAGTTTTAGTTTCACTTACCTCTACATATTTATTTTATTTGTACAATAATTATGCAGGTACTAGATATATTGTAGGTTCCCACTTTGACATCACGCAAACGGCAAGTAGCAAATTGTTTTATATAAAATCGATAATTACACAAGACATATGTAATACAATACTAATTATTAGGTATAGGATTTGTATGCACTTAAAAATGCTGAAATATGCATGTACTATAACAACGTGAAATATGCACTTAAAAATCATGAAATATGCGTTTATTAGAAATTTTTAATAAATATATGCACTTTCATTATTAAAAAAACACCTGTTTAGCGTTATTTACATTTTATTTACAGAAATTATTTTAATTAGACATCCTATGCAATAATTTAATTAATTATATTTTCTAAACATAGAGCGTTACAGTTCACAATGACGTACATTTTTAAATTTTCAAAAGTAAACGTATGCCTATTATCCCTAAATATTGTTTTATATTTTGAGAAACCCCGTTCTACATCGCAAGACGTAATTGGAGCATACTTAAAATTGTTTAATTTTACAAGCGAATAATGTTTTAGCTCGTCTAAAATGTCTTGGCCAGATAATGCATCGTTTATGCTTTTAATTAAGTGAAAACCAGGATTTTTATCTATAACGGATTTAAAATTTTGTTTTATAGTCAAACCCTTTGGCCCTTTTACTTTATTCAAAGAAACACCTAACAATTTTACATGCTCAAGAGATTCATCTAATGAATTTCCCTGACTTTCTAATTTCTGAATTACTTTACATTAACGCATAAAATTTTCGCGTTGTAGCATTTAAAGAAATAATAAACCAAATTATTGCAAAAATATGATATTGTCAAATGAATCAGATAGCGAGAAAGTTATAACCATGTGCTATGGTACATGTGGAATAAGATATAAAAAAATCATGAAATGTGTGGGTACGGAAAATCTTTCTTCATAGGGAGTTGTTGGGAGAATTTTATTAATAAATAATAATTAGTGCCCCAGCTTATAAACTTATAAGCTTATAAAAACAAACGAAGAGAAACTTTGTTTTGAAAAGTTTTCACTACCAATTACCAAAAACAAAAAACCTAAATATAAACAGGAAATTAAAATTTTAGTGTCTATTTTCATCATGTCCACTAGCACTTGCGCCATTGTCAACCACCGCTGACCACCAACCACCAAAATTCGAACACGTCGGAAATTTCAAACTGGTGGTCACCGTTTGATGGTAGTAGGTGGCTAAGGCCGCAGTCTCACTGCAGCCACTACCACCCACCACCATCAACTACCATCGACCACCACCAATTAAAATAAGTCCGTGCGGTCCCACTGAAGCAAGTAGTGACCACCAGTATCATGTAAAATTTTAAATTTCGCGCTTGTTTTATGTTTATCTCTGAAATAGATATATTGCCAACTTAGCAAGCACTGTTATTATTATTATTTTCTATTAAATGAGGTTATGTGCATTGTTTGTTTACTATTGTCGCGTTGTATTTAAAGTAATAATAAACCAAATTATTGCAAAAATATGACATTATCAGATGAGTCAGATAGCGAGGAAGTTACAACCATGTGCTATGGTACATGTGGAATCAAATATAAAAAATCACGAAATATGTGGGTACGGGAAATCTTTCTTCATAGGGTGCAGTTGGGAGAATTTTATCAATAAATAATTAGTGCCCCAGCGCCCCAGTCCCAGCTTATAAACAAACGAAGAAAAACTTTGTTTTGAAAAGTTTTCACTACCAATTACCGAAATCGAAAAACCTATAAACAGGAAATTCAAATTTTTAGTGTTTATTTTCATCAAGTCCACTAGCGCGTGCGCATTGTCAACCACCGGTGACCACGAACCACCAAAACTCGAACACGTCGGAAATTCCAAACTGGTGGTCACCGTTTGATGGTGGTAGGTGGCTAACAGTGGCTTAGTGGGACCAGCGCCATTGATTCATGCATGTTTAAAATTTAGTTGGTGGCGGTGGGTGGTTGACGGTGGCTCAGTGAGACTGCAGCCTTAGTATTAAAAGCATCCTGTGCGTTTTGTATGCATAGTGCATCGTGTTTATCAAGTTTATTTACAAATGCTTTAATAATATCAAAATAAGTTGCATAATATTCTGCTGCAGAAAGCCAAGTACCCCACCTTGTTATTACAGGCTCAGGTGGCAGAGGCACTTCTTGAGCAGTTTCCATAAATATTTGTATGCGATATGGAGCTTTACAAACAATTTTTTACATATGATATTATAGAGTTTACGTTAGGATATATTTCCCGCACTTTTTCCGCAACTCTACTCATTTTTTCGTACAGAACTTGTAAGCCTGCTCCAGCCTTGATCATGTACGGTGCCGCGTCGGTGACGAACAGGAGTACTTTGTTGTACTGTATGCCGTCTGGCCACAAAATACTCATCGAATCATTAAACAATTTTGCCACAGAACAATGATTGGTGCTCTTGAAAACGTCCATTGCTAATAGATAGGATTTGGGATTGTTCTCCGAATTTAAAACGCCAATTATAACGTTAGCCACGTATCTGAAAACAAAAATTTGATTTTTATTTTATCGAACTACATAATTAGTCGGTTTCAAACAATTAGCGCAAAACAGTTATGTATTTAAAAAAATTATATTTTAATCAAGCAAAAATAGTGTTGTGATTAAATATGTAACTAACAAAATAGAAAATAAAACATCCGTAAATTGCTCTGCTGTCTTTAATTAGTTAAATTTTACTAGCAAAACGAAGGAAATGAAGTTTCTACGCACCTTCCAGTAGTGTCAGTAGATTCCTCAATGGAAACCCATATTCGCTACATGTTTTCTAATTGATTTTATGGTCTCTTCGTATAAACGAGGTAAATAATTTTTCCTGAGTGTAGACTCGTCGGGTATTGGCATTTTTGAAATTTCTTCCAGAAAATTACGAAATGCTGAGTGATTAATTTTACTTAACGGGATATCTGCAGCCACTAATAGTTTTTTATTAAATTCGATCGATTTGCTGGACTCACCGCGCGAATTATTAAGGTACCCCGGTAACAAAGTTTGTTTTTTTGATTTCAGGGCAACACACTTTTGATGTCGAACCGTGTTCAGATGTTGTGTAACTTGAAAGCGTTTCGTTGCAGTCACTTTATCGTCGCACACTGTACAATACAACACCTTATCGTCAGTTGTAAGAACACTGAATTCCTTAACATAACTTCGAAGTGTAACAGGCATCACAGACCGTTTTTCTTTACCCATCTTTACACTCTAAAATTTCAAACTGAAATGCAGTTTGCAATTTCTGAACTGTCTTAATTGAAAGATTACAAGATTAGTAAACAAAAGTACAGGCAAATTTTTCTATGAACAGGAAGTTGTCAAAGGGTCTTTGGAATTTCCTAATACCTATTTATCACAATACCGCAGGATGTAAGTATTTAAATTTTAGTTGAAACTTTTTCATTCTTTTAGAAAATATTAACAAATACACAGATGGTTAAGGCAGTAAAATATTTTAAAGCCTAGTATTTAACAATAAGCTTAAATTATGGGTTTCCCCTAGACTCAACTAAGCCGCCCTTGGTTGGTTGTCTAAAATGCTAAAATTATTTAAAAAATATTAGAAATTTCATAATTAAAGCATGTAAAACACTCAAAAAGTGATAAAATATGCACACTCGTTCAAAAATGCTAAAATATGCATGCAGTTATAAAAAAAACCTAAATATGCATTTATATGCACTTTCAAATTGACATATGTGGCTTAAACATGTAGAAATATAACTCTGCATATGTTAGCTATAAGCAGAAAAAACATACAAATGCATAGAAATCCTATACCTACTAATTATTAATTATTATTGTCAGTACTAACCGAGTACGAGAAATTTGTAGAGAAAATTCAAAAATTACGCGAAAATTTACGCATGCGCAAAAGAAATCATTAGCGTTGGGATATAGACGCGAGTTAGAACTTGACCTTCACTTATATGTGGCGAGTATTGAAACAACGCACACTTTTGTTATGGGACTATTTATTGGCCAATTAGAGAAGAAAGGGGCGCGTACAAAACTTCAAAATATAGCCGCCAAAGACATGACTATTATTTCGCCATAAAAAGTGACTACCGTTTAGGTACATATTTTGCATTACGTATTATTTCGTTAAATATATGGTATTTTCATAGGTATGTAGCAGGACATAATTAAAATGGAGATTTAAATCACAACAGTGTAATGGTAAAATTAATCTTTTTTGCAAATTATTTAAGAAATACTTCAGCCTCTCAAAAAAAGAAAATAATAAATAATAGGAGTATATTTAATTGATTACAATACAGGGTGTTTCAGGGTGTTTCACGTAACTTTCCGAGCCTGACGAACTTTAAATACAACCAGTAATACTGCTTTCATTTATAACTAGATTCATAATATTAATAATTTTTAACTAATTTAATTTGGACATTCTGTTTTTTCACCAGTTTAATTTTTCTTTTCGTGTTAATCTCCCTCTCTCTTCTTATTTGAACTGGTGAAAAGCCTTCCAAATTGGGAATTAATTTAAAACAAAAATTTGTATCAGGAGATTATGAAGAGAAAGAGATTAATACAACTTTGAACTGGTGAAAAGCTTTGCAAATAGGAAATTGATTTACGAAAGAAAATTTGAACTGGTGAAAAGCCTTGCAAATAGGTTGTTGATTTAAAACATAAATTGGTAAACACTTTAAATTTGTTTTCATAGGATGAGATGAAATGAAACACAACTTTCTTTTATGTAAAAACTGTAATAATCCATTAATTACAAACAAAACAAATAATTGCACATAAAATATGATAATTATTTTGTTTAGAAAAGTCTTTTTAGAAAAGAATCGATAATAGTATTATTCTTTTAAATAGATTATTTTAATATCCTATCAGTTAAAAACGAAGTTATACTAAAAACATTGTATGCTTAAAGTGTCACTCAGATTTAAAAATTCAGGCGTGGTTCGACGGTCGGCCCTTATTGGCTGAATGTACATCGCATAACATAAGTGTGCGTTGTTTCAATACTCGCTTATATGTGTGCTGTATGTCAATTATATGTAGTCTTCTTGGTTAATGGTCTCTACCTGATTTGTTGATGCAATTTCTGCTGATTTAAATATGTTATATGTTTAATATAAATATAATGTTGATATAAAATACAATATTATCGATATCAACAATGGGTTCTGGATTCAATTTGGAATTCTGTGCGACTTGTCTTAAGATCATAACGGAAGATGACAGATTTATTAAATTAAGTTTTGCAGCTCCAGAAGAAATTAGTTTTACTCAAAAATTGCAATTTTGTGTTCCTGAAATGGTAAACTATACAGGTTAATTATTGTATGCAGTTTATAACCATTATTGTATTTCTTAAGGTACTAGAAAATGCTGAAGAATCCTTTTTATGTAAGCCATGCTCCGCTGCTTTAGAAACTTCTTATACATTTAAATGTATGTGCATTAAAACTGCTAACCAGTACAAGGAGTTTAGGGGTGCACAAAAGTATCGTTCCAGTAATGAAAATAAAATTACTAATGATATTAATGACGATAACAATCAAGTAATGAATGGCTCAATAGAGAATACTGCTGACATTTCTCCCTTGCCTAAACCCCCAGAGACAAATTCGCTAATAGAAATAGTGAATCCACTTGGAAGTTTTCTTTCGGATAGTTTAGCTAGTTGTGCTTCTGATTTTACAATTCCAACTCTTCATTCGAATAATATGCAGATTAATATAGACTCTTTAACGAGTGTATCGAACTCTTCCAGGGATGATATTGAAATTATTGAAAAGGCTTTTAAAAGAATTCCAGAATTACAGAGTTGTTCTCCGCATTCGTTTGTTTGTAAGGTAATTTTAGAAAAACAATCTTTTACAGAGATCAGACAGAGGTCACTATTAAAAGTTGATAAAAACCAAAAAGTGACACATACAGGAAATAAGAATAAAAAGTTTTCTTCTAGTTTCATCTGCAGCGTATGCCAGAGAAGAATTGAAAAGCAAAATCGATTTAATGAACATATGTGTAGACACATGAATGCTAAACCATTCGATTGTTATGAATGCACTGCAAAGTTCTTTTCTAGAGATGATTTAATCAAACATTACAGAGCAAGCCACAATTCGAAGGAGGACTTCAGAAAAAATGAGAGTTTAGAAAGAATGGCTGAAACAGCCAACAGCCTTGTTGAGGAATTTATAAAAGAGAAAGATTTAGAAGTAACAGTGCCTCTGAAAAATAATAATATTAAAATTTCAAAAAGCAATAAGTACAAAACAAAACAAGTCGAAGGAAGTAAGTCAAAAGCAAATGTCGAAGAAAAAAATAAAAAAGACAGAACAAAAGCAATTCATTGCAGTTCAAATGACTTTTATAAGTGTGATAAGTGTGATTATTTTACGTATTATAAATATAAACTTGCATATCATAATGTTCATCATTAAACCATTTAAAAGTGACAAATGTTCTAAAACGTGGGTGCATCCTTTGGGAATTATAATTTTATAAAATAATTTTGATAAAAGAATAAATGTTTTTTATGGCTTCGTTTTGCATTATTTTTAAAACTTTTGTATATTTTTCACAAGTAGGAAACCGCACTAATGAAGAGTTTTTTGCGTTAATAGTTAATTTATGACTATTTAACTAGGCAGATACAGTTTTGAGATCATTTTCTATATTTAAATTAATAAGAGTTTATTGACATATCAAAATAAAGTAAAATTGTGTCGTCTGCGTAAAGTTTGATTGTACCATGCAAGTTAAGTTTTGATATTGAATTTATATATAGTTGGCCCTAAAACTGTGCCTTGCAGCACACCACATTTAATGGTTTGTTCAGAGCTGGCTATTCCGTCTATGGTTACTTGTTGTTTTCGATTCTTAAGGTAACTCAAACCAACGAAGACAGACACCTCTTATCCCTAGTTTTTCCATTTTTATAAGTAGAACTTTATGGTTTACTGTATGAAATGCTTTACATAAGTCAAGAGATACCAGTCCACACCGATTTCCTATATCAATTTAATTTTGTACTTCGTTTATAAAGTCAACAGCTGCAGAACTGGTATCACTTGACTTACGAAAGCCATATTGGTCACAATACAAAAAATCTATATCATTGAGATATTTTACAAGTCTTACATTAACAATTTTCTCAAATATTTTTGACAGAACAGGTAATATAGATATTGACCTGTAATTAGTGACGCTTTCACAATCACCATCTTTAAAACGTGGTGTTACTCTAGCCGATTTTATACTATCAGGCATGTCGCCAGTCTGTAGCGAACGGTTTATCACCGGGCAGAGAACTCTTGCTAGTTCCACTTTGCACATTTTAACAGATCGCACATCCACATTATCACTTCCAATAGCTTTGTTGGAGTCCATGTTGTTTATCACACTAATAATTTCTGGAACCATAGTAGGCATGAAGAACATGCTTCTTGCAGATGACTCTTCTAACGACAGGTCTAAAGGTAAGTCAGGAATTCTGTAGGCAAGATCTAAGCCTACGTTCACAAAGAATTTGTTGAACTGTTCACTCACTAGTTTTGGATCGGTGATGATATTGTCATGAGTTCTTATTGACCCAATGTTATGTCTTACTTTTGGGACTTTATTTGATATTATGGAGTTAATGACGTCCCACATCTGTTTAGGGTTCCCCTGTGCTGTATCAAACTTCTGTTCATAATATAATCTTTTCGCTTGCCTGATTAACTTTTTTACATTTTTCACACAGTCATCATGTTTCACTTTAAAGTAAATGTTATCTAAATTTTTTTAAACTTGGAAAAATAATAATCTCGTAGTTTTATAGCATCAGAGATGTCTTCATTAAACCACGGCTGTGAATTACGTCTTTTAACCAATTTCTCTGTGATAGTTATGTTATCTTGAAAACATCTAATAATTTTATTGTAACTAATATTAATGTTGTTTTGTTCAAGGTGGTTAATATCTAAACTATTTAAAGCCTCTTGGATTCCGTGGAACTCAACATGTCTACTCAAATATGTATAATAGTTTTGTATATGTATTGAATCGACATAAGAAAAATAAGTGCTCTAAGCCACTTCCTAAAATGGATACTTCTTTGCAATCAGTAAAGCACCAAAGAGCTCGTAAGATGAAATTACCAACCTCATCCAAATCAAAAATGAAAAACAAAAGAGCAAAATATTATTGTTCAATTTGTAATCTTGAATTTAGTTGTAAAGATCATCAATATATGCATACAGGAGAAAAGCCTTATAAATGTGAAACATGTGAGAGATTCTTTGCTGCAAGATCAACACTTAAGAAACGTGCAAAAACACATTCGAAAAATGACGGAGAGGTAAATAAGACTGCAACTGATTCTAACATTTGCGAGACAGATGAAAGATAAGACACTGAATTATCTGTCACTAAAGATCCTAATGAACTGTCCACCACACAAGATGAGATTCTGGAAGCACAAGAAAGTCCTGCTCTTGATGAAGACTGTGAAGAACAACCTGTAGATGAGAGTTCAAATAAAATACAAGACACTGAATTATCTGTCACTAAAGATCCTAACGAACTGTCCACCACACAAGATGAGATTCTGGAAGCACAAAAAAGTCCTGCTCTTGATGAAGGCTGTGAAGAACAACCTGTACAAGTTGAGAGTTCAAACATAGAGAAATCTGCTAATGAAGAACTACAATCATCTAATGAAGAACTAGTATCTGATAATAATAGTTGTGAAATATCATCTACTGTAAACGACAATTGTTTAAATTTAGATGAACAAAAGCCGTTAGAATAAAATATAAAATGTAGTATTGTGTGGACATATACTATATTGAGTATTATAAGTTATATAGTATTATTTTAATTTTATTTGTAAATGTCATATTATCTCATGGAAGTTTAGAGACACTAAAAAAATGGAAATTTATTGATCGATTACTATAGAAATGAATACAACTGGTTGTTATTTTATGATATAAATGCTAAATAAAGTGTGTTATGATGTGAGTAGCGAAGTTGCAACCCTACAAACAACATAAAATCCTTTTAGCATGGCTACCAAACCATTTATAAATAATCAATCTAACGAGCGTTTGTGAATACGCCATGTCATACCAAATTTAACATATCATTTATGATTAAATCCATTTGAAGATAATCAGACCTTTAGTATATGACGTTATAAGGACCACATTTACTGACGTCCATATAACATGCTAATATTGACGTCGAGAATAAGTCCATATTTGGTCACCTGACATCGGTCACGTTACAATGACCTAGAAATCACGTCAAAGTGACGTGTCAGTGCTATTAGGTCTCTAATTTTGATACCATTACGATAACACAGTGGATCACTCTATACTGGAATGTGTGTGTGTTGGTGGCTTAGGGAACTTGGTCCATTTTGCCATAATTCCGTTCTCTCACAATTTTTTTTTTACTCTGAAGCCTTTTTTGTCATTATTTAATAAACAAACTAATGACACAAACATAAATGCATCTAAACCAAATATACTTATTTAAGACTGTAATTTAATTTTTTTAACTCATTTATTTTATTTAGTTTTTTAAATTATTAAATTGTTAATTATTTAAATTATATTATGTTGTTGTAACTGCTGCTTTTATAACTTTGTTTTTTATTTTTTTTAATATTTTAAATTTTTTTATTTGATTTTATATATCTATTATGTATATAGGTATTAGTATTATAGTATTATTATTTTTTGTTTTTGTTTTGTTTACCTTGTTTTTTCCTATTTGTGAAACGTGACAGGGACACAAAGAGCGCTTAGGTGTCGTTCAAAGCGTCTTACACAACACAGGTGGACCTCGGAAAGAATTGGGAAATAACACAGGTAAAAGAAAACAAAGGAGAGTTATTCTGATTTTTTTTACAATATTTTGTTTATATTTAAGATGTGATTGAATAATATTTTATAAATGTCCATATAAT
Source organism: Agrypnus murinus (assembly GCA_929113105.1). NCBI lineage: Eukaryota > Metazoa > Arthropoda > Insecta > Coleoptera > Elateridae > Agrypnus > Agrypnus murinus. Next base: position 139,501,261 of record OV816023.1, read on the forward strand.
TATTTTTAAGTAATTCTATTAGATTATAAGGTTTTTTAATATCCATAAATGTTATTAATTTAGCATTCAATTGCTGAACTTTGTTATTTCGCTACATCCCAACACTACATGTTCTAAAGTACCTATTTCCCCACAGTTGCAGTTTGGGGAATTTATTACATTTATCTTATATAAATGAGCTGGAAACAAAGCATGATTAAAGCGAAGTCTGCATATAGTAGATATAAATTTTTTATTTTCTCTCACTTCTTTTAACCATGGTTTAGTACATACATTAGGTTGAATGTTTTTGTAGTAATAACCCTTTTCTGATGTCTTATATTCCAAATTCCATTTTTTTCTAATTGCCGTAGCAATAAATGATGTAATGTCTTCCTGAGTGCATTTGTAATCTGCTTCCTGTTCTTCGTGAGTGCCTGATTTTGTAATCATATCAACTTCTTCATTTTGTTTTATTCCACAATGAGCCTTGATCCAAGCAAATTTCACCTCCACATTATTTGAATGTAAGAGTTTCAGTTTAATTACCACTTCTGCCACGATGTAATTGAGGTTCTTAGATCGTTTGATATTTTTTATTTTTTCCAAAGAACTTCTGTTATCTGAGAAAATTACAAATGTTTTTTCTGTGAGGTTTAGTTGGTTAATGTATATGAGAGCTTCTAGTATAGCTATTAATTCTGCGCAGTAAATGGAGAATTTGTTGTTAAGTTTGCTAGTTTTTTAAAATTTGTGTTTGGATCCCATAAAGCATAAGCCACCCCAAAAATTGATTTTGATGCGTCCGTAAAAATATAATAGTGGCTTGGGAACAAAGAAAGAATATCATTTTCGAAGGCTTTTTGCCTAATCTGACTTGGAAAGCTAGAATAATCATCTAAAAAAGTACATTTGACGTTTTTTAAATTAACATAGTCATACTGGAATGTTATATGCTAAATAACCGACTAAAAATAAATGAATAATATTTTAAAAGAAAGCCCCACGTTTTTGGCAAACATACAAGTTATGAGATGTTATATTCTGAAACGAATAATATTTAAGAAATTCCCATGTTCTGGGCAAACAATTAAACTGAGGTGAAATTTCTAAATAAATAAAGCCTTGGTAGTGTAATGTCTAGCATGCTAGACTTTCACCCAAGCAGGCCAGGTTCGACTCCTGTTGTCGGCAGATCTGGTTAAGGTTCTCTGCAGTTTTCCTTAGCTGTGACACAAATGTGGGATTTGCGCTGTTCCCTCTCGCACAAGCTTATAGCTTCTGGGACCTTGTTTCAGGTTATGGGTTGTACCGATTATTATTATTATATTATAAATGTTTATTTAATTTTGGCTAGCATTAATAGAAATAAGAATATAACAACCCAAAGCTTTTCCTTTACCCAATAGACTGACTCAGTTTTGTTTCGATTGAGCATGAGATAAACTAATTACGAAAATCTTGTTAATACCTGTATCTGGAAAGATAAACTTACTACCACTGAACTTGGAACCCCGCACCTGGACAAGCAGTAGTCTTAAACTCTGTATAAATAATTTTATACTTGCATCCACTTTAAAATAAAATAAACACATTTACAAATTAAAAACCACAGATCTTTATTTTTATTAAAAAGACAAGTTCCTTAAAAATCGTAAAAGGAAAAGCTTCCTTTAGTTTGTTTAAATGAAATTTAACCTGACATGGAGGTTACAGCCGTATTCCTAGCATCAAATAAATCAAATTGAACCAAATAAATTGCTTACAATTGAAATAAATAAACTTTGAAATTGTTGTTAAAACAACAAGCTATGTTCACAAGAACCTTTTTGTTTTTGACAAAAATGAAGTGAAAATTGTTTTATAAATTTGTTCCCAACGGGTAACATTTCTTATTTCGACCAAGCTTGTATATAAGAAAATTGACACTCAAAATGTCATTTAATCCACTTCAAAAAATGTTTAATTTGTTGTATCGGTAAAGCAGCTTCCAACCAAATCAGCTGATCCATATAATGTCGATAATCCAAATCGTTTCAACCAAAGCTTTTGATCAACTGACTTTGTTAAATTTTCAAAGCCCTTTTATATGTTTTCAAGGAACATTTGAAGACACAATGAAATTTTTCAAAAAACTTGGACATCGCAAAATATCATGACGTCACGAAAACGATCATATGTTTATAATTAACAATAATCTTAACTCTAAAAAGACAAAAAGATAGCTGGCAAAGAGACGAATAAAATGATATAAGACACTTATGGTCTAAATTGAACAAAACAAAGAAAATCAATAAAAACGATCAGCTGTCACTGATCAAATAAAAATTAAATTACATTGAAAACCCATCACTCTCCAGCTATCCCATTATATGAAATATGTACGTAGTTACACAAGGTACCCCAAACACATGGAGTTTACACAAATTATAATAAAATAACAAAACTGAACTAAAATATATACTTGTTTATTGTTTCTAGCCTTACTTTGTGGAACTCCATAATCATGAAATAAATAAAGATTAGTAAAAGTTTCACAGTTTTTAATTCTTGGTTAAAAAACTGTGAAAGTTTTACTAATCTTTATTTATTTCATAAAATATATACCCTTACGTTTTAGACATGAAACGATGCTTCTGCAAATTTAAACAATATACCAATATAAATTGAATGGAACTTTAACTATTCTTGTCCAGAGTACAGTATTCCAGGTGGCTGACACGAAATAATGACGAAAATCATCACATTAATACTTAAATTTCCAAAAGCAATAAACATCAATATGGCAGAAAATCTCCATTTATATGACTAGATTTCCACCAACTACAGGAATCCGTAAATGAATTATGACATTGTAAACATCAAGATAATGCTCTGTTTTAATTATTTCCAGTGGAATATCTACTCGAAACCGACTTAGTTTTGTGGGGAAAAGAAAAATCTATCGTGCATTAGCTACAACGTCAAGGTTCAAATGTAACATAAAAATAAATATTCAAGAAGAGTAGAAAACTATCCTAAACTCGTAACCTGTGTTACAGAAAGTGTGTTTTACTATAAAACAACATAATTGACTTATATCCTTTTTATAAAATTCAAAACCTTTTTGTAAAAATTGAGATTATGTCTACATGATACTCTTCCTCCTATAAATTCTTTTTAAAATTGATAAATCTATACGTAACCTAGCATGTAGCCTTTAGATTAAATAAAATTAGTATCTTAGTATGTCTATCTTTCATTTAATTCCATGAATTTATTAATCTGAGCTTACGATCAAATCGTAGCCTTTAAAATGGTCTGAAATTACAATACGTTAAGTAAATATTCAACCTGATGATTCTATATCATCTCAATACATTCATCAAATATCACAAATAGACATTTTTCAGGGTTGTATATTTTTGCATTAGTATTTGAAATAATTTAATATCTTTAGAATTTCATACTAATATATACACATAACACCACCAAACAATTTTTATTATTGTTAAAGAAAAATAATAAAATAAAAAACTTACACAGTATGTTTTATAGTTTTTATTACACCGTAAAAAGAATATAAAAATCAATTTATTATTAAAATTACCAGAAGTAATAAGTTTAACAAAATCAATTTACATTTTGAACTAAAACAAACCAGGAAGCACTAACTATGCAAGGCCTTATAAAATTCCTTAATTCCCTTTTTATTTTCTACAGCTATTTTGCTTTGTAATGTCTGTTGCAAGTCTTTGGTTTGTTGAAGCTTGTGGGTGTAGTAGTCAACCCAGGTCATTATCAGGGTAATATAATCAGGGTAAAGTAAGCAGCATATGCCAATTACTTACATAATATTTCAAATGATATAAATATTGATGTGAATACCTTTTGGAGTTATGTTAAAAACAAGCGCAAAAATTTAGAACCCAATAATTTCTTTAATATTAACGGAATCAATTCAAATGATAAAACAAAAATTGTAGAGGGATTTGCAAGTTACTTTAATAGTGTGTACCCATAAGCAAATAGTAGTTATCAAATGTCCATTAATCAAAATGATAGTGTGTATGTGATGATTTGCATATTAATTACATTTCTCAAAAAATTAAAACCCAAAAAGAGTTCAGGAGTAGATGATATACCACCATATGTGATTAAAGGGGTGCCGAGCTTTTGGCACCTGGGCTCCAAATTGGCTTTCGGTATAAAGGAACAGCCGAATGAAAAATTAGAAGATGAGGTTTTAAATATTTTCCGCAGAAAACTTGATGTGGACCTTAATCAACAGTCTATCGACAGGATGCACCATGTTGGTAAACATATCGAAGGAAAAAGTAGACCTACTAATAATCAAATTTGTTAGTTACAAGACACAGCTGCAAGTATTTAAAAATAAAACGAAATTAAAAGGCACCAATTATGTTATCCGAGAGGATCTAACTAAATCTCGTTTGAATTCTTCATCAACTACAGGAAAAAATTGAAAGACGTAATACCTGGACTTACGACGGCAATATCTTTTTCCGTCGTGAAAATCAAAAATTTGTTATTAAATCACAACAGGATTTAAACAAATTCTTTAATGGAACAGCTGAATCATTGTAAATAATCGGGAAAGATAGTAAAGCAATACGTTTTGAAGATTTTTCTTTTTTTATTAATATTAATTATTATGTTGTATTATTATTGTTTTTGACCGTGGACTCAACTTTAATAATCTGTTTATTGTACTTTTTTCTACTTTATTTTCCTTTTACACTTCATTATTTTCAATTTTCTGATCTAGTATAATAATTAATCTTATTTTAATTTAACTATTATAAATTTATAATAAATCTTATTTTGCTAATTTTAATAGTAGAACTATTCTTTTATTATTGAGCGATTAAAGTAGTATAGCTATGTTCGTTCTGGCGCAAAATCCCATGTATTTTCTTATGAAGGTTCATTTTACATTTCAAGGTCATCCGCGAAATTCGAGGCTCATTTGCATATCATTCGCGGGGTCATTAGCGGATCATTTGCATATCATTCGCGGTGTTATGTATGTATCATTAACGGTATTATTTGCATATCTAATTAATTTAATTCGCGGGGTCATTAGCGGATCATTTTTATATCTCGCGGGGTCATCTGCATATCTCATCCCTCTCTCCTCATTTCCAACTTGTCATCATTTCCCGCTGAAAGATTTGAATTCCTAGCGCTGCTAATGCCATCTATCGGTGACGTCATATGATCGGTATAGTAGATTTCTATACGCCTGTAGATAGGCAACCCGCTATACTTTTTTTTACAAAACCAATGGAGCCAACAGGGTTTGAACCGGGGACCGCTCGAATGGTAGCCAGCCAATGCATCCACTACACCAACGAGGTAATCTATTAAAGCACTGTAAACTGGTTATAAAAAAAATTGTTGACTAGCGACCACGTACTCATAATATAATACAATTAATTTTAGGTATAAATCTAAACGTGATACATTATTATTACTAAATTAATTTATTAAAATAAAAATAACTCAGAACTAAATTATTAATATCAAGAAATTTATTTAAAAAAAACATTTCAATTCTAAACGTAACTGCTTTCAAATAAATACAAAATAAACAAAACGCGCTAAAATAAATGCGAATCATTATACGTGTTTTAGTTATAAGTTTAAGCGATAACAAAATGATTGGAATTTGTTATTATGTAATTATGCAAGTTAAAAATTCAATTAAAGAATCATTAGATCTTTTACAGCCAAATATGTTTCAATCTTGATCTCAATGCCTAAGACTTTCATTAATTAAACTTTTACTGACGTTTTGTAAAATTGTATATAAAAAAATTGTTGACTAGCGACCACGTACTCATAACATAATACATGTTAGTAATTTCATATTATCAGATATGATATCCATTATCTCAACAAAATCATTAGCAAAGATGTGTTTTAGTTATAAGTTTAAGCGATAACAAAATGATTGTAATTTCTTATTGTCAATACATATATCAGGGTTAGATTTAATAATTCGATATACATTTCACCATTCAAATATAAATTTCATAACAAAAGAATTAGCTTTTCTTGGAAGCGAATTTAAAAAAAACAAACATGTAAAAGACAATTTTAAAATATCAATATTTGAAACTCTGATTTCTTGTCTAACAGGGTGGACTCAACCATTTTTTTTTTGTTTCAAGACTGTTTCTAGCCTAAGGATGTATAGCCCCAGGGTTAATTAATTGAGTTTGACCTGTAGAGCATTATACCTAAAATAAGATACAATATATTTAAAGCAATTTAAAACATTCGATTACACAATAAACAGAATTTGTTTGCTAAAGAATCAATTACAATAAAATTAATTTGTTTAGTTATAAATATTAAAAATTGTTATATTTAGGAATAATAATTTAAAAATTCGATAAAAGAATCATTAGGGTTTTTCTGAACCAGATAATTAAAAAGTTTGTTATTTCTAATAATCAACTAGATTGATTTTATTATTTTTAAACTTTCAACATATAAGCTTATACCTAAAATATTTAGATCTGTTCAGTTCAACTGAAGCTCTCATCATCGATTAATATATGTTTCTTGTTTTATTCTGAAATCCAATTTGGTTCTTTTAAATTACTGCATACGAGTTATTTATAAAAATGCTTTCACGTATATTTGATTAAAACCAATTTATTTAAAAATAATTCCCGGAAAATATTTATAAATATTGTACATTAATAATATTAAATCTTTAGGATTCAAAAATTATGTACTAAATTATCTAAAAGATTACATATGTACAACTAAGTTAAAATCTCATAAAATAAATACACAAATTAAAACTAAAATTACTTCTTTAAATTTTAGAGTTAATTCCATTTTATCTAATAGAGCAGTATCACTTTGTGCAAAACATTCAATTTCATCATCGCTGTCACTGTCGTAATTGACTTGATATTTTACAGTAGACATCTTTCAAACTGTTTTGAAGAACTGATAATATTAAAAAAAAAATGATTGATTTTATATAGTATTTTTCAGGAAAACCTTCTTCAGAAAAACCTAATAATTCTTAATTGAAATGTTTTCAAAATATGATTACATTTATTTATTTTAAATATAGTCATATACATAGTAAGGATTTTGGTTTTTCCTCTATTGTTAATGGTAATAACCGTACTGAGGTCAAGCTTTCACTAGATGAATTAAACATTTTTATGAGAATACAAAATACAGTGATCTTTTCATGTATCATTCGTTTCCTCGCATAACTTTTAGATTATCTGTGAGAAATTCTATTTTATTTATTTAGTACATGATATGATTTTGTTATTTTTAAACTTTCAACATATAAAATAGGTATAAATTATCATATCTAGAAAAAACTGATTTTATTATTTTTAAGAAATTTTTCTTGATACATCTTAAATATAACAATTTGAAAACTATATACAGATATTATTACTACATGAGGCCCGTAACATCAGTAGATCCGCGGCTTTTTATATCAGTATAAAATAATTAGATATAGTTATATTTACTATCTATTCTTTTAAACAGCTGTTATACTTCTACGCTTAGATAAATGTTTACTTCAATCATTATTACTAATGTGTGAATTACGTACAAGACAATTATAAGCCAATTATGATTATTATCATGAGTCATTGAGATGAGACAATTAGTCAGTCTTATATGAGCTAATCGTGAAGAAAGTCCAATTTTTCTTAATGCATCTCAAATCACTTTGAAACAATTATTACGTATGACTAGAGTCAGTTTAAATTAATTATAAATCTAAAAAATACATTTTTAAAATTAGGATGTAACCCCGAGCTGTTAATGAAAAGCAATTAACTCGTTTATACTGTTCCCCAAATTAGATTATTAGAAAAACAACCTTTCTAATTGCTCGGAAATTAACTAAAAATGACATATAAACTGAACGGTTTTTAAAAATAAATCATTGTGAAAGAGTTTTAGGAATCATCAAGACGCTATCCTACCTTCTCGTGTAAGTGTTTTAATTTTTAATTAGCTTATATATTAAAATACTATCTCATTTACGATATGTAATATGTAAATGTTTTAGATTGACTTTATTACAAAACTTTAATATTATAGCAGTATAATCAAAATGGATATCGTGAAACTTTTCAACAGTATAGTAGAAGATAAACCAATTGTATCCACAGAGGTGTTAGAAATCAATAAGGCTTATAAGATTTTAAGTCTGAAGGACATGGACACCAGATATGGAAGATCGATTTTAGTCGAGTTAAATAATTGTAAAATATTTCTACCAAAGAGATATAGCGAAAAAGTCGATAAGACTCTTATAGACGAGATCAATAGATTAGGTAATTTTTCAGTAACTATAACATCATTCAAAACATATGGCAGACATCATCAGAAGACGCCGGTGCTTGAGATGAAACAATTAGAAAAAGGTAATTTTTTTTTTAAATAATTTGATAAAAATATCTAAAAAGTATAAGACTCTAATTACATATTTTATTCTTTTACAGACTAAACAAGCAACCACCTGTAGTAGGATGAACTGGAAGTAGATGACTTTTTAATATTTTTCTATATTTATGTATATTTAAAAAATAAATAAATAAATAAACTTTTTATTGAATCGATGTTTAATTTCTTTGTTTGTAGTTGGAGGTTGAAACTTTTTTTCATCCTATATATCATGCATCTGATCTCTTTAAATTGATTTTTCTCATGTTGATTTGATAATTAATATTTAAATAACTTTTAATTTATAAACAAATCCGCAGTCAAAGGTTCAGATGAAAATAAAAAACAAATATTTTATACAAGAACTTCTATTGAAAGAAGAAGAAAATACATTTCATAGAGATATATTTCAACAGTAGATGATGAATGATAGGTAATCGCTATCTACATGGGGTAAAATTATATACAGTAAGAAGGTATATATAGAAATCGTTTACAAGGGTAGTAGATATAATGAAAAAAAGGTTAAAAATCTGTTCAAAATTACATTACTAACGCTGATCAATACCTACATATTACTATTTTTCTGTGTTTCTGTAAGAATTTATTTTCTGTTTTTAATACCGTATGTCTCATTCACCTGTTTCAAAACGTTAATGCCCAGACGCTTGTAAACAATGAAATTAAGCAACATCAACTCAATAAATTAGTTTATTTTTAAATATATATTACAAAACTTTAATATTATAGCAGTATAATCAAAATGGATATCGTGAAACTTTTCAACAGTATAGTAGAAGATAAACCAATTGTATCCACAGAGGTGTTAGAAATCAATAAGGCTTATAAGATTTTAAGTCTGAAGGACATGGACACCAGATATGGAAGATCGATTTTAGTCGAGTTAAATAATTGTAAAATATTTCTACCAAAGAGATATAGCGAAAAAGTCGATAAGACTCTTATAGACGAGATCAATAGATTAGGTAATTTTTCAGTAACTATAACATCATTCAAAACATATGGCAGACATCATCAGAAGACGCCGGTGCTTGAGATGAAACAATTAGAAAAAGGTAATTTTTTTTTTAAATAATTTGATAAAAATATCTAAAAAGTATAAGACTCTAATTACATATTTTATTCTTTTACAGACTAAACAAGCAACCACCTGTAGTAGGATGAACTGGAAGTAGATGACTTTTTAATATTTTTCTATATTTATGTATATTTAAAAAATAAATAAATAAATAAACTTTTTATTGAATCGATGTTTAATTTCTTTGTTTGTAGTTGGAGGTTGAAACTTTTTTTCATCCTATATATCATGCATCTGATCTCTTTAAATTGATTTTTCTCATGTTGATTTGATAATTAATATTTAAATAACTTTTAATTTATAAACAAATCCGCAGTCAAAGGTTCAGATGAAAATAAAAAACAAATATTTTATACAAGAACTTCTATTGAAAGAAGAAGAAAATACATTTCATAGAGATATATTTCAACAGTAGATGATGAATGATAGGTAATCGCTATCTACATGGGGTAAAATTATATACAGTAAGAAGGTATATATAGAAATCGTTTACAAGGGTAGTAGATATAATGAAAAAAAAGGTTAAAAATCTGTTCAAAATTACATTACTAACGCTGATCAATACCTACATATTACTATTTTTCTGTGTTTCTGTAAGAATTTATTTTCTGTTTTTAATACCGTATGTCTCATTCACCTGTTTCAAAACGTTAATGCCCAGACGCTTGTAAACAATGAAATTAAGCAACATCAACTCAATAAATTAGTTTATTTTTAAATATAATCATATTATATTTTATTTAAAATTAATCGCCTCCTTTTCTATAAACTTACCTGTACAATCCAGACTTCTCTATGATCCAGACGGACGAATAAGTATACATCCCTATACTTATAACCCTCTATATGTATTAAGTCTTCAGCTACAAGACACGCTGTAGCAGCTGGGTAGGGAGGCAGCTTTCCATCACATTTTAGTACATGTATCAAAAACTGCGGCTGATGACATGATGAATGTGGTTGATAGCGTAATTAATGTGGCTGATAGCGTGATGAATGTGGCTGATAGCATGATGAATGTGGCTGATAGCGTAATTAATGTGGCTGATAGCATGCTGAATGTGGCTGATAGCATAATGAATGTGGCTGATAGAATGATGAATGTGGCTGATAACGTAATTAATGTGGCTGATAGCATGCTGAATGTGGCTGATAGCATAATTAATGTGGTTGATAGCGTAATTAATATGTCTGTGAAATATAAATAGAAGTTGTGTTATAATGATGCTAATAGTTGTCTACGGCTATTAAAGATGGACAGACTTGCTTGTAATCTCTGCAACAAAAGAATTCGACAATCTGATTTTGCACGTCATATGAGAATTCATCAGGGATATAAAGTGCAATGTCAGAAATGTTCCAGGGGATTCTCACGGACTGACAGTTATAAGAGACATTTGAAAGCAATGCATAATATGGAAGATGGGGAAGACGATATAATAAATGCTCGTAATGCGAAACATAGAAAAGTTCATCGTGATAAAACAGAATGTAGTTGTGATGACAAACTAAAAGAGATTATATCTCTATTAGAATCTATTGCTAAATCCAATAACAACTCATTAAAAGTTAAAAAACTACCTTCTTATACATCAACTACGTCGACATCATCGGAGTATGAAGAAGAAGAATATAATCAAGGGTCAGAGAAATATCATGATATTTCTGAGTATTACGATACGTTGATAGGAAGAAATATAGATAGAACGAGATATGGTCTCCATAAGGATAACGACGAATTGAGATTTGCTTCAGTTTCGGTAGGAATACAAGGAAAAGATATTCTAATTAAAAACAAACTTTTCAAGGGAACACCTGGACTATTTGATTTACTAACACTTAAACATCTAGGTTCTACACCTACGGAGGAAGATGTTGAAAATTACATGCAGATTATCTCACTAACCAATGCATACAGAAAAGATTATAGGCCAGAGGGTAAAATAATAAGCGTAAAACATTGGAAATGTTTATTTTTAAATATAATCATATTATATTTTATTTAAAATTAATCGCCTCCTTTTCTATAAACTTACCTGTACAATCCAGACTTCTCTATGATCCAGACGGACGAATAAGTATACATCCCTATACTTATAACCCTCTATATGTATTAAGTCTTCAGCTACAAGACACGCTGTAGCAGCTGGGTAGGGAGGCAGCTTTCCATCACATTTTAGTACATGTATCAAAAACTGCGGCTGATGACATGATGAATGTGGTTGATAGCGTAATTAATGTGGCTGATAGCGTGATGAATGTGGCTGATAGCATGATGAATGTGGCTGATAGCGTAATTAATGTGGCTGATAGCATGCTGAATGTGGCTGATAGCATAATGAATGTGGCTGATAGAATGATGAGGTTCGGTATATATTGGACAAACACTTCGAAATTTTGACATAAGATATAAAGAACACGTACGTCATTACAAAAATAAACATCCTGAAAAATCGAATTACGCCAAACACCTTTTAGAACAAAATCACACAATGACTCCTCAAAATAATATTAAATTCCTACATTTTTGTAATAACAAACGAAAATTAGACATTTTAGAAGCCTTTGAGATATACAAACACAAACTCAGGGTACCTTTAATGAATGAACAACTTGAGCTCAGTAATTCTCCGTTACTGGAAGTATTAGATGTTTAATTATGATTTTTATTATTAATTTTTATTATTATTATTATTATTTTATCTAGTTACCTATTTTGTATCTACCTTAGCGACGTGTTTGTTTATAATTATATTACCTTTGATAATGACAGCATAGCTGTCGAAACAATATTGTCAGGTATATTTTAATAAAACTGTGAAACTTTTAATAATCTTTATTTATTTCATGATTATGGAGTTTCACAAAATAAGGCTAGAAACAATAAACAATAATAAATATAGGAGGAATATAACTATATCTAATTATTTTATAAAATACTATGTTAACTACGAGGTAATATACTGAATATATACGCCTGTATTCAGCCTCTAGAGGGTTCATACCCTAATATAAGGTTAGTGATATTGCGTAATCTTCTTTTATTCTATAATATTTCTCTGTTTAAGTTCAGAAATAATCGAAATTATTTCGGTTTTGTGACTGCTCATACCCTCTTTCTTTTCGGCGTACAGCAAACGAAGTCGATCCACTAGTTGGTCAGGTGTGCTCTGACGCATCCAATCAGGCTTCATTTTGTTTAACTTTTTAAATTTGGGAAGACTAAAATTTGTTATTCTGTATAAATTAGGTTTAATAATATGCTCATATTTCCAATGTTTTACGCTTATTATTTTACCCTCTGGCCTATAATCTTTTCTGTATGCATTGGTTAGTGAGATAATCTGCATGTAATTTTCAACTGCTCATACCCTCTTTCTTTTCGGCGTACAGCAAACGAAGTCGATCCACTAGTTGGTCAGGTGTGCTCTGACGCATCCAATCAGGCTTCATTTTGTTTAACTTTTTAAATTTGGGAAGACTAAAATTTGTTATTCTGTATAAATTAGGTTTAATAATATGCTCATATTTCCAATGTTTTACGCTTATTATTTTACCCTCTGGCCTATAATCTTTTCTGTATGCATTGGTTAGTGAGATAATCTGCATGTAATTTTCAACATCTTCCTCCGTAGGTGTAGAACCTAGATGTTTAAGTGTTAGTAAATCAAATAGTCCAGGTGTTCCCTTGAAAAGTTTGTTTTTAATTAGAATATCTTTTCCTTGTATTCCTACCGAAACTGAAGCAAATCTCAATTCGTCGTTATCCTTATGGAGACCATATCTCGTTCTATCTATATTTCTTCCTATCAACGTATCGTAATACTCAGAAATATCATGATATTTCTCTGACCCTTGATTATATTCTTCTTCTTCATACTCCGATGATGTCGACGTAGTTGATGTATAAGAAGGTAGTTTTTTAACTTTTAATGAGTTGTTATTGGATTTAGCAATAGATTCTAATAGAGATATAATCTCTTTTAGTTTGTCATCACAACTACATTCTGTTTTATCACGATGAACTTTTCTATGTTTCGCATTACGAGCATTTATTATATCGTCTTCCCCATCTTCCATATTATGCATTGCTTTCAAATGTCTCTTATAACTGTCAGTCCGTGAGAATCCCCTGGAACATTTCTGACATTGCACTTTATATCCCTGATGAATTCTCATATGACGTGCAAAATCAGATTGTCGAATTCTTTTGTTGCAGAGATTACAAGCAAGTCTGTCCATCTTTAATAGCCGTAGACAACTATTAGCATCATTATAACACAACTTCTATTTATATTTCACAGACATATTAATTACGCTATCAACCACATTAATTATGCTATCAGCCACATTCAGCATGCTATCAGCCACATTAATTACGTTATCAGCCACATTCATCATTCTATCAGCCACATTCATTATGCTATCAGCCACATTCAGCATGCTATCAGCCACATTAATTACGCTATCAGCCACATTCATCATGCTATCAGCCACATTCATCACGCTATCAGCCACATTAATTACGCTATCAACCACATTCATCATGTCATCAGCCGCAGTTTTTGATACATGTACTAAAATGTGATGGAAAGCTGCCTCCCTACCCAGCTGCTACAGCGTGTCTTGTAGCTGAAGACTTAATACATATAGAGGGTTATAAGTATAGGGATGTATACTTATTCGTCCGTCTGGATCATAGAGAAGTCTGGATTGTACAGGTAAGTTTATAGAAAAGGAGGCGATTAATTTTAAATAAAATATAATATGATTATATTTAAAAATAAACTAATTTATTGAGTTGATGTTGCTTAATTTCATTGTTTACAAGCGTCTGGGCATTAACGTTTTGAAACAGGTGAATGAGACATACGGTATTAAAAACAGAAAATAAATTCTTACAGAAACACAGAAAAATAGTAATATGTAGGTATTGATCAGCGTTAGTAATGTAATTTTGAACAGATTTTTAACCTTTTTTTTCATTATATCTACTACCCTTGTAAACGATTTCTATATATACCTTCTTACTGTATATAATTTTACCCCATGTAGATAGCGATTACCTATCATTCATCATCTACTGTTGAAATATATCTCTATGAAATGTATTTTCTTCTTCTTTCAATAGAAGTTCTTGTATAAAATATTTGTTTTTTATTTTCATCTGAACCTTTGACTGCGGATTTGTTTATAAATTAAAAGTTATTTAAATATTAATTATCAAATCAACATGAGAAAAATCAATTTAAAGAGATCAGATGCATGATATATAGGATGAAAAAAAGTTTCAACCTCCAACTACAAACAAAGAAATTAAACATCGATTCAATAAAAAGTTTATTTATTTATTTATTTTTTAAATATACATAAATATAGAAAAATATTAAAAAGTCATCTACTTCCAGTTCATCCTACTACAGGTGGTTGCTTGTTTAGTCTGTAAAAGAATAAAATATGTAATTAGAGTCTTATACTTTTTAGATATTTTTATCAAATTATTTAAAAAAAAAATTACCTTTTTCTAATTGTTTCATCTCAAGCACCGGCGTCTTCTGATGATGTCTGCCATATGTTTTGAATGATGTTATAGTTACTGAAAAATTACCTAATCTATTGATCTCGTCTATAAGAGTCTTATCGACTTTTTCGCTATATCTCTTTGGTAGAAATATTTTACAATTATTTAACTCGACTAAAATCGATCTTCCATATCTGGTGTCCATGTCCTTCAGACTTAAAATCTTATAAGCCTTATTGATTTCTAACACCTCTGTGGATACAATTGGTTTATCTTCTACTATACTGTTGAAAAGTTTCACGATATCCATTTTGATTATACTGCTATAATATTAAAGTTTTGTAATATATATTTAAAAATAAACTAATTTATTGAGTTGATGTTGCTTAATTTCATTGTTTACAAGCGTCTGGGCATTAACGTTTTGAAACAGGTGAATGAGACATACGGTATTAAAAACAGAAAATAAATTCTTACAGAAACACAGAAAAATAGTAATATGTAGGTATTGATCAGCGTTAGTAATGTAATTTTGAACAGATTTTTAACCTTTTTTTTCATTATATCTACTACCCTTGTAAACGATTTCTATATATACCTTCTTACTGTATATAATTTTACCCCATGTAGATAGCGATTACCTATCATTCATCATCTACTGTTGAAATATATCTCTATGAAATGTATTTTCTTCTTCTTTCAATAGAAGTTCTTGTATAAAATATTTGTTTTTTATTTTCATCTGAACCTTTGACTGCGGATTTGTTTATAAATTAAAAGTTATTTAAATATTAATTATCAAATCAACATGAGAAAAATCAATTTAAAGAGATCAGATGCATGATATATAGGATGAAAAAAAAGTTTCAACCTCCAACTACAAACAAAGAAATTAAACATCGATTCAATAAAAAGTTTATTTATTTATTTATTTTTTAAATATACATAAATATAGAAAAATATTAAAAAGTCATCTACTTCCAGTTCATCCTACTACAGGTGGTTGCTTGTTTAGTCTGTAAAAGAATAAAATATGTAATTAGAGTCTTATACTTTTTAGATATTTTTATCAAATTATTTAAAAAAAAAATTACCTTTTTCTAATTGTTTCATCTCAAGCACCGGCGTCTTCTGATGATGTCTGCCATATGTTTTGAATGATGTTATAGTTACTGAAAAATTACCTAATCTATTGATCTCGTCTATAAGAGTCTTATCGACTTTTTCGCTATATCTCTTTGGTAGAAATATTTTACAATTATTTAACTCGACTAAAATCGATCTTCCATATCTGGTGTCCATGTCCTTCAGACTTAAAATCTTATAAGCCTTATTGATTTCTAACACCTCTGTGGATACAATTGGTTTATCTTCTACTATACTGTTGAAAAGTTTCACGATATCCATTTTGATTATACTGCTATAATATTAAAGTTTTGTAATAAAGTCAATCTAAAACATTTACATATTACATATCGTAAATGAGATAGTATTTTAATATATAAGCTAATTAAAAATTAAAACACTTACACGAGAAGGTAGGATAGCGTCTTGATGATTCCTAAAACTCTTTCACAATGATTTATTTTTAAAAACCGTTCAGTTTATATGTCATTTTTAGTTAATTTCCGAGCAATTAGAAAGGTTGTTTTTCTAATAATCTAATTTGGGGAACAGTATAAACGAGTTAATTGCTTTTCATTAACAGCTCGGGGTTACATCCTAATTTTAAAAATGTATTTTTTAGATTTATAATTAATTTAAACTGACTCTAGTCATACGTAATAATTGTTTCAAAGTGATTTGAGATGCATTAAGAAAAATTGGACTTTCTTCACGATTAGCTCATATAAGACTGACTAATTGTCTCATCTCAATGACTCATGATAATAATCATAATTGGCTTATAATTGTCTTGTACGTAATTCACACATTAGTAATAATGATTGAAGTAAACATTTATCTAAGCGTAGAAGTATAACAGCTGTTTAAAAGAATAGATAGTAAATATAACTATATCTAATTATTTTATACTGATATAAAAAGCCGCGGATCTACTGATGTTACGGGCCTCATGTAGTAATAATATCTGTATATAGTTTTCAAATTGTTATATTTAAGATGTATCAAGAAAAATTTCTTAAAAATAATAAAATCAGTTTTTTCTAGATATGATAATTTATACCTATTTTATATGTTGAAAGTTTAAAAATAACAAAATCATATCATGTACTAAATAAATAAAATAGAATTTCTCACAGATAATCTAAAAGTTATGCGAGGAAACGAATGATACATGAAAAGATCACTGTATTTTGTATTCTCATAAAAATGTTTAATTCATCTAGTGAAAGCTTGACCTCAGTACGGTTATTACCATTAACAATAGAGGAAAAACCAAAATCCTTACTATGTATATGACTATATTTAAAATAAATAAATGTAATCATATTTTGAAAACATTTCAATTAAGAATTATTAGGTTTTTCTGAAGAAGGTTTTCCTGAAAAATACTATATAAAATCAATCATTTTTTTTTTAATATTATCAGTTCTTCAAAACAGTTTGAAAGATGTCTACTGTAAAATATCAAGTCAATTACGACAGTGACAGCGATGATGAAATTGAATGTTTTGCACAAAGTGATACTGCTCTATTAGATAAAATGGAATTAACTCTAAAATTTAAAGAAGTAATTTTAGTTTTAATTTGTGTATTTATTTTATGAGATTTTAACTTAGTTGTACATATGTAATCTTTTAGATAATTTAGTACATAATTTTTGAATCCTAAAGATTTAATATTATTAATGTACAATATTTATAAATATTTTCCGGGAATTATTTTTAAATAAATTGGTTTTAATCAAATATACGTGAAAGCATTTTTATAAATAACTCGTATGCAGTAATTTAAAAGAACCAAATTGGATTTCAGAATAAAACAAGAAACATATATTAATCGATGATGAGAGCTTCAGTTGAACTGAACAGATCTAAATATTTTAGGTATAAGCTTATATGTTGAAAGTTTAAAAATAATAAAATCAATCTAGTTGATTATTAGAAATAACAAACTTTTTAATTATCTGGTTCAGAAAAACCCTAATGATTCTTTTATCGAATTTTTAAATTATTATTCCTAAATATAACAATTTTTAATATTTATAACTAAACAAATTAATTTTATTGTAATTGATTCTTTAGCAAACAAATTCTGTTTATTGTATAATCGAATGTTTTAAATTGCTTTAAATATATTGTATCTTATTTTAGGTATAATGCTCTACAGGTCAAACTCAATTAATTAACCCTGGGGCTATACATCCTTAGGCTAGAAACAGTCTTGAAACAAAAAAAAAATGGTTGAGTCCACCCTGTTAGACAAGAAATCAGAGTTTCAAATATTGATATTTTAAAATTGTCTTTTACATGTTTGTTTTTTTTAAATTCGCTTCCAAGAAAAGCTAATTCTTTTGTTATGAAATTTATATTTGAATGGTGAAATGTATATCGAATTATTAAATCTAACCCTGATATATGTATTGACAATAAGAAATTACAATCATTTTGTTATCGCTTAAACTTATAACTAAAACACATCTTTGCTAATGATTTTGTTGAGATAATGGATATCATATCTGATAATATGAAATTACTAACATGTATTATGTTATGAGTACGTGGTCGCTAGTCAACAATTTTTTTATATACAATTTTACAAAACGTCAGTAAAAGTTTAATTAATGAAAGTCTTAGGCATTGAGATCAAGATTGAAACATATTTGGCTGTAAAAGATCTAATGATTCTTTAATTGAATTTTTAACTTGCATAATTACATAATAACAAATTCCAATCATTTTGTTATCGCTTAAACTTATAACTAAAACACGTATAATGATTCGCATTTATTTTAGCGCGTTTTGTTTATTTTGTATTTATTTGAAAGCAGTTACGTTTAGAATTGAAATGTTTTTTTTAAATAAATTTCTTGATATTAATAATTTAGTTCTGAGTTATTTTTATTTTAATAAATTAATTTAGTAATAATAATGTATCACGTTTAGATTTATACCTAAAATTAATTGTATTATATTATGAGTACGTGGTCGCTAGTCAACAATTTTTTTTATAACCAGTTTACAGTGCTTTAATAGATTACCTCGTTGGTGTAGTGGATGCATTGGCTGGCTACCATTCGAGCGGTCCCCGGTTCAAACCCTGTTGGCTCCATTGGTTTTGTAAAAAAAAGTATAGCGGGTTGCCTATCTACAGGCGTATAGAAATCTACTATACCGATCATATGACGTCACCGATAGATGGCATTAGCAGCGCTAGGAATTCAAATCTTTCAGCGGGAAATGATGACAAGTTGGAAATGAGGAGAGAGGGATGAGATATGCAGATGACCCCGCGAGATATAAAAATGATCCGCTAATGACCCCGCGAATTAAATTAATTAGATATGCAAATAATACCGTTAATGATACATACATAACACCGCGAATGATATGCAAATGATCCGCTAATGACCCCGCGAATGATATGCAAATGAGCCTCGAATTTCGCGGATGACCTTGAAATGTAAAATGAACCTTCATAAGAAAATACATGGGATTTTGCGCCAGAACGAACATAGCTATACTACTGATTAAATTCTTACTATAATTATTTATTAATTACTATTATTTTTAACCTATACTTTTCTTTTTAGGGTAATTACATGTCACAAGATTGTTTGCAAATTGGGCACATCAATGTATGTTCATTACTACATCTAATGCGGTATCTACGTCTATTGGTGTTACAAGAGGGGTACCGCAAGGATCCATACTAGGTCATCTGCTATTTACCCTGTATACCAGAGGTCTTTGTGATTGTGTTGGGGCCTGTAATATTCACATGTATGCAGATGATACACAATTATACTACTCCTTTAATTCAAATCATATGATGAATGCCGTTGACGCACTGAATAAAGATTTACAAGCTATAAATGAGTTCTCTACTAATCATGCTCTAATTCTAAACCCAGCCAAATCTTGTATTTTACTTTTGGAAAAAATGATTAATAATCATCAATTGCCACCCATAAGAATTGGAGGTACTGATATACCGACAGTCGAAAATGCTAAAAATTTGGGATTAGTTCTTGACAAAACGTTTAGATTTAAAAAACAAACCAATAAGTACATTCAAAAAGCCTATTACAATTTGAAACTACTTTACCCGCATAGAGATTACTTGAGCAAAAACGCAAAGGTCTTATTAAGTGAATCCCTTGTGTTATCACAGTTTAATTATTGCATACCTGTATATGGTCCTTGTCTTGACTTTGACACGTCACAGCGTATACAACGTGTGCAAAACTCTTGTTTACGTTGTATACATGGAATCCCTAAGATTGCACATTAAAATTACTAGATACCAGTGGCGTGCGGTGAGAATTTAGGCTAGGGAAGCAACCACGATTTTAATTTTAATATACCTAGGTATGGGCGCGGATTCACGGGGGGGGGGAATAATTCCCCCCTCCCAAATTTAGAAATAAGTATACATAGTATAATAGAAAAAATAATGTTTGTTTAATTATTATTTATTAAAACAATTATTTTTCCAAAAATTTCCCCCTCAAAATAATTCTCTGGATCCGCCCCTGCTAGATACCTACAATAAAAAAACCGTGTTATAATTATTTATAGTTTTTTGTTATAGTTATAGTTTTTCAAAGAAGAACTTTTCCACTTTATACCTATTGAATTTGTTGACTATTATTCTTTATTTTAAAAAACTACTACTATGTATTTATACTGGAACTCGATTTTCCGGTCTTTCTTAGCAAAATACCGATGCAGGTTTTAAATCTTTGTTGTTATTTTGAAAGTTCTGGTTTTGATCTGCCTTTCTTAATATTTTGTAATTTCTCTCCAAAACTGTATGCAGAAAATCCTTTATTAATAATTTACAAACTGAACAAAAAGTAAAAGTACTCGAACCTTCCACCGAAGCAGCTGAATTTGCAGTCGTGACGATAATGCAATTTTAAATTTGCATACAGGCAAACTAAATAGAATTATTTGTCTTTAAAAAACCAACTTATTTAAATTGGCATAATAAAATGTGACAAAAAACAGTCTCATTCGCAAATTTACACTACTTAAGATTAAGTAAGATTACTTAAGATTAAGTAAGTAAGATTACTTAAGTATTAAGTAAGATTAAGTAAGATTATTTAGTAACAAACACTAAATCGAGCAAATAACCAAATTATAATAAATAAACATTTGGGCATGAAGCACGCTAAAAATAACGGCCAAACAATGCTAACAACATCGTCTGTATAACCACGCCCGCTGATCTACACCAAGACTAAGAGAAGAGCAGTTATAAGGAACGAAATTAGTGCTTATATGCAGTGCATGTAATCCATTTGAATCGGTATTACCTTTCCGTTGAAGTTTAATGAGCCTAATTTAAAATAGTACTCTAAATAATTATACTTTTTGCTGTACGGTAGTGGCTTAAATATTACAAATTTAAATAAACGATAACCATAATTTTATAAAAATATTTTTGTTAGCATTGGTTTTTATTTTTAATAAATTCTCAAGGGAAGCATTGCTTCCATGGACCGCATTTATTTGAAGTGACGGATGATGACAAATGATTCAAAAACTCAAGTGGGCGCCGAGTATTACCAACTGTTACCAACTAACACAAAATTCTCTCGACGACCAAAATATTTTTTTTGTATTAAAATAAGAAAAAAGGGGGCGCAAATTTGAAAAAATAGCATAAAATACTCGTTTTATAAGGGCATTGGCGCACTCATCCCATATAAAAACTTGCCTGCGGCTCGTTTTCTAACTTGGGATTCGTGCGCCAAATCAACCCTTATAAAACTTGTTCTTTAATATACTATTTTGTTAGCATTGGCTTTTATTTTTAATCAATTCTCAAGGGAAGCATTGCTTTCATGGACCGCACGCCACTGCTAGATACAGGATGGCTTAATATGAAGCAGCGGCGTTACATGCAGACAGCAAGGTTCTATCATAGCATTATAATCAATAGGCAGCCAATTAATCAAATTTTGAAATGATCAAATAAATTAATTATTATGTAAAAAACTTAGTTAAGAAAGTGGAATTTATTGTAAAGCAAATTGAAAGATCAACAATATCTATTGTGCTGCACTTGTTATTTAACAGGATCATTAGACAGCAGGAAGTAAGATACGTCGAACTTTAAAGTTGCTAATGCTAAATCATACATTTTTGTAATAATTAAAACACAAAGAACTTGTCAATATAACATTATTATTAACGAGAACTTGATTGAGTTTAAACCATAACAGAAAGGAATAAAACTTTTATTTAGTTCAATGTAGTTCGTTTTATTTTAAACCCTTCCTATCTAGGAGGAGTTATTACAACACTCAGGAAAAATTATTTACCTCGTTTATACGAAGAGACCATAAAATCAATTAGAAAACATGTAGCGAATAACTACATATGGGTTTCCATTGACTAAGCTACTGACACTACTGGAAGGTGCGTAGAAACTTAATTTCCTTCGTTTTGTTAGTAAAATTTAACTAATTAAAGACAGCAGAGCAATTTACGGATGTTTTATTTTCTATTTTGTTAGTTACATATTTAATCACAACACTATTTTTGCTTGATTAAAATATAATTTTTTTTAAATACATAACTGTTTTGCGCTAATTGTTTGTAACCGACTAATTATGTAGTTCGATAAAATAAAAATCAAATTTTTGTTTTCAGATACGTGGCTAACGTTATAATTGGCGTTTTAAATTCGGAGAACAATCCCAAATCCTATCTATTAGCAATGAACGTTTTCAAGAGCACCAATCATTGTTCTGTGGAAAAATTGTTTAATGATTCGATGGCTATTTTGTGGCCAGACGGCATACAGTACAACAAAGTACTCCTGTTCGTCACCGACGCGGCACCGTACATGATCAAGGCTGGAGCAGGCTTACAAGTTCTGTACGAAAAAATGATCCACTTAACTTGTCTTGCAGATGCAATGCATAGAGTTGCGGGAAAAGTGCGGGAAACATATCCTAACGTAAACTCTATAATTTCAGATGTAAAAAAAATTGTTTGTAAAGCTTCATATCGCATACAAATATTTAGGGAAACTGCTCAAGAAGTGCCTCTCCCACCTGAGCCTGTAATAACAAGGTGGGGTACTTGGCTTTCTGCAGCAGAATATTACGCAACTTATTTTGATATTATTAAAGCATTTGTAAATAAACTTAATAAACACGATGCACTATGCATACAAAGCGCACAGGATGCTTTTAATACTAAGAAGATGAGGGCAGAATTATTGTTTGTTTTGACAAATTTTGTGCGTTTAGCTACAGTAATTCAGAAATTAGAAAGTCAGGGAAATTCATTAGATGAATCTCTTGAGCATGTAAAATTGTTAGGTGTTTCTTTGAATAAAGTAAAAAGGCCAAAGGGTTTGACTATAAAATAAAAATTTAAATCCGTTATAGACAAAAATCCTGGTTTTCACTTAATTAAAAGCATAAATGATGCATTATCCGGCCAAGACATTTTAGACGAGCTAAAACATTATTCGCTTGTAGAATTAAACAATTTTAGGTATGCCCCAATTACGTCTTGCGATGTGGAACGGAGTTTCTCAAAATATAAAACAATATTTAGGGATAATAGGCATATGTTTACTTTTGAAAATTTAAAAATGTACGTCATTGTGAACTGTAACGCTCTATGTTTAGAAAATATAATTAATTAAATTATTGCATAGGATGTCTAATTAAAATAATTTCTGTAAATAAAATGTAAATAACGCTAAACAGGTGTTTTTTAATAATGAAAGTGCATATATTTATTAAAAATTTCTAATAAACGCATATTTCATGATTTTTAAGTGCATATTTAAGTGCATATTTCACGTTTTTATAGTGCATAAGTGCATGCATATTTGAGCATTTTTAAGTGCATACAAATCCTATACCTAGTGATGGGCTTTCAATGTAATTTAGTTTTTATGCGATCGGCGACAGCTGATCGTTTTTATTTATTTTCTTTGTTATTGTTCAATTTAGGCCATAAGTGTTTTATGTTAATTTAATCGTCTCTTTGTCAGCTATATTTCTGTCTCTTTAGAGTTAAGATAAGTGTTAATTATTAACACATGTTTTTATTTGTGACGTCATGACGTTAGCGTTCCATTAGGCGTTTACGAAAATTGAATCAGGTTGACCTGGTTACTGTTGTTGTCATTGTTATCGAAATTAAAAAGAAAAAGAGGAAAATATTGATCTGACTAGTCCGGTTCAATTTTCGTAAACTGTGTTTGTGTTTGTGTGTAAAAATTGTGTTTTAGTGTTTTGTGATTGTTTTTGGCGTAAACATATAAAAGGGCTTTAAAGATTTAACAAAATCAGTCGATCAAACTTAGTAGGTAGATCCACGGCAGCTCGTAATCGAAAAGTTTGTTATTTTAACAACAATTTATTTGGTTGAATTTAATTTATTTGATGCAAGTCTGTTTAAATGAATATGGCTGTAACCACCATGTCAGGTTCACAACCACCCAAATTTCATTTAAACAAACTAAAGGAAGATTTTCCTTTTACGATTTTCAAGGAACTTGTTTTTCCTTTTTGATAACATTTTTATTTAATTTTAATAAAAATAAAGATCAGTGGTTTTTAATTTGTAAATGTGTTTATTTTTATTTTGATGTGGGTGCAAGTATTAAATGTTATTACAGGGTCAAAGATAATTTCTCGTCCAGACCCAACGTTCTGGGTGTGACTTGTAGTAAGTTTTTTTTGTCCAGGTGCAAGAGTCAGTAAGTTTTTTTTTGTAATTTTTTTATCTCGTGCTCAATCGAATTAAACCTGAGTTAGTCTATTGGGAAAATGAAAAGCTTTGAGTTGTTATATTTTCATTTTTATGACTGCTAGCCAAAATCAAATCATACATTTATTTTATTTAGTTAGTTAATATCATCCCAATATATATTGGGATGATATGGGATGGGGCGCGGTGGTGATTTATAAATCGCGCAAGAGGGGATTAGTCAACCAGCTAGGCATATTCGCGCATCGTGGGTGGTATAACATAAATGTCAGTGTAATATAAATTTTGTTTGCTTATCTTTAGTTTGAAATACATTTTTTATGTATACATGTATTTTTATAAAAAAAAAATGTACTTTTATGTGTCTTGAGTTTTATTTTTCATTTCAAATAGAATATTTTCTTTTTTAACGTCAGTAGTAAGCTAAAGACTTGTTTTATTACCTAAAAACAAAAAACTATGAAAAAACATCTATTATCACAAAAAAATTCACTATAAAAGGTGGGGTGTCCAAACACCGCATGATAGTATTTACGTTACTTGAAAACACGATAGTGCTTGAGGGTTAAATTAGTCTAAAAAGTTTGTTAATAGTTTATAGTTGTTGTAATTAGTGTTAGTGTAAATATTTTCTCATGATAATAGACAATTAAAACAATACCTTTAGTATTATTTAAAAAAAACATTACAAAATTTATTATTTTAAAATAATATTTCAAATTTTGTTATTCATTTACCTAAAACATATTACTGTTCGATGTCCGTCGAGCTACAACCCCCACAGTACCTAAATCGAAAATAAACTATACCAGAATTAAGTGTAAATTATGTGTAGTTCAAAAATTCTTGTGTAATAAAAATGACTTAGATTTTTAAAAAAACAACGTGGGGGTTCTGAGTCCCCGGTGAGCCACAACCCCCACCCACTTAGAAACATATTATCAAAGAAAAAATTATACAGGCACTATCTGTAAATTATGTGTAATTAATGTGTAGCCACCAAAACCTTCTACGAAAAAGAATAACGTATTTATTTAAAAAAACATCGTGGCGGTTGTAGCTCGCCGGCGAGCCACAACCCACCCACTTAAAAATGCACTATTAGAAGAATCTATTTATTCAGGATTTATTGGTAAATTATGTGTAATTTATGTGTAACCACCAAAACTTTCCACAAACAAGGGTTAATTAGTATTTTTAAAAACATTGTGGGGGTTGTGAGACACAGTGAGTAACCACCCACCCACTTAAAAACGCATTATTACAGAAAGTTCTTGACTCGGTACTTATCTCTAAATAATGTGTAATTTATGTGTAGCTTCAAAAGTTTTCGTGCAGCAACCCTTACCACGGATAGAATAACACTGATTTTTGTGTAACAACCCTTAATTCAGAACCCACCCTCACTACTTAAATATCGGTATACTCACAGTAAAAAAAAAGGAAAAATTCTATTTATTTATACAGTAAAAGACTCTGCAATTTATGTGTAATTGATAGGATAACTCACTGATTTTTGAGTAACAACCCTTACTTCAGAAACCCGTCCTCAGTACTGAAATATTGGTATAATCACAGTAAAAAAAAGAAAAATTCTATTTGTTTATACAGTAAAAGACTCTGCAATTTATGTCAGCAATCAGCACGCAAGTTGCATAACCGGCAGTCGTGCAATTGCTACCAGATCAGCTCACTGGTCGGAGCGAGGTTGCCTATCCACCCTCTACTAGCTAAGTCGCGCATTGTGACCGAGCAGTTGACTTAACACGCTGCTCACCCGCCGGCACCGTAGTACCTCGTCCAGCAATAGGACTATTCCCCAACTTGACGCTGTTATCAAGAGGGACCACTGCCCGATCGAATCCAACCTCAAATGTGGCAGGACTTGGTTTTTAAGCGGTTTTGCCACCCCGATCTACCAATTGTAGGCTTGGTGGGCCCTCGACAGAGCTTCTTTTAAGTCTACACGTTATAGACTCCCGGTGCGTATCCGAATTTGGTGAAGTTGTCTTGATAGTGAGAGGCTATGTATTCGCTTCAACTATCCTTAAGTGTAATGGCTTTCAGAGCTTCTCCCAATCACTGTACCCGGCTGCAGTCCGGATCATAGGGTGGCCAGGATAGCTCCTAAGCACATTTACCTGGCGGCTTGCAGTATCTCATTGCCCAAAAGCGGGATAACCTCTCTTCTAGTCACCGCACTAGAGATTCAGTCAAACATCGGGTTCCTTTGGTGACCATAAATGACCTCGGTCAAACAGCGGGTTCCTTTGGTGACCATACATGACCTCGGTCATGCAGCGGGTTCCTTGGTGACCATAAATGACCTTGTCCCTTAGGCGAGATTCAAATCCGCCCACACCGATCTCATCTACCAAGGCTCCCCCTGACCGGTATGAGTTACCGTCGAGAATTCTCACGAATTTCTCTACCACACACTTTATTCTGACAGCTTCATCCGTTGCCCGTCAGCAGGATAGGGTAGAAGACAGCCAGTTCTAAGGGTGAACGTCGTGTGGTCTCCCTTCCACCCCTTTATTATTCTTTATACAGTAAGAAAACTCTGCAATTTATGTGTAATTAATAGGATAACTCACTGATTTTTGTGTAACAATAACCCCTACTTCAGAAACCCACCCTCAGTACTAAAGTATCGGTATAATCACAGTAAAAAAAGGAAAAATTCTATTTGTTTATACAGTAAAAGACTCTGAAATTTATGTGTAATTGATAGGATAACTCACTGATTTTTGTGTACCAACCCTTACTTCAGAAACCCACCCTTAGTACTGAAATATCGTTATTATCACAGTGAAAAAAGGAAAGATTCTACTTTTTTATACACTAAAAGACTCTGCAATTTATGTGTAATTGATAGGACAACTCACTGATCTTTGTGTAACAACCCTTACTTCAGAAACCCACCCTCAGTACTGAAATATCGGTATAATCACAGTAAAAAAAGGAAAGATTCTATTTGTTTATACAGTAAAAGACTTTGCAATTTATGTGTAATTGATACGATAACTCACTGATTTTTGTGTAACAACCCTTACTTCAGAAACCTACCATCAGTACTGAAATATCGTTATAATCAAAGTGAAAAAAGGAAAAAATTCTATTTTTTTGATACAGTAAAAGACTCTGCAATTTATGTGTAATTGATAGGATAACTCATTGATTTTTGTGTAACAACCCTTACTTCAGAAACCCACCCTCAGAACTGAAATATCGTTATAATCACAGTAAAAAAAGGAAAAATTCTATTTTTTTTATACAGTAAAAGACTCTGCAATTAATGTGTAATTAATAGGATGACTCATTGATTTTTGTGTACCAACCCTTATTTCAGAAACCCACCCTTAGTACTGAAATATCGTTATTATCACAGTGAAAAAAGGAAAGATTCTACTTTTTTATACACTAAAAGACTCTGCAATTTATGTGTAATTGATAGGACAACTCACTGATCTTTGTGTAACAACCCTTACTTCAGAAACCCACCCTCAGTACTGAAATATCGGTATAATCACAGTAAAAAAAGGAAAGATTCTATTTGTTTATACAGTAAAAGACTTTGCAATTTATGTGTAATTGATACGATAACTCACTGATTTTTGTGTAACAACCCTTACTTCAGAAACCTACCATCAGTACTGAAATATCGTTATAATCAAAGTGAAAAAAGGAAAAAATTCTATTTTTTTGATACAGTAAAAGACTCTGCAATTTATGTGTAATTGATAGGATAACTCACTGATTTTTGTGTAACAACCCTTACTTCAGAAACCCACCCTCAGAACTGAAATATCGTTATAATCACAGTGAAAAAAGGAAAAATTCTATTTTTTTTATACAGTAAAAGACTCTGCAATTAATGTGTAATTAATAGGATGACTCACTGATTTTTGTGTAACAACCCTTACTTCAGAAACCCACTCTAAGTACTGAAATATTGTTATAATCACAGTGAAAAAAGGAAAAATTCTATTTTTTTGATACAGTAAAAGACTGCTATTGATGTGTAATTGATAGGATAACTCACTGATTTTTGTGTAACAACCCTTACTTCAGAAACCCACCCTCAGTACTGAAGTATCGGTATAATAACAGTAAAAAAAGGAAAAATTCTATTTGTTTATACAGTAAAAGACTCTGCAATTTATGTGTAATTGATACGATAACTCACTGATTTTTGTGTAACAACCCTTACTTCAGAAACCTACTGTCAGTATTTAAATATCGGTATAATCACAGTAAAAAAAGGAAAAATTCTATTTCTTTATACAGTAATAGACTCTGCAATTTATGTGTAATTGATAGAATGACTCACTGATTTTTTTGTAACAACCCTTACTTCAGAAACCTACCCCTCAGTACTATATATCGGTATAATCACAGTAAAAAAAGGAAAAAGTCTATTTCTTTATACAGTAAAAGACTCTGCAATTTATGTGTAATTGATAGGATGACTCGCTGATTTTTGTGTAACAACCCTTACTTCAGAAACCCACACTCATTACTGAAATATCGTTATAATCACAGTGAAAGAAGGAAAAATTATATTTTTTTGATACAGTAAAAGACTCTGCAATTTATGTGTAATTGATAGGATAACTCACAGATTTTTGTGTAACAATCCTTACTTCAGAAACCTACCCTCAGTACTGAAGTATCAGTATACTCACAGTAAATAAAGAAATAAATTGTATTTCTTCATACAGTAAAAGACTCTGCAATTTATGTGTAATTGATAGGATAACTCACAGATTTTTGTGTAACAGCCCTTAAAAGTAATTTACCTGTAAAAAATCAACTTGACCTTGAATTGACCTTGTAAGGTTCATAGTAATGACCAATATATTACCTCTCAACACCTATTTACAACTTATATTTTGATAGATTTCTTTCAGATTACTGATTTCCCGAGCTCATGATCTGGAAACTACATTATGGATATATCAGTAATATAGCCAAACTATCAACCTTCAGCCCTCTGTATCTTGGATCTTAATCATTTGTGTGTATGAGAACTTTTGTTCAGAAAGTCGAGAACTATAGCATACTAAATTTTCAGACAATTTGACCGGGACCCACTTCCTATTCAATTTGTGCGGGGTTCTTTAGATAGCAAGTATAGAGTGATTATAAACTGTCGACATCTCGGTTGCTGTGAAAAATAGAACGTAGGAACTTTATATAGTATGCTAGCACGCTATACTGACATTATTGACAATTAATATAATTTTTCTATTTTGCGTCTATAATAAAGCTGTTAAAGCACCCAAAACAGTGCGTTAATAGTTCATTTGAGTGCTTTAGTAGCCCAACTTTTTCAAAGTTAGTAGCATTGAAAAAATAATTGAAAAAAACAGAAAATTGATAACAACTTCACTCAATTTTCTGTGTCAATCAATGAATTTTCAAATGTCACATCAGTGTTGTCCACTACCACAAAAATCCCTAAATTTTGAAATTGCGATTTTTTTTATTTAAAAGGGAAATAAAAGACGCAAAATAGAAAAAATAGCATAAAAAACTCGTTTCATAAGTCATTATTGCACTCATCCTTTAGAAAACTCTCCGAAGCGGCTCGTTTTCTAAATTTAGACTCGTGCAATAAATCTTGCCTTATGAAACTCGTTCTTTAATATACTATTATTTGACGTTTAAAAAAATATTGACGAGGAATAATAAAGCACATACGTTATGAAATTTCACAGCAACTGAGATGTCAAGAGTTTATAATCACCCGTTAGAATATCTCGAAGTCTTGTAACATTGGTTAAGCGATTGGCAGAAAAATATTTATATCATAATGTTGACTTTCCTTTAACTTCCTTAAAAACACCATAACAATTTATTATAATCAAATGTTTATATAGTTATATACCAGATGTTTTTAATTTTTTTTTGAAACTTTATTTCAAATGTAAATAAAAGTTTTGTGTATTTTGGTGCTTGTATTGTATTAGTTATGTTTATTTTGATTTATATATTTATATTGTAAAATCTGTGATATAGTAGTAGAAAGCACAACAGCTGCGACATTTACTTCTTCGTTCCAGTTCTGTTTTACATCTTTATTTTTCCAAATGCAGTTTCACAAATAACCATATTCTGCCTTAGCTTACTGTTTCACCTACAGCTTCTTTTTTTAAAGTTCAAAAGATTAACCGTATCATATAAATACATATTACCAAGTGAGCTTACAAATTATAGAAGTGATAAATGTAAAATGATGGCCAACAACATCATTGTCTATATATGTACATACATATTAAATAAATAAATGAATAATGCAGCGTAGAGAAAGACTTTTTAATTACAGGCCCTTGCACAAAAAACGACATTTGTGTTGTAAATTACACATAAATCACACTGTATTTCGATTTATAGAGAAACAGAGATTTTTTACTTTTTATTCTGACGGAACCTATATTTGAGTATGAAACTAGCATTTCAAGTAAAAGTAGCTGTACTAAAATCCCCTACTTAGAACTAGAAACATTAGCTTTAAATGAAATAAACTTATATTTCAGTACTAAGGGTTTCTGAAGTAAGGGCTGTCACACAAAAATCTGTGAGTTATCCTATCAATTACACATAAATTGCAGAGTCTTTTACTGTATAAAGAAATACAATGTCTTCCTTTATTTACTGTGAGTATACCGATATTTCAGTACTGAGGGTGGGTTTCTGCAGTAAGGGTTGTTACACAAAAATCTGTGAGTTATCCTATCAATTACACATAAATTGCAGAGTCTTT
Source organism: Agrypnus murinus (assembly GCA_929113105.1). Taxonomy (NCBI): domain Eukaryota; kingdom Metazoa; phylum Arthropoda; class Insecta; order Coleoptera; family Elateridae; genus Agrypnus; species Agrypnus murinus. Next base: position 139,532,946 of record OV816023.1, read on the forward strand.
TACTGTATAAAGAAATACAATTTATTCCTTTATTTACTGTGAGTATACTGATATTTCAGTACTGAGGGTGGGTTTCTGCAGTAAGGGTTGTTACACAAAAATGTGTGAGTTATCCTATCAATTACACAGAAATTGCAGAGTCTTTTACTGTATAAAGAAATACAATTTATTCCTTTATTTACTGTGATTATACCGATATTTCAGTACTGAGGGTGGGTTTCTGAAGTAGGGGTTGTTACACAAAAATCAGTGAGTTATGCTATTAATTACACATAAATTGCAGTCTTTTACTGTATAAAGAATTAGAATCTTTCCTTTTTTCACTGCGATTATAACGATACTTCAGTACTGAGGGTGGGTTTCTGAAGTAAGGGTTGTTACACAAAAATCAGTGAGTTATGCTATTAATTACACATAAATTGCAGAGTCTTTCACTGTATAAAAAAATAGAATTTTTCCTTTTTTCACTGTGATTATAACGATATTTCAGTACTGAGGGTGGGTTTCTGAAGTAAGGGTTGTTACACAAAAATCAGTTAGTTATCCTATCAATTACACATCAATAGCAGAGTCTTTTACTGTATCAAAAAAATAGAATTTTTCCTTTTTTCACTGTGATTATAACGATATTTCAGTACTGAGGGTGGGCTTCTGAAGTAAGGGTTGTTACACAAAAATCAGTGAGTTATGCTATTAATTACACATAAATTGCAGAGTCTTTCACTGTATAAAAAAATAGAATTTTTCCTTTTTTCACTGTGATTATAACGATATTTCAGTACTGAGGGTCGGTTTCTGAAGTAAGGGTTGTTACACAAAAATCAGTGAGTTATGCTATTAATTACACATAAATTGCAGAGTCTTTTACTGTATAAAGAAATAGAATTTTTCCTTTTTTTACTGTGATTATACCGATATTTCAGTACTGAGGGTGGGTTTCTGAAGTAAGGGTTGTTACACAAAAATCAGTGAGTTATCCTATCAATTACACATTAATTGCAGACTCTTTTACTGTATAAAAAAATAGAATTTTTCCTTTTTTCACTGTGATTATAACGATATTTCAGTACTGAGGGTGGGTTTCTGAAGTAAGGGTTGTTACACAAAAATCAGGAGTTATCCTATCAATTACACATAAATTGCAGAGTCTTTTACTGTATACAAAAATAGAGTTTTTCCTTTTTTCGCTGTGATCATAACGATATTTCAGTACTGATGGTGGGTTTCTGAAGTAAGGGTTGTTACACAAAAATCAGTGAGTATCCTATCAATTACACATAAATTGCAGAGTCTTTTACTGTATAAACAAATAGAATTTTTCCTTTTTTCAAAAATCAGTGAGTTATCCTAATAATTACACATAAATTGCAGAGTTTTTTACTGTATAAAGAAATAAAATTTTTCCTTTTTTTACTGTGATTATACCAATATTTCAGTACTGAGAGCGGGTTTCTGCAGTAAGGGTTGTTACATAAAAATCAGTAAGTTATCCTATCAATTACACATAAATTGCAGTCTTTTACTGTATACAAAAATAGAATTTTTCCTTTTTTCACTGTGATTATAACGATATTTCAGTACTGAGGGTTGTTACACAAAAATCAGTGTTATTCTATCCGTGGTAAGGGTTGCTGCACGAAAACTTTTGAAGCTACACATAAATTACACATTATTTAGAGATAAGTACCGAGTCAAGAACTTTCTGTAATAATGCGTTTTTAAGTGGGTGGGTTGTTACTCACTGTGTCTCACAACCCCCACAATGTTTTTAAAAATACTAATTAACCCTTGTTTGTGGAAAGTTTTGGTGGTTACACATAATTTACCAATAAATCCTGAATAAATAGATTCTTCTAATAGTGCATTTTTAAGTGGGTGGGTTGTGGCTCGCCGGCGAGCTACAACCGCCACGATGTTTTTTTAAATAAATACGTTATTCTTTTTCGTAGAAGGTTTTGGTGGCTACACATTAATTACACATAATTTACAGATAGTGCCTGTATAATTTTTTCTTTGATAATATGTTTCTAAGTGGGTGGGGGTTGTGGCTCACCGGGGACTCAGAACCCCCACGTTGTTTTTTTAAAAATCTAAGTCATTTTTATTACAGAAGAATTTTTGAACCTGCACATAAATTACACATAATTTACACTTAATTCTGGTATAGTTTATTTTCGATTTAGTTACTGTGGGGGTTGTAGCTCGACGGACCCTACTGTTCGCCTATGGTTTTCAAGGTTTTGCTTCAACTGCACGTGACCACATGCCGCAATACAAACAGCAACAACTTCTTTGTATTTCTTTTGCTCTTTAATTAGTAACGTTTCTACTTATTATTAAAGTTGTTGACGTACCTACATTCATAGTGTATGTGTAGGTGCAACTACAGCATAATAATTGTGTGGTTTGTCACAAAGGGTGAGTATTAATAATTACTTGTTGCATCGCAATACTACATAAACTGTATAATCTTACCCGTTCGACGATTTTGTGAAATTACTATTGTTAATAAATTAATACTAATGCAATGTTTTTTTCGTACTTACTAATATTATTTTAGTATCATTAATTATTCTGCATATTGTTTTAGCAGCTTTTCAGTTAGTAAATGTTTACTTTTGTTTAATAATTATGAGATGTTGAGTTAATAGAAGAGATGTATGTTCTGTTATTGAAGGTTTGTTTTGTTTAATAATTATATATATAATAGTATATAATAAATATTATTTCTAATTTTCAACTATTTATTTATAATTCCTATCCTATCCTAGTCCTAGTATAGAACGTTTTAATATCGTCATTGAACAACGTTTTAATGACGTCTTATATTGACGTCCTTGGACTGTGACAATCCTGTCAGTTTTAGGACAATTTGACGTCGTTACTGCCAAAAACGGCGATATTATGACGTCAGTGTGCTGGCTGGGCAACGCTAACCATATATGTACAATGACAATTTATCATGTATGCCGGCCAGATTTGCTAATCTTGACCTAACAGTTATATTGTTGATGTGTTTTCTCTAAAGAGATTTTCGAGTGAACAGGTATGTTTAACTTTTATTATTATTCAACTTTAGCATCAAATATTACGTTTCTATTAACATTATCGCAACTAAATTTACTATTTGCTTTTGATGAGTAAGCACATCATTTCTGAATTTAAATTTTTCGTAAGTCTACTTGTTCTTATTTATTTTACATATTTTGAAACAAAATAAATGCATTTAGAAATTGGTTTGCATAAAATTAAACTTCAATTTTGTCAACTCTATCTTTTAGATATACTAGTTTTTATCTTTCTATATGAGAATGGAAGGTGGTATGAATAATTTTATTAATCAGCATGGTCCACATTTACCATAAAAAGCTGTGGAGGTCATGACGGATTATTTTGCTGATATCATGGTAACAGATGTAGATCCTCTGATTTCTGATTATGAAGGTAAGTTTTATTTAGTTTTTCAATGGTGGTGTACCGATTCTGGCAGAATTCTAGTACCAAAACAATAGAGTAATATCTTTGTTTCTCGATTTCAGATGATCAATCGGAGATACTAGTGCCGGAAGACATGAAAAATTTAAATACATCTGAATGTACAGCAATATCTGCTGCTGGACTTGTTTTCGATGACGACAATATTTATAATGAACCAGAAACTTTACTAGATGAACGATATGGATGTGTAAGAACATGTACACAAAACTTTCCTCTGGAAACTATCATCCAGGCTCATTTAGATTCTATCGAGAATGAGTTTTACTGCGACGTTCATGTAAATTAACAACATTTACAGTTAATGGGTGCATTCAACGCACTAACCCACACAGATCCGTATATCCAGTGTAAAGTTCATTCACAACATGAAAGAAAGGAAACACGTGCAAGATACTCTTTCCAAAGGAAAGAAGTGTGCAGGATATTCTTCCAATTTGATAATGGATGTGGCGAGAAACGACTTAAAAATGCTAGGAAACAGTTTTTATCACAAGGAACTCATCCTAATCAACACGAAAACGTTTTTAAGACAGCTCGGGTAAACAATTCCTTTTTCCAAAAGACGTGAAGCTTTTGAATTCATCAATAACTTTCCTGATCAAAAAGGGTTGAGTTTACCTGGTCGATTGCCCACACATCGCAATTACAAAGACGTCAAACTGTTGCCATGTAGTATGACAAATACATTTGTTTATAAGAAATATGTGGAGGCCTGCGACAAAATAGGGAAGTCAAGTTTAACTTTGTCTTCATGGTGTGCACTTTGGAATGAATTCTGCAGTAACATAACCATTCAAAAACCTCGCAGCGATATGTGTCCAACGTGCCAAAAAAAAAAGTTATTTCGTTAGGAAAACTGCAGGGAGTGGATGAAGAAAAAGAAAAAGTGTCTTTGCAGCACTTGGAATTTGTACACAAGGAATAATCAGCGTATAAATCTGCAATTTTTCAATGTATTGACAGTATAGAAAGGCAACCTGCAAAACTTAAACTTAATATTGGACCTCATGCCCCACACTGTAAAAAACTTACCTTGGTAGAGTTAACTTTCCTCTCTCACTTGCGGTATTTTTACTCTAAAATTCAACGTTAGCTATATGTTAATAGTGGTTCTACTGTGTGTGTAAAATGTTCTTTAATTGTCTAAAATTACACAAATCTAAGTAATTCTACTACACTTAACTGGTTAAAATCACTACCCATAATATGAAACATAACAGAAAACTTTTCCTTGCAAATGTATATTTGCTCAACTTGATTCATTTTTAGTGTAATATTAAAGATAAGATGTACTTTAACAATCATAGTGTAATTTTGCCCTTAATATGTTTTTAGCCGAGAAGATAAAGGATATTATTTCGCTGATTTTACTTGTCTGCTGGTGAATGGTGACCTTTCGAGAGTTCGAAATAAACAACCCTAGCATAACTGTAATTCAGAAAGGTACTTGTATAGAATTGTTTATATAATTTTAAAACTTTTTAGGTAGAATCAAAACATATTATCTGTTGCCTTGGAGAGACAAGGCATTTAAGAAAACCCCTTAAAAGAAGCTCTGTAATGTCTTATATTTTATATTATACTACGTTCAATAAAAATTACTTTGATTTTATTTTATGTTTCATACAATCCATTTAATAATGTAATAATCACAGGTACGATTGTATTTGTAAGTACACTCTAAAAAATTCCCCTTGAAGTTGCCTCCATTTCTTGGGGTAAATTTACTTCAAAGTGTAATTTTCATAGGAAGTGGGAAATTTCAATATTAGGTTAAATTTGCATTGTCATGTTTCCTTTTTAAATAAATTTACAGATTAAAATTACGATCTCAATGCAATCTTACATTTCATTTTAACATTAAAACACCTGCGTAAAGTTATAACTTTACCTAATATTGACCTAATATTGAAATTTCCACTTCCTATGAAAATTACATTGGAAGTAAATTTACCCCAAAAAATGGAGGTAACAAAGTATACTTTATAAAAGCTTGTGCTTGTTCTAGAGCACAATTTCACTATAAGGTCAAGTCCAATAAATATAAATATTTAAAAATAGGGTACATTCTATGTAATTATTATTGAATCATTGTTTAATTGCGTATAGAATGCATATATTCAACAAATTCGGTATTATATGCCATGCATATATAATATTGAAATTTCCCACTTCCTATGAAAATTACACTTTGAAGTAAATTTACCCCAAGAAATGGAGGCAACTTCAAGGGGAATTTTTTAGAGTGTACTTTCGCGGGTCACCATTATATTTAAAAAGTATTTTCTTGTATTTTAACCCCGAAAAGTACTATTGCGATGAAATATTAACTTTGTCATGTAACTTTACACAGGTTTCTTAACATTAAATTTATTTAAAAAGATAACACTTCAATGCAAATTTACCCTAATATTAAAATTTCCCACTTCCTGAAAACGAAAATTACATTTTGAATTAAATTTACCCCAAAAAATGGAGGAGGTAACATAGTTGCCTCCGTTATTTATTATTATTATTTAGGCTAAATTTACTGATTCTCTTTTTAGACTGCAGGTTCCTATGAAGGAGTAATGCATTATTCCTTTTATTATGCCCAACAAGTACACTTACTTTAGTTCTCAGCAGGTAGGGCTCCTTTACTTTTTAACGGGATACAAAGTGGCTTTGCTTGGTATTGCAATAGAGCCATTGCATAAATTTGTACTTTTTATTATCCCGGAATCTTGCATTACAGACAAAGGTTCAAATGTAGTGATTTCACTACTTCATCACTTCTTTGAAAACTATGGTTTGGACGAAACCGAGTGGCATTGCCATGCAGACACAACTGCGCAGGCCAAAACAAAAATAATTTTCTAATGCAGTACTGTTTATGGAGAACGATGACTGGTAAGCATCTTCTTCTTCTTTCTCTTTTCCTGGTGCCCTTTCAGGCGTCGGATTGCGGGTCCAGTCCTTTTCCAACCCATTCCTTCCATGCTTTCCTGTCTGTAGTTAATCTTTTCATCTCAGTGAGGGATTTCCCTCTTGATTTTCCAATGTCTTCGATTTGTTCTATCCAGCTTTTTCTTGGTCTTCACCTCCTTCCTCTCTTCACCTTCCCCATTTCCATTATTCTTTTTGCCAGGCTCTCTTCTCTCATTCTAGATAGGTGTCCAAACCAGTTTATTTGTTTTCTTTCTATTCCTTGCGTTATCGGTGGTTGTTTCGCAATCTCTCTTATTTGTTCGTTTCTTACATGTTCCCACTTGGTTATTCCCGTAATTTTTCTCATATGTTTCATTTCTATCGCGTTTAATTTCTCTACGTGCTTCTTCAATAGGGTCCAATTTTCAGCTGCGTATGTAATTGTCGGTACCGTTATTGCGTTGTGGATTTTTGTTTTCACTTCTGTTTCTATTTGCTTGTTTCCTAGAATTGTTTTATTTATTGAGTAATAAATCCTCGTTGCCTTATTTGCTCTGTTGGCTATTTCTGTGTCTATTTTCCCATCGTTTGTTAATATAGATCCTAGGTATTCGTACGTTGTAACTTTTTCTATCGGTACTCCCCTGCAAGTGATCTCTGTTTCCTGTTTTTCATTAATTGCCATTAGCTTCGTCTTACTTATATTGATCTCCATCTTCATATTATGTATCTCATTGGCCCAGGTGTCTATTAGATTCTGCATTTTTTCTTTCGTGTTTGCTACTAAGACCACGTCATCTGCATACATCAAGCTACTAATTGTTACTGGCTCTAGGTTTTTGAATCCCACTACCGTCTTCAGTTCTGTTTTTCTCTTGATTATTTTTATTATTTTATCCATTATCAACACAAACAGTAATGGACTTAAGCTGTCCCCCTGTTTTATGCCTCTCTTCATCTCAAATATTTCTGATTGCTGTCCCGCTATTCGTACTTTGCCTTTTGCTGTGCTAATTGCACTTCTTATTATTCTTATTAGCTGGTGTGGTACTTCTAACTGTTCTAATATGCCCCATAATGCCTGTCTTTTTACCGTGTCGAACGCTGCCTTTAGGTCTATAAATACTATATATAATTGTTTTCCTTCCTCTATCGTATTGTGTATTATGGTTCTTAATATGTATATATTTTCATTCGCTTGCCTTCCTGGACAAAACGCCGATTGCTCCTCCTCCATTTTATGCTCCACATAGTCTCTTAGCCTTTTTTCTAGTATTCTTGTAAATAGTTTGTGGGTCGTCTGTGCTAAGCATATGGCCCTATAATTCTCACATTTTGATGTCTCTCCCTTTTTATAGATTGGGACTATTAGGTTAATTTCCCATTCTTCTGGTATTCTTTCCTGTGTCCATGCTTCCTTAAATAGGTTCCACAGCCATTCCTTCCCATCTTCTCCTAACCATTTTATCATTTCTGGAGTTATCTCGTTTCTGGTAAGCATAAGACCATTAAATTGTCATTTCTGCCAGTTGGGCATACAGAATTTGCCCCATATCTGTATTTGGCTTGTTCAAAAGAAGGTTTCAACGATGTGATGTGTCAACTCTGCAGGTCCTTGCAAATGCTGCCTCAAATACCTGTCCATCATCGCAATCTGTTACCCCCGCCTTAGTTGGTAATAGAAGTGGCGACGTGTATGTTAAAACTACAGTAGGTTAAAACCTACTACCTACTATGACAGGATCTCTTTAAAACCTTAAAACATATTTCCCAGCTGTTGCAATATCAGCAGTTCGAAATGTCATTTCAAACGTCAGGACAGATCTGTTGTAGTAGACATCTTGCTGACCAACCAGGTATCTTCGTAACTGTCTTCCAGGAGCTTAATGATGTTCATCCTGAGGTAGTTGCACCATCAGGTCTGTCTCATGAAAGGATGATGTACTTGTACGAGCGAATAAGAGAATACGTTTCTGAGAAAGCAAAAGACATCTTATGTCCAGTTGTGAATCCTACACCTGATCTTTAAACTGAATCCCAGGAACCAATGGCAAGTACATTCGGTAAGCGACTGCAGTCTCTGCAGATAGAGGAACCAAGAAAGAGAAGCTCCCCAACATGTAGTTATTGTAAACATATTGGGCACAGGAATCAACTACTACATGTTTGCCCACAGCATACAGCATATGAGAAAAATTCTTCTTCTATGCAGTAGCCACACAACTGAACCTTAATATAAAATTGTACAATAACTATTAATTTTGTTTAATATTTAAGTTGTAAAATGTGATGAGTCGTGGAAAAAGGGAGCTTAAATTCTCATTTATTTTATGGAATTTTATGATAAAATAGCAGTTTTTTATTCCATAAGTTAATAAGTAACTAGTTTCCAATGATTCAAATTTTCCCTAGTGAAGTGAAGCTTCCTTTTCACATGCCCAATCACAGACATAAAGAATAAAGATTATAATTTTCATTAATAGTATTTAAATCCGTTTCTGCTTATTTAACTAGACATTTATTACGTAGTTTTTGTTTGCTACACATGTGCAGACCACAAATAACGACATATAAACGGTCTGACCTGAAATCAAATAAAAGATGCAACGTGAATAAATAACTTACTTAAATACTAACCCTGCACAAACATTTTTTCTAAAAATTCTTGAACTTTTTCACCTGAACAAAATTCCAGTTGGGTATTTGCCATAATTCTCTCTGTAGGCGGTTGCTTTTTGTCCCACTGAAAAATTTCATATGGACGTCCATAACTGGTTGTATTGTTTTCATGCTCTATGTAGTATTGTACTTTAAAAAAAAAAGTCAAGAATTGCGTAACATTAACTTGGTTGCTGATTACCAACTGTTCAAAGTTTCAATCTTATTTTCTGGAGAAAGGATATTTCTTAACTTAATAAAACAAAATTTAATAAAAAATCATGGAAGTGACCTAGATATATGCGTGTTTTTTTGTTCTGAAGCATGTTTTTGGTTTATTATGGGCATGTGCATAACTTCATATCGAAGATCTGGGCCCTTTTCATATAGAGGTACACACATATCCACATCCTTGCCCAAGGCAGTATTCAAGGGAGGGTTTGGGGGTCTGAACCGACTTGCCCTACAATAATCGAAAATAATACCAATATAAAAATAGTCTTCAAAAATTATAATTCATTAGACACTAACTTTAAAAGTAAAACCGAAAAAGAATTTGAATCCAATGGAATTTACAAAATTGACCGTTATAACTGTAACGATTGTTATGTAGGCCAAACCAAACAATATGTAAAAAGTTGAATTAGCCAACACAAACTATGCATCAAAAGCTCAAAACCAGATACCGCCTTAAGCAACGATGCCATTGAACAAACCCATAATTCTAACAATATCAAAATAGTAGAGAAATAATTAAAACTCACACACCGCTTATTTCTTAAAATGCATCATTTTTGTTGATTATTACTTTTTTCAAACAAAACTTTATATTTTTGAAATATAAAATATAAAATTTTTAATATAAAATTTATACATTGGAACTTCCTTGTATATTATACATATAAAATTAATTGCTATTATTGATAAAACTTATGATTAAAGAAATGTTAAATTTGTACACACTCTTTCTTCCTCAAGGCAATAATTTCATTTTTCCATCTCATCTATTGATATAATAATTATCAAATTTTATATAAAAAAGATGCGAAGTAAATTGTCTCTTTGTTTTTAATTTTCAACTCTGTAACCATATACCCATATCTATGTATAAGAAATACCAACTATTAAAACTAAATATTACTCTATATTATATATGTACAAAAATAGGTTTCAAACAACAAAACATTTTTAAGGTGAAAATTTACCGTAAATATTATAATAATACAGTAGAAACTCTTTAATGCGAACCTAAGTATAAATGCAAGGCTAATTCATATTAATGAAGAATTCGGATTACTGGATATACGAATCTAACATTGCTTTAAGCCATGGTACTTTATTATTATAAAGAACTTAACTTATGTCATTTACTAATTTTATTACAAAACTTTTATTTCTAATTAAAAACAATCAGTAATTTCTTTGCTATAAGCTTTCTCCTTTTATAGCGTATGCTTGCATTTCTTGATCTTAATTTTAGTATTTTTCTATTTCCTATGTTTTTCCTATTTCCTTGTCAGCAGACAAGACATATTCTAGGATTTTAGTTTTATATTTCTTTATATCGCTGACTGTCGATTTACCAAACATATTTTAAAGCAATCGTTAAAATACTAGCCCCATCATTTAGTTGTCGAATAATTTCCGCTTTCTGTGATAGTTTTAATAATGTGTGTTTATGTTTTGACATTTTTTACATGATGTCATTACAAAAACAATTGCGGCAAAACTGTACAGTCGAAACATTAATTTAAGGCACTTTTGTGATGGTATCAGTTACCATAGTTATAACTTATTCTTTACATCTGCAACCTTCAGGGTTTTTATTATACTTTATATTAACAATAAAAGTATTTGTTGACCTTTGCAGAATTTGTCTACACCCGCTGCAAATCGAAAGCTATAATTATCTGGGAACAATGATAGAACATAACGGAAAAGTAGATAAAAAAGTATCAGAGGGAATAGGAAAAGTAGGAAGATTATACAATACCCTTATAAACAAGTTTTCTGGAAAAAAAAAGAGATACCAAAGATCAAAACACAGATATATCATTGTAAATAAATAAGAAAAAATTTTTAAAATCAAAAATTTTAATAATTTTTATTCCATGACCTAACAACGGCAAAAAATAAGAAGAAACCATAAGTATGAAGTATTTTTGCTTCATGAAACATAAAGTGTTCCTCACATCTACTTTGATCCTTAACAAATGTATTCTTTAGATTCTTCAACTAACTCTTCACCTACTAGAGGAATTGATTGTATTTTCTTACGAAGATTTTTCTTTTCCATAATTTTCTTTTTAATTTCCAGTGCAAACCCAACCGGATATGTGCTAGAATAAATTGTCTTTTAATAAATTCGGAAATAATATCCATTAATTTATTGTAAAATTTCTCTAGTCTGAATCTCATTACCTGTAACAATATTGGAGTTTCAATTCACTTTATTTCATTCATTCATCACTTCAAACCTTTCTAATTTCAGATTATTCCTTTTTTTACAATTATTAAAATTGAAAAAGTTAATATTTAGTGCAGGATGATAGCGTTCTTACCCTATTCTTATCTTCAATTCGCAAGATGATAAACACAAATCTACAAATAGTATCTTCATTTAGTATCCCATTGTATTGAGGAAAACTATGTGCAGCTATGAAATCATTAAGAAATAAAGATACCCCCACATAATACAACATGCCTTCCATTAGGTATTTCTCCACATTAATATCGGCTAGTAAGCATTCATATGCTAAGTAATTGCTATGAATTGTAGTGTACTCTGCATCGTTCCATTTCGAATTTCTTTTGATAAACATGCCATTCCCTGTCAAACGGTACATGTTTAATATTTATGTTATTCCTTATTTTAGAATTGAAATCTTTACAATTCGAACAAGACTTTTCTAAACTGTTACAATTTATAGCAAGATGTTCACAGCTTCCCCATTTTAATGACAAACTTGCTATTTGTTACAATTAATCTGTTTATAATGATATCCAACACATCTAAAACAACAAATTAAATCAATATGCTCAAGTACTGTACATGTTGAAAAACCAATACATTGATACCCCTTATATTCATTATTTCCTTGAAGGTATTTCTATCACATTCAATTATAGCTATATATTATTCCATTTTTAAATGCGATGCTTTAGTGACTTCTCCCCGACTTCATTTTCCATGCCTACAATTTTTATTTTAGGTAGTCTAGTTTTATGGATTCCTAATTTTGTTTTCCTTGACTAATTTCTTCTCTATTGCTTCTTCTTTTTAAATTTTATCACAATAAAATCTCTTGTTCGTTGCACTTTAATTAAAAAAATTCAATTTTTCGTTAAGGTTGCTTGTGCTACTGAAACTTCAAGTTCCTCTAGCTTTACATTTTTGGTAACATATCTGTGTTGCTTTGGTTTTATCATTACAATATCGACCAATCACGTGATCACTATGACTGCGTCGTTCGAAGCATACACTGGATGTTTTTACAGATGAAGCAAGTATTCGTTGTTGCATCCATAGATCAGCGTTGCCAGATTAGGAGTTTTTCCCCAAAAATTAGCGGACTTTTTTCTAAGAGGTATATTTTGGGAGAGGAAAAAGTATTTACCTGGGGAATAACAGGGGATTTTTAGGTCTGACACTCCACTCAAATCTCACCTAGTAAATCTCAAAATCAGATAAAAATTCAATTAAGATTACCATAAACATTAGTAAAATATGAGAACTTATATTTCATTTTTGTTTTTTTTTAGTTGAACTAAATATTTTGTAGCTCTTGGGGATTTATTTGTAACATATAGCTTATTTCGGGGTATTTTAAGAGATAGGCGTAAACTATCTGTCTAAAAGATTTATTAAAATCTCGGGATAACAAATCATAATTTACGAAAATAAATGTATTTTCTTTTTGGAGATTTTTTCGAAAAGTCCTAAATAAAAAAAATAGTTCAACCACAGTATAATATAATCCAGTAGTTTCACTCCCTGGTTTTTTTTGTCACATAATTTATACGTTAACACGTTCTACTGTTAACACCACATGTTTAAATGCGATCGGTTTCCACAGTGTGCTAAGTTTTTACCAAGATTAATAAAATAGAAAAATGCCACGATACTGTTCATTTCGTAATTGTAAAATTTTATCCTATCCATTTACACCGCAAAAAATTAACAAAATAGCATTATATTAGCCTAACTGTCCTAGATCATTCTGAAATCAATAGTACATACAAACTTCTCTTTTAACAATAGATTTCATTCTATCTACTGGGCCAACATACATACACTAGCGTTTCAGTGAATTGCTTTAATATGAAATTGTAAAATTGCCCTAAATATAATCAATCTATAGGGCAATCCAAAACAGGTTATTTTAAAGGGGTGCTGAAGGACAAACAAACAGTTTCAAGTTCTGTAGTTTAAATGTTTTAAATATCTGGTATTCAATGTTTGCTTTAGTGTATATTTTATATAGAGAGCAATTTATGGTGCCATTTATATTTAAAGCCCGTTTGACATGATACTAAATTTACGCAAAAATTTAGGAGGAAATTTTTTCATAAATTTTTTGATAAAATTTTACAAAAATTGACAATAGGGAAGACGCATATGTCGTCAATTGAGGAGATTCTTGCATTTTCATAAACGTCATTACTAAATTAGTTAGAATATCAGTTATAAATGCATTAAACAATTACCAATTTTAAGTAATTAATTTTTGAAAACCTTGAAAATTTAAATAAATTTAAAATGCAATACTGGTGTCCTCTAATGGATGAAACTTTGTTACCTCTTACAGTTCCAAAGACGACCCACTGTTGGTGCTAATGAAACAGTTAAGAGTCCTGTTTTACCCGTCAGTTTGAAAATTTTTTTATTTTCAAGTTCAAATATCGTCTACTTATTAACGAGTAATTAATATAATAATGTACGTTATGCTGTTGTGTAATTAACTGCCATAATTAAAGTGCTGTTAAATATTTCTGGTAATATTAATTCAAAATTCAGTTTATTGGTTTTCATCAGCGCCATCTAACGTTGAGTAGATCGTCAATATTGCTTCTTCACATTCACAGCGGTACCTACTTTTTTACATCAAATAGCTTTGAGGGAAGTTGCTCAAGGCCAAATTCGGTTTTAAATGAGGAGAATTTTAAATTTAATTTTTTCAAATAAATTGAGCGTTTTTAGAAATTCCGCTTATCTGGAAATATTTTTCTAACCAAAATGAACGAATACAAAAATTAAAAAAAATACGTGCGTCTTCCCTATTTTCTGTTTGCAACGCATCTCATTTTTAATGCAAAATCTGTCAAACGCGCATGCGTATTAACAAATCTTTTTAGTGTTATTTGTGGTTGCAGTGTTTGTAGTCTTGATATAACTAAGAGTTGACTTCATGTTTGTTTATGTTTTTAATATTACGTTTTGAGGTTAGTAATGATTTGAATTTAGTTCTGTTTACCTATTTACGTTATTTAGAACATGTCTGATAGTATTAGTGAAGACGAAATATGTGCAGTGGCAGCTGCGTGTACGTTACTGAACATGCTATTGGTAAAGAAGAGAAAAAAAATAAGCGAACACTGTGGACCAGAAATTGGTTACGACGGAGAGAAGAAGGCAGAGGCGTCTTACATTTGTTAAATAATGAACTTTTGATAGAAGATTCATCGTCATACACTAACTTTTTACGTTTAAATAGTGATTTGTTTGAAACTTTGCTTAGTCTAGTAGAAACAGACATATCCCGCAGTGATACATGTATGCGTGAGAGTGTTTCTGCTCGAAGTAGGTAAGTTCATTTACTTATACTTTTTATGGAGCATAACATTGATTGTTTACATATAATTTCAGATTGCAAGTTACACTTCGGTTTTTGGCAACTGGCGAGTCTTTTCGGTCTTTAATGTACTCAGCTCGTATACACGAAAGCACGATATCAAGATTTGTTCCAGAAGTTTGTGAAGCAATATATAAACATTTAAAAGAGAGGTATCTGACAGTAAGTTGAGCGAACCTAAACGAATAATGGTTAATTACAAGTATTTTATTTTGTAGATACTAAGCATCAAATCTTGCCTCGATCTCTCAGCCGATCATTCACCAGTACTAGTGACATTGGGTACAAACGTAACAATCAAAGAGAGATTACCAACCCTCACCAATAAATATACAAACTGGGGTCTCTTCAGAGAGCTCGTTGATGAACACCTGCACACGAATATCCCACTGCAATCCGCAAATGACCTCAAAGAAGGGGTGAAACTTTTTAATCAGGTAATTCAAGAAGCAGCTCGCCAGGCTACTCCTGAACAAACACGCAATGTGCAACACATCAGTTCAGTAAGCTGCCCAATAATAGTCAAACAAAAAATCGCAGCAAAGCGTAGACTACGCAGGATATGGCAAACCACACGACATCCTCATGACAAACGGATCTTAAACCAAGCAACCGCCGAGCTCAAAAACTTACTTTCCGAAATAAGAAATCAGAATGTACAAAAGTACTTAAAACACCTGTCACCGTCAGAAGCAGATGACTATTCGCTCTGGAAAGCTACAAGATACTTAAAGAGACCGCAGCAACATCACGCACCAATTCGCACCAGCAACAACTCCTGGGCAAAAAGCGACAGTGAAAAAGCGACTACCTTCGCGCAACACTTCGTTACTGTATTTCAACCATTCCCGGCGGAACAAAATATAGCAGACGAAATACAAACTGTATTAGATAGACCGTATCAGATGTGTCTGCCTATTAAAAAATTTCGAATTAATCAAGTTGTAAACACCATTCGTACTAAAATCAACCCGAGAAAAACCCCAGGTCATGACTTAATTACTGGCAGAATCCTTCAAGAACTACCGCAGAAAGGCTATCAATTCATAACGCATTTATTTAATGCAATTCTACGACTCCGGCAATTTCCCAACTTGTGGAAAAAAGCAATAATTATTCTAATTCTAAAGCCAGGTAAACCCCAAGAACAACCTGCATCATACCGTCCCATTAGTCTGTTACCAGTGCTGTCGAAGGTGTTCGAAAAAATGTTACTAGAATTATTACACCCAACACTCTTGGACAATCTTTTAATACCCGATCACCAGTTCGGTTTTCGAGCCAACCATGCAGCAATTGAACAGGTTCATAGAGTAATTGATAAAATAACTAAAGATTTTGAAGAGCGGAAATACTGTGCAGCTGCATTTTTAGATATTACACAAGCCTTTGACAAAGTATGGCACGTGGGGCTTCTCTGTAAACTCAAGAAAACTCTACCCCCTGATTTTTACGAAATTTTAAAGTCGTACCTATCCAACAGACAATTCCAAATCAGATATGGCAGTGAACTAACACCTCCACACCCCATCGCTTCTGGTGTTCCCCAGGGGAGCGTCCTGGGTCCAATTCTATATCTGCTCTACACAGCTGACCTCCCGACACAACCAGGTAACATGGTCGCTACATTTGCCGACGACACAGCAATCCTTGCATCGCATAATGATCCTAATTTAGCATCTCAACAATTACAAACTCACCTGAATAAAATACAGCGTTGGAGTACTAAGTGGCGCATAAAAATAAATGATAGCAAATCGGTGAATGTATCATTTACACTACGAAGAGGCACCTGCCCACCAGTGATGCTAAACAATCAAGAACTTCCTCAAGCCGATAGTGCTAAATATCTTGGAATGCACCTAGACAAGAAACTGACGTGGAGGATGCATATATGGACTAAGCGGAAACAATTAGTACTCAAGCTACAAAAATGTATTGGTTGATTGGGCGAAAGTCACAATTATCCTTAGAAAGCAAATTACTACTGTACAAAACCATGATTAAGCCAATTTGGACCTATGGCATACAGTTATGGGGAACAGCCAAAACATCTAACATAGAAATACTGCGAAGATTCCAGTCAAAAGTGCTTCGTTCCATTGTAAACGCACCCTGGTATGTCTCTAACGAAACCATCAGACGTGATCTTAACATACCAACCATTAATCAAGAAATAGAAAAGTATAGTGCGCGCTACTGTGACCGAATCAGTGTTCACCCCAATCCCCTAGTGGAGTGCTTAAGGCCGCAGTCTCACTGCAGCCACTACCACCCACCACCATCAACTACCATCGACCACCACCAATTAAAATAAATCGGTGCGGTCCCACTGAAGCAAGTAGTGACCACCAGTATCATGTACAATTTTAAATTTCGCGCTTATTTTATGTTTATCTCTGAAATAGATATATTGCCAACTTAGCAAGCACTGCTATTATTATTATTTCCTATTAAATGAGGTTATGTGCATTGTTTGTTTACTATAGTCGCGTTGTATTTAAAGTAATAATAAACCAAATTATTGCAAAAATATGACATTATCAGATGAATCAGATAGCGAGGAAGTTATAACCATGTGTTATGGTACATGTGGAATCAAATATAAAAAATCACGAAATATGTGGGTACGGGAAATCTTTCTTCATTAGGGTGTAGTTGGGAGAATTTTATCAATAAATAATTAGTGCCCCAGCGGCTCGGTCCCAGCTTATAAACAAGCGAAGAAAAACTTTCTTTTGAACAGTTTTCACTACCAATTACCGAAAACGAAAAACCTATAAACAGGAAATTCAAATTTTTAGTGTTTATTGTCATCAAGTCCACTAGCGCGTGCGCATTGTCAACCACCGCTGACCACCAACCACCAAAATTCGAACACGTCGGAAATTTCAAACTGGTGGTCACCGTTTGATGGTAGTAGGTGGCTAACAGTGGCTTAGTGGGACCAGCGCCATTGATTCATGCATGTTTAAATTTTAGTTGGTGGCGGTGGGTGGTTGACGGTGGCTCAGTGAGACTGCAGCCTAACTGAGAATGACGTGGACCAACCACGGTTAAAACGTTTTAAACCGTCAGATTTAATCAACAGGTTTCAATAACATATTGTGTCTTTATAACTTTCTGTGTCTTTAGTGTATGTTAAACTAGATTTATTTACCATAGGAGAGTCATCATTGGATGCTCTACCTTCATGCTTTTCATTTATTATATACTGTAAGTCAAACCTACTGCTGAATGTCGCAACTTGACAGATTGTAGTGTTATTAAATTTAAAAAAAAAAAAAAAAATTTTGTAGATACCAAGTACCGAAAAAGAATGGAACAACTTGGCAAACTTGTTCTATGATATGTGGGACTTTCCCCACTGTTTAGGAGCCCTTGATGGTCGCCATATAAAATTTAGAGCGCCTCAATCGTCAGGCTCGTATTATTATAATTATAAAGGTGATTTCAGCATCGTACTATTAGGTTTGGTAGATGCTGAATATAAGTTTACATATGTAAATGTTGGCATCAACGGCCGAATTAGTGATGGAGGAGTATTACGAGAAAGTTTATTGTGGCAAGCCCTTAATGATAACAGATTAAATTTCCCCAACTCTAAACCTCTACCTGGACGCCAACAACAAGTCCCATATGTAGTAGTGGCCGACGATGCATTCCCGTTGTCAACAAGAATTATGAAACCTTATCCAGAAAGAGGACTAACTCATGATTGCAGAATATTTAATTACAGGATATCGAGGGCAAGACGAATAGTAGAGAATGCATTCGGAATTTTAGCCAATCGATTTCGTGTACTTTTAAATCCCATCAATCTTTCACCACAAAAAGTGGAACTAATAACATTATGTTGTGTAATATTACATAATTTTTTAATAACAAAAAATAAAGTACCATATTGTGATGTAAAATCTGAAGACATTGCTGCAAATAATTTGGGTCAAGTTTCTGCACAAGGTGGTAACAGAAACAGCGCTGAAGCTCGAGAAATTCAAAATGAATTTAAGGAATTTTTTAACACAAGTGGTACTAGAGACTGGCAGGAAGCTCATGTTGCAAGGAATAACATGTAGAAATAATATTTAAGATGTTTTTTAGAAAATTATTATATAATATGTAGTTATATTAGCCTACAAGAAACTTAATATTTAATAATACAAGTTATACATTAATTATATGTCTGTTTTTTTTTTCATTTCTCTAATAGCTTTAAACAGTAGGGTTGTTATATTTTCTTCGACTTCCTCAGCAACATCGGGACTCATCTGTTTGAGTTTTGAAGCTACAAATTCTGCAAATATGTCCGACTTATGTTTTTCTTGAGGTGCTACTATTTTTTTCTTATCTCTGTCTTGCATTATTGTTGACATTGTTGTAATTGCACCTGCAGCCTCTTCAATAGATTTAAGCGTAGGATCAGTTCGTGTTTTCTTACGATTAAGGCCAAGAGAAGTAGCTGGAGTTTTATCTGAATTTGAAGAGGATCCCATCGAAGTTCCAACTAGAGGTTCATCAAGTGCTGCAGTTGACAGCCGTTTTAAGCTAAAATCAGGTTGCACTTCATACTCGACTGCTTCGGCATCATAATCATTATATCTCTGCAAAAAGTTGGTAGAACGATATTAAAACATACAAGCTGTTTAATGTAAATTTACCGTTGATTGTAGTATGTCATTATGTGTGTCATTCTCCAAATCATCTAAATTTATAGCGGAGTCGCTTTGATTCGAACTTGGACTTGAAACTGATGTGTGACAAGCATAGCTCATACTATCGGTACTCTGACGAGGGATAAAATGATCCAAAATAAAAAGCATTTGATCATAATACCATATCGTTGGATGATAAATCTTGAAATAAAATAACATGTTTTAGAAAACTATCAAAACAACATAAATACATCTACTTACATCATCTTCTCCTGCACCGCTTTTTAATGATTTTTCATATTTTCTGTATTCTGTGAGAAAATTTGTTTTGAGTCCTTGGAATTTTGTTTTAATGTCGGTAGTACTAACATCCGATTTTAACAAACTAACTGCATGTTGAATGGCTTCTAAAGCTTTTATTCTGGAATGCTTATTTTTATATTCTTTTGATTGCACAGCGTATAAACACGGATGTGTTTATACTTGTCACTATTGTGTTTATTATAATTATTCTTTCTACAAGAATTAAACAAGAAATTTAAATTTTGAGAACTTCTCTCCACGTCATTAAAATATTTCACAGCATTTTTTTATTGGTTTATAACGGAACTTCTTTTAAAACGGTCGTTTTTCGATAAGAAAACATTTAATTCACAAAGGTACAAAAACCATCACTAAAGAGGTTAGATATTCAAATATCCCGCTACAACAGTTTGAAATTGCCGCTAAAAAATAGGCGGACTTATAAACTCCTCGGTAGCTGCACCAAAATCGGACGGCGACACGAAGATAAAAGACGCCGACAGAGTGAAACTACTGGATTATATTATACTGTGGTTCAACATTCTCCAGACATTCTCCCAACAGCGCTACCATAACCATTTCTTACTGAATTGATGTTGATACTAGATCCACTTTCACTACTAATTGACCAATAGTCTGTGGATTGACTAGAAAAGTATTACGTCACATTTTATATTGGTAGCCCTGAATATTTCCAGATAAGTTTCATCTTGAAAGAAATTTACAATAGTCGCGTTCGGTATTTCACATCTGTTTACTCCAAGAGCTCAGTTTCTATCGTATCCATTGTTGTAAATAATTGTAACTACAGCAATAGAGCATTCAGAGTAAAAAGAGATGAAATACCGAACCCAGCAAATATGTTTATCACTCATGTTATAAACAATAACTTAAAGTACATTGACTGTTAGTTATCAAGGTCATATTTCTTTGGAAATATTTGAAACTATATACAAACATAAAATGTGACGTCATTACTTTTACTTCTAGAACCTAAAAAAATCCTGGAACCGGAATGTTAATGTTTAGAAAATTAAAATTGGAACCGGAACCGAAACCCTTGTTTTGAATTTTCAAGAACCGGAACCTATATTTATAAAGGGTTCCAATCCCTGATATATACACAAATACGTGTATACTGTATATTTAGAACAAGGATATTCTTGTAAATACAAATACATATTTTACATAGCAAATGTATGATATCTTGAAAATACAATTATTTAATGCTAGTAAAGTAACGATTGATTGAAAGGTTGGAATAGTTTTGATGAACAGAACTTACTTTTTTTGCTTTAAATGAAACAATTATTGTTTCATGGTAATAGTATCAATATTTTTACTTCTTGTAAAACTTATTACTTTACTTATGAAATAAATGGAATCAGATATGATTGTAATAGTGTACTATTTTAGGATGACAAGAAATTTTGTATATTTTTGCCTACCTTTTGTATAATAAAATATGTTATAATTTCTAAAGATCCCAAATCATTTTTTTTTGTGTTAAAAACTAAAAACCCAATATTATAATAATCATTCGAGATCTTTTATAGTTAAACGTGATACCCTTTGTAGTGAAAATATTTTCATATTATTAAACGATCTTTCTTCTACAACACCACAAATTATCTATGTATTGTTATGATTATTAGTTAGGTCCAGTTATTGTTGTTGGTCAGTTTCGTTAGTACTTACAAACAGAAGCGTCCCTACGGTCGGTCATCCGGGCGTATGCCCGGGGCCCCGAGAGCTAGTGGGGCCCCGCACCGACCTACCTTATTTTAATCTACAACACAATATATATCTTATGCTTTAATAAAATAGTCTGAGATACCGCCATTTGAAGCAAGTTATTTTACACAAAGCTAAAGCCTGCTTTTAAAATGAAGCGCATCAAATTTCCAAAATAAAAAGGATTCTAACACTTCTCGAGACTTCAAGATAAACAGTAGAGGCACGTCACAGCATTTTGTTAATGGAAGTACCTACTAGAAATAAAGTTGGTGTATTGTTCTAAATCTTCTATTACAGCTACCCCTCATTACGAAGTTTCTAGTTATATTAGTTACATCCTGTATATTTATTTATTCACTTTCTTATCTACTGGGGGCCCCACTCCATATTTGTGCCCGGGGCCTCAAAATCCAAAGAACGGCGCTGCTTACAAAGTTAAGTGATATAATATTTTAGCAAACATACACAATGCAGGTTCTATGGTGCTGACTGGTCATGTTTCATATTCTAATAACAAAAATTGGAGAAATATAATACAGGCAGTGTTATATATTTAGTTATTTCATCATCCTAATTTAATAAAACACAGTGATGAACTTGATTTTTAATGAATAACAACATACATTTTCTTACACTTCTACACATGTCATTCTGATACATTATACTTATTGGCTGCATTCAGCTCCTAACTTTATGACATTGGCTATATTCCATAACATCTCCCTTCTTTAACAAATTATTTAATATACAACATAACCTTTATATCTTGTAGGCATATTAGTCTTCCTAGCTAAACGTTTATTACTCATTGGAAGTTCTTTAAAATTATCTTTTACAGAGTTGGTATTTACATCATTATCGGTTTCTATATTTTTAAAACAAGGTTCATTCAAAGATGATCTTAAATGACTACTATTTCTACATAACAATTTATTTCTTTCATCCTCAATAAGGGATGATCTTGGTTCACTGAATTTACATTCAACTTTTGCTGGAACCCATTCTGTATCTCTCTTTACAACAATATTTTCTCCCTCCTGAAAATCATTTGGTTCTTTTGCATGTCTATCATAATAGTATTTGTCTTTCTAGTTTTTGTCTCAAAACATTCGTTTTGTCTCTATTTTTGATTTTACCTTATCATAGTCAATATTATTTGGAATAAGAGTGCTGGAACACATTGGTAGTTTAGATTTTAACATTTTATTCATTAATAGCTGCGCTGGTGATAAATTTACCCCATTTACAGGCGTATTTCTGTATTCCAACAAACTTAAATTAAAATTATTACTTTTTCTTAAAAATCCTTTAGCAATCCCTACTGCTTTTTCTGCTAACCCATTTGATTTAGGGTAATGAGGGCTGCTTGTAATTAAAGTAAAACCCTAATCTCGTGCAAATTGTCTAAATTGATATGAATTATAGGGCATATTGTCACCTATAAATTGGTCAGGTATGCCATGAGTTGCAAATATTCATTTCAACTCATTTATAATGGTTTCTGCATTCTTACTACTTAAAGGTCTAACCACCTGAGAAATAATCGATAACAAGTAAATACCACTTGCAATCTTTTGAAATGGTCTCCCTGGTATAGGATGTGGAATCATAGGTTCTTTACAATTACTATTTTTAAATTTTTCACATACTCGTCACTTTTCGATTATTTCCTTAATGTCAGAATACATATTAGGCCAATATAGATTTAACTTATCGCCCTAAGACACGTTTTCGTTATGTCCATACGATTCTGGTGCAAAATATCTAACATATTATTTACTTGACTTCTGGGAACCACCAACCTATCCTCAAAAAATAACAATCCATTTACAAAATTTAGATTAGCTCTATGTGCCCAATAAGGTTTAATTGTATTGCGAAGCGAATTAAAACTTTTAGGCCACCCATCCCTTGTATATTCTATAATTTTTAATACTTTTCTATTTTCTGTTGATATTGTCAAATGTTTTTCAATTGCATGAATAATTTTTGTTAAATCTGAATCAGCTTCAACTTATCTTTAATATATGAACATGATAATAAATCAGCAATATACAATAATTTACCTGGTTTATAACACAAATTTATGTCATATTTAAGCAATTTTACCTAATTCTTTCTTTACGATACCTAGTAAAGGTTTATGATCTGTCAAAATTGTTACAGATTTTCTGTATATGTAATGATGAAACTTAGATAATGTTAATACAATACCTAACATTTCTTTTTCTATTTGTGAATATGATTTTTCTGTTTCCGTTAAACTTCGAATCTTAGGGCCATTATTATTTATACTTTATATCAATGACATAGACACGCAACTTAATGCCTGTGATATAAATCTTTTTGCAGATGATACCTTAATAACAGCATCGGACATAGATGTTAAACTAGCGATACAAAAGGTAGATTCAGACTTGACAAATATAACAAGTTGGTTAAAACTCAATAAACTAAAACTTAATACTTCAAAACTCAAGCTATGATAATATCAAACAAGGTATGCTCTAATTTAACGGATGGGGTAAACATTGATGGAGAAAATATAGAAATTGTTGATGATATGTAATATTTAGGAAATATGATAGATAATAGACTAAAATTTAGCAAACATGTAGATTATGTTGTAAAGAAGACAGCTAAAAAGATAGGTTTTTTTAAGTAGATTAAGCAATAAATTAAACATATGATCTAGAATATTAGTCTATAAGAGTATTATTGCTCCACATTTTGAGTACTGTGCTTCGATTCTATTCCTAATAAAAGAAACTGATATGCAAAGATTTCAAAAACTACAAAACAGAGCTATGAGGATTATTCTGAGTTGTAACAGAACTAGAATATCCCTTATGCTGGATATGCTGAATTTTTTTATATAAAGCAAAGGATTTATTATAAAACTGTTACCACATTACATGCCAAAATTCATGAAGTATAACAGGGAATATCATGAATATAACACACAAAATATTAATAAATTTAGAATACCTTTTCATACAAAATCATCCTTACAAAATAATGTATTCTATTCTATAAGGAGTTAAAATTATATAATGAACTACCACAGGATGTTAAAAATTCAAAAAATAAGAGCATATTTAAGCGAAAATGTTCTAATTTTATTAGAAGTACTGTAAACTAAATTGATTTATACCTGTACTTACAGATTAAAATGTAGCAATAGGTAGTAATTAGTATTTTAAGCATGTAAGCAACTAAATGTATCTAAATAACATCATATGATGGAAAATAAAGAAACCAACTAACGAGATGCATAATAAATTGGTCTGCCTTCCTGCAATAATGTACAACCTAGCCCATGTTGAGAGGCATCAGTTTCAATACTTATTTCTTTATTTGGATTAAAATTTCCTAAAACTGGTTTTGAGCTCAAGATATGTTTAATATTATTTAGTACAGCTTTATGTTGTGGTAAGCATAAAAATTCATTAATTTTTTTAATAATTTCTTATGGGACTGGTTAAATTTGAAAAATTTGGAATAAATCTATGCAAATAATTTAACATTCCTAAAATTCTTTGCAATTCTTTGACACATTTTGGACTTTATAATTGCTGAATTTCTCTAACTCTATCCTCATCAGGTTTAACACTCTCTGCACAGAAAATATGACCTAGATATTTTACATTTGCTTTCTTATATTGAATTTTATTTGAATTAAATTTAATGTTTAAAATTTTAGCTCTATCCATTACCATTTTTTAAATTTTATCATGTTCTTCCAAGGTTTCTGTTGCTATGAGTATATCATCAAAATAGACAGAAGACCTCGTCTATATCACCAAACTTCTTTTCGATAACTTTTTGAAAAAATTCTGGTGCTATCGAAAAACCAAAAGGCATACGATTAAACTTATAACATCCAAAAGGACTACTAAATGTACACAAATGGCTGGAATTTTCTGTTAATTGACACTGATAATACTCATCTTTTAAATCTAATACTGTAAAACATTTCTTTCCCGACAACTTTGCGGTAATCTCATCTAATGTTGGTATCGCATAATAATTTCTTTGTATAGCTTTAGTTAGATTGCGAAAATCTAGACAGATTCTCAAACTACCATCAGTTTTTTTCTACAATGACCAAACTATTTATCCACTCACCTGGATTTTCTACTTTACTTATTACATTTAATTTTCCCATTTCGTCTAATTCTTCGTTTAATTTAGTTTTTAAACTCAATGGCACCCTTCTAGCTGACATTGCCATACTAGTCGCATTAGGTTTTAATTTAATCTCACATTTTTCATCAAACATTCCTAGTCCTTTAAAATTTTCTATATTCTCATGTATAAACTGGTTTGTTTCAACAACTTGATTACTATTTTCTAATAAACTTATTTTCTAACAGATAATTTCTAACTTTCTGCATGCATCTAAACCTAATATTGGTTTTGAATCTACATTACAAATAAGAAATTCTAAATTTTGGTTATCTTCAAACTGACACTTAAAATTTATACTACATAGCGGTTTTACTGCAAATCAACCAAAAGCTTGGAATTTGACATTTGTTACATTTATGCTCTTATTTCTAAAGTATTTATTGTATATATTTTTAGGCATTACATTTACTTCTCAACCTGAATCAATCTTACATTCAATAATTTGATGCCCTATTTTAATTTGTTCTAACCATATTGAGATACTACTCACAGTTTGAATTTCATTTACAATATTTATGCTTCTTACATCTAAATCAGATAGCTGTTCATCAGTTTCTTTGTTATATATAACTTCTTTTGCTTTTCTTAACCTGCATGCAACGGCAAAGTGATTTAACTTTCCACATTTTCTGCCATAACCCTTACATTCCCTTGAACCATGGGTTGCGTGACACCTGTAACATAAAAATTTCTTGTTTGTCGTTTCTTCTTCTACCATATTCTTCACTTTGGAATCTTTCATTTTATTTCTTGGTTTAACTTTTTGTACAACATATACTTTTTCTTCTTGCACATTTCTAACCCTTGCTTTTGTAATTTAAGCAGCTCGACAATACTTTTCTGTCATTTCCAATGCTAAATCTTCTTTCCCCAGTAAAAGTTCTTGAAGTCCTCGATCAATGATTCCAAGCACTATTCGGTCTCGTACTAATGAGTCATTTTGTGTCCAAACTCACATGTTTTAGCGAAACTTTTAAGGTCAGTTAGAAAATGGTCAAAATTTTCACCTTCTTTTCTTGTAAAAAACTTGAAGCACTCATAAACTACATTTTTTCTGGGATTCATATATTTTTCAAATTCTGTCCTTACTTTCCTTTCTGTAGCCGTTCAAATTGTTAAATATTTCAACAGATTCTTCACCCATACAATTTAATAATAATGCTACTTTCATATCAGCAGGTTTCGTATTCCTCTCCGAAGCGACTAGTAGGTAAATTTCAAAATTTTGTCTAAATTTCTTAAAATTCTCGGACAAATTTCCTTCAAAATTTAACTTTCCTGGCGTTTTTACATCCATTTTATTTAAAATGTTTGAAAATCATTCGATATTTAAAACTTTTTATACCATGTGGTTAACCTTACTTTTCCCTTTTAAACCTTTTCATAAATATTTTTTACTATTAGTTGCTTCTTTCAACATTAATTTACTATATTTGACTGCGCCATGATTTATATTTAGTTATTTCATCATCTTAATTTAATAAAACACACTGATGAACTCACCGTACTGGCAAATACATGGAGGGTAAAACAAGACCACTTATAATTAAATTTATTAGCTACAAAACGCGACAACAAACCTTAAACAACAAAAGAAAGTTAAAAGGTACCAGCTGTGTCATTCGAGAAGATCTAACGAAACAACGTTTAAGGATCTTACAAAAGGTACAAGATTGGTCGATATAATACTTGGACATATGATGGAACAATCTTTGCCTGACGAGAAAATCGACGTTTTGTAATTAAATCTAATGAAGATCTAAATAAATTCCTTGAAACAGCTGGCGATCGTTCTATAGCAGACGATAAATAAGATAATATTGCAACCTGTGTTTTGCGATCAAATAATATTTTGTTTGTTGCATTTTTAAGTGACCGTAACGGCCTTAAATAATTAATTCATATTTTAGTATTATACAGTTCTTTTTTTTAACATTTACTATTATTCTGCTGATTTTGTTATAATTTTTATTATTATTGTTTTTGTTTTAGTTTATCTACTATATGCCAATCAACTGTGCGAATTGGTCACATCAATGTACGTTCGCTACTACCAAAAATTAATGAAGTTAAAGAATTAATTGCAAATCTTGCCATCTTGGCTATAAGCGAGACATGGCTGTCCGAAAATGTACCCTCCAGAGCGGTTGACATCAAAAATTACAAATTGGTACGTAAGGATCGGGATAGTAGGGGAGGTGGGGTAGTTTTTTATATAAGGCGAAATATTTTTAAATGCATTATTGATACTAGTAATTCAATAGAACAACTGTGGGTATTAGTCAAAATTAATAATAGGGATATTGTGCTGGGAGTGTTTTATAGACCTCCAACTTTTAATTATAAGAACTTTATAGATGAAGTTGAAAATTCTATTATGTTGTGTACACCATATTCAGACCATATTGTATGTTTAGGGGATGGAAACGTAAACTTCCTCATGGCAGCCAATCCTTCTACGGAATATTTTAATAATATGTTGGAATCTTTAAATTTTAGCCAAATAATTACAGAACCTACTAGAAAAACACTTTATTAGACATAATTATAACTTCACAACCTTCACTTAATCTGAAATCGAGTGTTACAGATTGTCATTTTTCAGATCATGACTTAGCAGTTTGCGAAATCGCCTGTCAAAAAGTTACGTATTCTCCCACTGTTCGTAAATACAGGGATTTCAAAAATTTTAACCATGATTATTTCTATGCTGAATTGCAGACGCTCTCTATAGATGATATATTTTACGAAAATAATATTAATAAAAAAGTAGAAATTTTAAGCAATCACATACTAAATCTTTTTAATAAACACGCTCCATGGAAAACTATTACAATAACAAAAAAGCACTCGCCTTGGTTAACCGATAATGTTAGATTGCTAATGCGTTTGAGGGGTAAGGCGAAAAATAAATTCAAATGTATAAAAACCACTGCTGCATGGGAATATTACAGGACGTTGCGCAATTACACAAATACCGCAATAAAGAACGAGAAAAGAGCTTACCTACAATTTAAACTTGCTCGCACTAATAATTCTAAGGCATTATGGAAAGAATTCAGAACATTAAATGTACTACCTTCTAAACTAAATGAAAACAGCATCTTTAAAGGTAATATTGATGAAATTAATAGCTATTTTGTAAACAGTATTCCACATATATCCATTCCTCAACACGTACTAGATTTTTATAAAAGTAATAAATTAGATAAAGCTGGGGAGTTTAGTTTTAACCTAATAGATGATAATGCTGTTGCAAAAATTGTCAATTCACTAAAAAGCAATTCGACGGGATCGGAAGGATTAAATATTACTATGATAAAATTATGTTGTCCTTTTATATTGCAGTACTTAGTACACATTATTAACTCGTGTATATTAGAAATAACATTTCCCGACAGCTGGAAGTCGGCTCTGGTAACACCAATGGCAAAATGCGAACAAGCTACAGGGTATAAGGATTACACCAATTAGTATACTACCAACACTCTCCAAGATAATTGAAAAAGTAATTAATTTACAACTTAGGCAATATTTAGAATGCAATCAGTTGTTTCCATCATACCAATCAGGATTTCGACCTGCTCACAGTTGTACAACCGCCTTGTTAAAGATAACAGATGATATTTTAAAAGCTTGCGATGAAGGAAAATGTACATTATTGACTCTTTTAGATTTTAGCAAGGCGTTTGACACAATAAATCATGAGTTATTGCTTTGTATATTACACTTCTTTGGTCTTGGTAGTGATGCAGTTGGTCTGTTCCAGAATTACCTGAATAATAGAACACAAAGGGTCAGGGCATCTGCTGCTGTCTCAACACCTGTTGATGTTACCAGAGGGGTTCCGCAGGGATCTATATTAGGACCTCTGCTGCTCACCATGTATACTAGAGGGCTTTGTGATTGTGTAGGGACCTGTAATGTTCATATGTATGCAGATGATACGCAGATCTACTATTCATTCAATCCTAATGATATTGAAAATGCTACTAATATATTAAACAACGATTTACAAGCTGTATCTGAATTTTCCATAGAACTTTAATTTTAAATCCAGCTAAGTCTTGTGCTTTACTTTTAGGCAAATCGATTAGTAATTATCAACTATCTCCCATTACAATTGGAGAAATTAATATTCCTATAGTGGAAAGCGCTAAAAATTTATGACTAATTGACATTGATACACCAGATCGTAAACAGTCTGTATTAAATATATGTTTAGTTTCTTATGATAGTCATGTTATTTATAGTTACTTATATTATGTTTTTTTTTGTAATAGGTCCGACTAATGTATTGTTTTGTTCAAAGTATGCAAGGGAGGAATGGAAGAACAACCTTGTTGAATTCCCTCCTTGAGGTTCTATACTATGTAAACATATTATAGAATAAATATAAAAAAAAAATTTAAAAAAAAACTTGAGTTTTAATAATAACAATATACATTTTCTTACACTTCTACACATGTCCTTCTGATACATTATTCTTATTGGCTGCTTTCAGCTCCTAACTTTATGACATTGACTGTATTCCATAACAGGCAGTAATACTTATCATAAAGTTTTAATACCAAGAGAAGATAGGAACGATAATTACTGGCTGTCTTTTCACCAATTGAGAATGGGAAACAGATTCAAATAATAAGATCAAATTATTAACTATAACTAATGAATATTGACAAGTAAAGAATAGACCCTTAGATACTTTATTTAAATACAATTTATAGAGCAAATTAATAACAGTAAACAGTGTACCGGTACATATAAGAAGTTATACCAAACATTAATATACCATCACTTAAAAATGTTAAACGAAACATTAATAACATTACAGTTTGTATATCAATAAAATAATGTAAAGTTATATTTTTTGTTCATTCTTAATAAATAAATTATAATAATAATAAATTAATTAAATATTATAAAATACAATATTTTGTTTTATTACCGAATAATACTTTAGAATTTATTAAAACGAAAATGTGGCATTTTATAGAATCTCTTATTAGTTTTTGTTAAAATGTTTGCTAAGTTTATGCTTCAATAAAATATCTAAACATTATGTATTTATTTTAATTACATTAACATAAAGAATACCAAACAAATGTACCAAGTGTAGAAATTATTTAGGAACAAGTATCTTTTATGGAAATTGTATAGTAAAAGTTGACATTAATATTAATGTAATATCAAAATGTTGAATAATTTGCCGACAGTTAAGTCGTATCAAAAGCAATAGTTAAATTTTTGGAAGTATCTAATGTTTCTATCCATTGGCAGATGAATAGAATGGATTGAAAGATTTTACAAAATGAAAATTGCCTTTGTTTATTCTCTTCTTTTGAATTTGCTTTATCACTCATCTATTTCATATATGAACTCTTTAAGTCAAGTTTATTCTAAATAAATTTTTTGATAATAATCTTTTTGAAGTGAAATTTTTTAATGAATAGAAAATTGTATTTCAAGATGTAACAGATATACTTCTGATAAAACTTTTAATTCTTTACAAATCATTTATTTGGATATTAATTAACTGGCAATCCAATTTTTAATATTGCAGTTTCACATACAAACTCCTATGACCAATTACATTCGGGAATAGAATAAATGATATTCTTAAATCAAACAGCTAATTCTACTGAAAAAGCTAATTTTCTCAATTCGAGAATAATAGATAGACTAATAATAGATTTTTATTAGATATGAATGTTTTTTTACTTGAAATAAAACACTTTATTATTTTAAACCTATGCTACACGGCTATTTATTTATTTATTTATTAAAAGCACTGTATAATGAATTATTTCTTATCGACTTTTAAAATTAAACAATAGTAACAAACAAAACACTCTATCTGTTATACAAAATAGCCGGCTCATAAGGAAAAAGGTATTAAAAATTGACCGTTATGAAATAGTTTGAATTAACACATAAAATTATTGAAATCATTAAAGTTTTGAAAGTGATATAAGTATCTCCATTAGCCAAGATGCAACAGTGCATGAGAACATTGGAATATAAATCTATAATGGAAATAACTTTAAATTCTTCTAGCAGAGTAACTTCCAATGATTCGAAATGACTGTAATTGACTGAAAACTGTAATTTCCAATCAAAGCTTTTCGTACGAATTGCTATAAAAATGTCCTTCGAATGTTCCCCAAGACAGTAAAACTTTGGTGAATTCCATTATTTTATTATTCAATTCCATACATCACCATCACTACCTGTCTGCATAACACGCTTAGACTAAATAAAGTAACTGGCATGTACAGGATAATAGGATTATTTACTACATAAGCAAATATACACCCTAAAAATCCCCTGTTATTCCCCAGGTAAATGTTTTTTCCCCTAAAGAATTCCCCAGAAAAACATATCCGCGAAAAATACCCCAAATAAAAAAAATCGCCTAATTTTTGGGGAAAATCCCCTAATCTGGCAACCCTGAAATTATCATTCACTCATTCAAGGTCACTACCACATTCTTACTAATCAGGATCGGCTTAAAAAATCCTGGGTGATTTACGAGCAGCTTCAGGAAAATAAGGACCCCCGAACAACACACTAAATTACAAAATTGTAAAATGATTTGCCTTCTCATTGCTATACCTTCTTATATTTAAATACATTTTGTAATGTGTAATAGTTATTTATTGTTTTTGCGTTACCCAGTACTTCCTTTTGTTCGCTAATTTTAAGTAACGTACAAATGTTATTTAAGTAGGTACGTACCAGCGTTGCCAGATGTAACATAATTATCGAATTGTAACATAATTACGAACGATGGTCAATAGATATTTTAAAATGTTCATAATCAATAATTGTAACATAATTTTCATTTTTGCCGAGATTACGGGAATTATGGTAATTCGTAATGGCAATATTATGGAAACATTATTAACATGTGATGGGATCGGAATAGATCGGATCGGTTCGCCATTCTCCGGCATTTTCAGGAGTCCACGAATGACGTGTCGACTGACGTGCAGCTGTCTATCACTGTTCTGCTCACTTTGTTGTAAATACTATGCGCTTTGTCGCGTGCGCACTTATTACTGAGCAGTGAGCACTCAACTCATCTGTTAGTCTGTTACGGTTTTATTTCTTGGATGTTGTTGAATGTCGCTTCGGTTCTGTGGCTTCGGTTTTCGGTACGATAGTCGCCATTATTGACGCTATTTTCCAACACTGAATCGCTGACAAAAAGCAGATATCCGACGTTATTTTCATTTTGGTTTCTTTGTGCCAGTGTGTTTGTGTGGTAAATTACCAGCAAATTTAAAATCCAATATGTTTTATTGGCTATTTATATACGCAAGTTCGTTGCTTGGAATGGGAAGTGCTAGTTCTCTTCTAAGAGTTGATCATTATTCATCAGATTCTGAACAGGATAATACATCCTCCAAGAATAAGAAGAGAAAACACAAAAATGATGATAGGAGACAAACAAGACCGCAGAAATATAGGACAGAATGGGAAAACAATCCATCATATCGGGGATGGCTGCAGCCTGTACCAGGTAGGCAGGATAAAAAAATATTTGGTTTTATTAATAAGAAAATGTTTTGTAGGAAAACCGCAGAAAAGTCAGTGCATTGCGTGCAATACAGAATTTACAGCAGATATAACCGTCATCAAAAATCATAGCACTGGAGCAAAACACGTGAAAGCTGTGTCAGCGATGAAAAAAGCACGTGAAGGCGTAAATATAAAAACTTTTTTTCAAAAATCGACAGAGGAAGACCAACAGGTCAAACGGGCAGAAATTAAAATTGCTGCACTAATAGCGAAACACAATCTGTCTATGAAGTTGTGTGATTATCTCATACCTCTTTTGAAAGACATTTTCCCTGATTCGAAAATAGCACAAAAAATTACCTTACAACGAACAAAGGCGACAAAAATAATAACCAATGTTTTAGGCGAATATCATTTTCAAGAAATAGTATCCGAGTTGAAACAAAAAAAATCAGCATTTTAATAGATGAATCAACGGATATTGGAACAATTAAAAATCTGTGTGTTTGTGTAAGATTTTTTTGTGAAAAAGCACAAACTGTTGTTTCGAAATTCTTCACTCTTATACAATGTTTTTCAAAAGAAAACCCTGGTGAAGCAGATGAGGGTGCTACTGCTGAAAATATATACAAAAAGTTAATGAACGCATTCACTGCTGCTAAAATTCCATTTAGCAATATCATTGGGTTTGGCTCCGATGGGTGTAATACCATGTTTGGGTCAAACAACTC
Source organism: Agrypnus murinus (assembly GCA_929113105.1). Taxonomy (NCBI): domain Eukaryota; kingdom Metazoa; phylum Arthropoda; class Insecta; order Coleoptera; family Elateridae; genus Agrypnus; species Agrypnus murinus. The sequence goes on from OV816023.1 coordinate 139,567,002, forward strand.
AGTTGTGAGTAGATTAAAAGAAGAGTTGCCAGGGATTATGGTGCAGAAATGCATATGCCATTCCCTCCATTTATGTGCTAGCGAAGCCTGCAAATTATTGCCCCGACATTGTGAAAATTTGGCCAGAGAGATTTACAATTTTTTTAAAAATAGTTCTAAGCGGCAAACTCAGTTTTTACAGTTTCAGCACTTTTGCGATGTGCAGCCCCACAAAATTCTTCGTCCATCCCAGACTAGGTGGTTATCATTGTCATCGGTTGTAGACAGAATTCTCGAACAATGGGGTCCTCTTCAATTGTACTTTTCTGATCAATGGCTTAGTCATAGGTTACAATCGTCAGAGAATATAATGAATAGGCTTAATGACGGTCAAACTAAATTATTTTTCTTTTTCCTGCAGTGGGTTTTGCCAAAATTCACAGATACGAATAAATACTTTCAAAATGAAAGAGTTGTGCTGACAAGCGTGTATAGCAAGTTATCTGAGATGTATAAATCTCTGTTACGTTGTTACATGAATGCAAATTACATTGACAAAGAAAATTTAGCAGACATAGATCCAACAGATGCATCCAAATTTGTAGCGTTACAAAATATGTATCTTGGTGTGTCAGTTATGCAAAATATTGAGAATATAGGACAAACGGAAAAGGATGATTTCTATATTAGATGTCGTCAATTTTTAATCATGTCTTGTCTAGAAATTAAAAAACGGTTTAACTTTCAAGACTCCATTCTTGCACAACTCTCTATATTTGATCCAGTAAGTAACAAGAATTCCGCACCAAAATCAATTTCAATCTATCCTCTAATGAAACAGTTACCGAGAATAATTAATATCAATAATAGTAAAGATTCAATTCAAAAAATTGATGATCAGTGGCGCCTTTATTGTCAGAAGATTAATGAACTCCCTGACGACATTAAAAGTGAAAAATCAATTGACAGATACTGGTATAAAATTTCGGAAATTAAAGACATTGCAGAAATTTGTTCATTCAAAGAACTTGCAAACTTTGTTTTGGATATTTTAGTGATCCCACATTCAAATGCAACTTGTGAGCGAATCTTCTCTAAGATTAACCTAACCAAAACGGATGTAAGAAACAGGTTGTATTCTGATACAATAAAGGGATTAGTTCTTGCATCAGAAAGTATTATTGATGGTGTGCACAATTTTTGTGTTGATGCAAAACTTATATCATTAATGACGAATGATATATACACAAATAAAAAATTCGATAATTTCGGCAACACTGTTCGATAATTGAAGCTAACGCGTCTGGCAACGCTGGTACGTACCTACAAATAAAAAAACTACAAATTATGTTGTGGAAAAAGCTATGGGCCTGTTGTTGGTAAAAATCTAAAATTTAAATAATTACTAAACGAACTAATTAGGGTTCGTTTTTACCTATAAACGTAAAAATTAAAACTACAGTAGACAGAACGTTTTCGCTTGAAAATGTGATCTTTTAATTTTGTTGGGGACAACAGACATTAGAAATTATGTTACCTGCATAAAGCAGTCTTTATTACCTCCTTTGATTTGACTTGTTGGTTTCTGTTATTTTCTAATTACGAATGCACCCCTGAGTGCTGCTGTATGTGGCTGAAGTTAGCAACAGCACAGTATAATAACCAAGATAATAACATAATCAAATATATACAACAGTAGTTGATATCTCCGTCTATTTTCTAGCGGCAAGTTGAAACTGTTGTAGCGGGATATTTGAATATCTAACCTATTTACCGATGGTTTTTGTATACCTTAATATGAATTAAATATTTTGTTATCAAAAAACGACCGTTATAAACCAACTAAAATGCTGTAAAATAATTTAATAATGATAGAGAAGCTTTCAAAATTTAAATTTTTTGTTTCTTTAATTCTTGTAGGAAAAATAATCATAAAACACTATAGATTATAGTATAAAAGTTAGTGGGCATATCTAGTCCGATATGCTAAATTCTAAAGCTAAAGTAACAAACACAAACAAGATTTATGAGAAAGAAGATCGATGTATCTTATAACAAGTAATTTTTTGATATCACATCAGGTTTTGTTTCTGCGGGTGCGCATTGATGATATCTAACCGATTTCTGGCTTTTATATTCATGGCCACTAATGTAGAGAAGCCACTTCCATATCGGTAAATGGTAGCAAATGGAATATATATTTTCAAAGATTTTTCCAAAATAGTGAAATATTTAGCAGTTACTTTTTGCCAAAATGTCGCCAGCTTGTATGTTTTTTCATCGCACTATTCTCAATAAACCAATGAATTGACGAATTAAGAAACAAATTTTAGCTGTATTATCCATCAGCCAAAATTTCTTTCTCCACTGGAATGGGTGTTAGAACCCAATAGTTAGCTTCACGATTTTCTAAAATAGGAAAGTAGTGACTGGACGCTTCGATCATGTGGCAAAATATGGTGCCTGTGAACAAACATTTCTCTTTGGTTGCCTCAAATATATTACTTACTGCCACTCTGTGAAACAGTGTTACTTTCAGGGGGTCAGGGGGGTTACATAGTTATTTGGACCTACTGGCCTAGGCGCTATGAAGAAGACTCTTCGTTAAAGAAGTATAACTGTCCTAGAAAAGCGGTAACATCTGCAAAATAACTTCCAACTCAATCAGCTGCATCTTTTATGAAATAACGCGGCGCTGAACTGCCCTAGTTACCAGTAATATTAATAAACAAAACGAGTACTACCTTTAAACTGCTGTTCTAAAATAGCAATGAAATCACACTATTATCCAACATTATATTGGGGCGCTGTTTCTACGCTCTCTACCTCTGAATCTAGAATCGCCCTTTAGATACTGTTCCTACGATATTTGTTGAATCTTAATTCCCAGAAAGGAAAAAGCCGATGACGTTCTATTCTCAGAACGCAGTGGTTTGCCACGGCCTGATATTTGCAAGCAGCGTGCCTTGAAACGTAGATTGTTTGTAAAAAAATATTTGCAATCTTGTAACTCATGTGTGTTTATTTGCTTTATTACAATAATTTGTGACTATCATCTAGGTAAACTGAAAGACAAATTAAATGAGACTCGTATAGGTACTTAGAAAATCAGCTGCGCGCACAGGTGATTGTTGGGTTGCCTAAATATATCAGGACCGAACTTAAACTGAAATATTTCTGATGCAATTTATTTTCAAATTTCATCAAATTCGTCGGTTTTATTTGAATTAGAAACAAGAATTAGTCATACAAATATTCAAATTATAAAAAAAAAACACTATAATGACGCTAACTATTATAGAAATAATCTCTACCTAATGTTATATACCTTTAGATTATTTCTTTTCTAATTAAATAAGCGTAAAATAGCGGAAACTTAAATTTTTCTTGTTAAGTTTGCAGCTTTATAGGCGATTCTATAACAAAACAGGTTTTTAATTAAATAAGATCCTAATTTTATTTATTAGTATGAAAAACCGAATAACACAAGATGTAATTATAACAAACGATAGGTAAGAAGATCATAAAGGCAAAGCGGGTGCAGTTCAAATGACAAAATACTGTCTCTCTGTGCAACAGATCATCGGTTCAAATCCCGATATTGTTTTGCAGCTTATTTTTTTTAAATTAATTTACACAAAAAAGAAATTGAAAATTTTAAAAATTCAATTCGAATAATGAAACAAAATAATGTACATATTTATTGAACAGGGATTTAAGACCATTAATAAAAGGGATCACACGTCTGAAACCAACTGCTACCTGTGAAGTTTTTCTAAGAAACTCGAGTATTGTACTGTTAGGACCTTATCTATATTTTCAAAGCAAGTAGACTTTACGATGTTATTTTATTTTTTAGAGTATTTTTTTAATACAACTTTTCAATAACCTTTAAAATTCTGTTGTATGTATGCTATTATACAGTTATTTTTATGCACTAACTTAAATGTTATGGATCATGGTATAAACTAGTATATAGTTAGAACTACTAGATGCACTCTCGTTGTTAAAATTAAAAGATCTATCTCACAAAAATTCAAATAATTATTTTGCAAAAGTAAATTATCGTGCAATCAATTATTATTACGTTTCTAAGGTTTTATAACTGTAATGTCTAAAGGAACAGCTTATATTGTAAGGTTCATGTATGATGTATGATGTAAATAAATTTCCAGGTAACTTTTAAAGGTAAGTATAGTTATACAGTGTCTGCCATAAAGTTGGATACATATTGGGAATTTCTTTTAATATTGTGCTTGGAAAAAACTTTACGGGGCGGGGCAATCACTCCTGTTTTCAAAATACTTAAAATGTGCCATGTCAAAGTTGACAGGTGACAATAGGTATCTGTCAAATTCTTAATTGTTTTTTAAAATCGGCGAAAAATGACCTTATTTGTTAAAATCTGGAAACATTTTATTAAGAAAAGATGTTTCTACTGACATTTTACGTTCATATACCGAGTTTGAACGAGATATTCCGACATAAGGAAAATTTAGTTTTTTAACACTTTTTGATACACTCCGGTAACTTATTATTTTGAAATCATTAAAAACGCTTTAAAAGAGTTTTTCTAATAATATTGGATGATGTAGGTATTTTTGAGGAATATTAAAATTATCAAAAAAACAAAATGGACTATTTCGAGTAAAAGTAAGCATTTTTTACTCTTATCACCTTTTTTCTATCTGACGCCATTTTCGATGAAAAAAATTATAAACTTTCAAAAATGACAAATTGTTGTTCTCAATTTTGCTCGGAATTGGAGCACTCTAAGAAAAAAAGGCAGTGAACAAAATTTATGTATTCTTTGATGAAGAATGCGATACCGTTAAAAAAATCTTAAAAATATTTCTTTTTCTAATTTTTTCAACTTTTAAAATATCTTTTTGGAATTGGATACGTGTTTACCCTGTTTTAGGGCTCAAATATAATTTTTTTCATATAGCAGACATGTGACATTCGAAAGTAGAGGTTTCAAGCTTTAAAATGAGCCCCCCGCTGGCCTTTCTAAGTTGCGCCAATTTTTGGATGTAGCCGGTGGTTGAGTTCAGAAAGAATGACCCTTATAAAAAAGAATAATTACATTAAAGTATATCTTAATTTTATAGTAGTTGTTTAAACTATGTATATTTACGTTAAATAAAAATAAAACTAAATGATTATGCATACTATATTAGTATTTAATTGTAAGTTATTTTCTTTTTTAAACATTATAATTATAAAAAATTGTTTATTTATATTAAATATTCTACTAAAAGAAATTACCCGAATGGGAATAGAAGGGGTGTTTTGGAATCGTAAATCCAGTTGGCCATGCTTTCTGTTCATCTCTTTTGCTTATTTAATGAATGTCATTTATCGTCCTTTTTTGTTTGTTTCTTTTTTTATTATTAATTACTTTTTAATGATTTTTTTACAATTACTAATTTGTGACAGTGCATTCATTTATTAATTGATTGCATTGCTTTGTAAATATATTTACAATGACGCCACAAAGTTACCTGGAAAATCTGCTAATTCAGATGTTCGAAAATCTGTAATGCTGAGTATCGGCTTTTAAATTATTTTAATAATATTATTTCTCAATTTTTTTTTATCTCAATTTTCTATTCACTTGTGCTCCTTTCAATTTAACTAAATATAGTATGAAAATTTAAAGTTCTGGACAGACTGGAAATTGGCACCTGCCGATAGAGGATTAGAAAAGCTAGGGGAGGGGCATTAATTTCCCGATGATTCAACAGTTTTCTCTTTGTGGTCGTTCAAAGATCGTAAAGTAGGAATTTAAAAACAAAATAATATACAGGGTAACTTATTAACATTAAAGTGCAAGTCTCTGTGCTATAACAGTAGCACACTGCTCAATCTTTTTTTATTATCGTAATCTAGCATGAAAAAATAAAAGTATTTGCTAATTTAATGGATTTCATATTTTTAATAATAACAAAGTTGCCAAAAAAGCTACGGATCTAAGATTTTATGTTTTTCAAATAAAACATCTGAGTTTTATATTGTATTTTTGGATTTTAAATAAATCCATGTATGACCCGATGCCAGCAGAGGTTACTATGTACTGTTTTGGATATTCTGTTAGCATCACGGATGCAACCCGTGTAATCGGCTGCTAAGCAACCAGTTAATATATACTTACCGTCTGCTAACAGAACATCCAAAAGTGTACAAACCGTCACTGGTTTAGGCATATGGCATTTTTCAATCTTGAATGCTGGTATTGCATTGATAAAAGCTATGTGCACAATATATTAATTATATTTGCATTTATTTTTAGGTGCTGCTTTAAAATCGTTGCTGAAAAGTTGCACCGAAAAGAAAATAGAAGACACTTTCAAAAGATACTTGAAAAGAACCTCTGAAATGGCTAAAAGTGAAGGTAGAAGAACTTGGATTTTTTAAATTTCGATAATGATTCCAAACAGTTGAATTTACTTTTTATTTTAAGTTTTTATGCTGTATGTTTACATCATATAATCTATGTAATAATTATATTATTGTAGAAAAAGCATTTATATTTGTTAAAAAATTGATTTTTACCAATAATTATCTTGCCATTAATTAGATTCCTATATAATTCGAAACAACCTGAAAGTTTTGCAACTTTGAGAGTTTGTAGATTTTGGTGTTCTAAATGAAATTACAAAACTTGATTTTTCCAACGAAAGCCGTTCTTAAATCCCTTTAACAGTTTTATAATTTTTTATTATTATCAAGTACATATTGTAAAAAAAAGGATGTATACTGATAAAAAACGTAGTTAGATAAATCGAAAAATTATTCAATTTCTAAAATATTTATTACCTAAACCTAAAATCTATATACTAAAATCCAAAATTTGTTTGTCAGTATGTTTGTCCCTTCATAAAGTCGCGCCATGTAGGTCTCACTCCCCAAACCACATATGGCTCAAGGCATGAACCAGAGTGGTGCAAGAGATCAGTCTGGAAGGAATGGTAAGTAATTGTAATGTAATGTCTAATTCCAGTTTATTTTCTAAAGAATTTATTTTTGATACCAATCAACCTGTAATTATTTATTAAATAAAGTGAAATAACTATGAATAGTTGGACTGGAAGAACTTGGGACTGAAGTCCCAAGTTAAAAGTTCGTTCTTGAAAGAGAAACCTTATATAGGAATCGAAATTACTTTTGTGTACAGGATATGACGTTTAAAAATAACTTTCTTTTATTTCCTCTTGTGTGGTTTGTTTATTTTAGATCCGTGCACTGGAGGACTGTAAAACATCTTTGGGATATTCGTCAAGTCGGCGGCAAATATCTATGTGGTGTAGGGCATTGAGTCAAGGATTCATTAGGTCCCCTTTGGACTTAACACTCAACACTCTTAAAATATCCAGCAAATCCTCGGCTGACGTATGCAGAACGTCTATCTGAGACGTTTTAAGAACATCCAAGTTTATGACGATTTAACTTCCCATGGACATCCATAGAACGCCCGACCCAGTATAATCAAAAGTCTATTACGTCTGTTGGACGTATAATGGAGGCTTTTAAAACGTCCGCCCGGGACATTTTAAAAACGTCGCAAGTTCGTGACATTTGGACTTCCAGTGGACGTCCATGTAACGTCCCACGCTGTATAAATCGAACGTCTATTACCACCCTTGGACGTTTTTAAAACGTTCGTCAATTTCTTGGAAGACGTCCATCTGGAAAGTTTTAATAATGTCCAACTTTGTGACATTTGGACTTCCCATGGACGTTCATATAACGACTCACGGACTATAACCGATCGTCCGTTGGACGTTCATTAAGTCCTCCGAGGACATACAAAGACGTACGCAAAACGTCCGCCCGGGACATTTTAAGAACGTCGCAAGTTCATGACATTTGGACTTCCGGTGGACGTCTATATAACGTCCCACGTAGTATAAATCGAACGTTTATTACGTCCCTTGGACATAATATGGACGTTTTTAAAACGTTCGTCAAGTTCTTGGAAGACGTACGCAAAACGTCCGTCTGGAACGTTTTAATAATGTCCAACTTTGTGACATTTGGGCTTCCCATGGACGTTCATATAACGTCCCACGGACTATAACCGATCGTCCGTTGGACGTTCATTAAGTCCGCCGAGGACATTGCTCAAACGTCCATCGGACGTCGGTGTGCTATTAGGGGGATTCCTATAAGATAATGATCTAGGACAGTAAGGCTAATATAATGCTATTATCTACCGATCTACCAAATTATAGGCTTGGTGTACCAAAGCCATAGTTTTCATAACAAATTATTTTATAATAAAATATTAAGTTTTCCAAGGCCACATGATGCGACCTTTGACCTTGAAGATCTAAGAAAGTGTACCTTTATTTTTTTAGGAACATAGTATGTTATACACTTAGATGCAGTCTCTCTCTTTGGTGTAAGTTTCATTTTGGGAAGCCTTTGGGAACAGGAGTAAAAAAATTGTTAAATACAGTAGTTACACACTTTTTACACAAAACATGCATCTGGCCGTTCAGACCAGAGTATTGTATCAGGTATTTGGTAGATATATATCTGTGCATATACCTGCAAATTTTATCTACTAAGACAAATATAGGTGTGATGTAGTACCTGTACCTGCAGATACAGGTAGCGAAACAGGATGTCCCAGCCAAAAATGATGTGATAAAGAATGTGATTTTCACGATTAAGTTTTATTTTGCGTTAATTTTTTCAGCATTGTTTTAATTTTTCCCCACTTCTACAGGGTGCTATAAATTCTGCATTATAGTATTCTGATCTAAACTGGTCAATTTTGTAACGTATGTGATATGTGGGTTGCATACCCACGTGTTGTCATCCAAAATGTATTTAAGAACCAAATAAACAGTTGCCTTCCTGTACTCGTAGTGTTTACTTCACAATACTTTACAACATGGCGCAGTCTTTCATTTATCAAGATGAACCGCGTGCAAATTTAAGATTTAATAAATAAAACAGAGGTACTTTCATAAAAAGAAACAAAAAGTTAAAAAGGAAGAGGTAATTTTAGTAAATACACGAGGTGAAAATGGATTTTCGTGGTATACAACCGATGATGATGCAAGGTAACTTGGCAGAAAATTGGAAATTTTGGAAGCAACGTTTTCTCACGTATCTCCAAGCAACAGAAATTAGTAAAAAAGAGGAAGTTACAAAATGCGCACAACTACTGACGTTAATTGGGGAAGAAGGTATTAGAATTTATAATACTTTTACATTTGAGGCAACCGAGAAAGATAAGTTAGAACCCTTAATTAAAAAGTTTGATGCACATTTTACCCCTAAAAGAAATCTTGCTTATGAAAGGCACAAGTTTTTAACTTATAAACAAAAAGAGGGACAACCTATTGACCAATATATAACTGAATTAAAAAACTTATCCTTATCATGTGAGTTAGGAGAGTTACGAGAAAGTCTGGTGAAGGACGTATTAACATGTGGATTGAGGTCAGAATCAATGCGTCAGAAGCTTCTGGAAAAGGATGCTGATACGCTTGAAGAAGCAGTTAAAACATGCATTAGTACAGAAAATGCTAGAGATCGAAATCGAGAAATTACTAATGGAATAGGTGTAAATTCAATCAGAGAAGTAAACCGACAACCAAACCCAACTAGAATCAAGAAGAGAACAATAGATCAACGAAAAAACACTAGGGCGAGTCATCGTTGCGAGAAATGTTCATTTGAGCACGAAAAAGGAAAATGTCCAGCCTACGGTAAAACATGTAGTGTGTGTGGTAAAGTGAACCATTTTTCTTATGTATGTAGAAATAGAAAGCCTAGTTATAAACGTAATTTTAAAAATATTCATGTTATTGATAATGATGATACTAATTCAAATGATTTTCTTTATGTAGGTACAATTGATAAGATGATTGACACTATCAATGAGGAATCATGCGAGTCCTGGTTTGCAGAAATTGAAATCAACAAACACAATGTCAAATTTAAGCTTGATACGGGAGCAATGGCAAATATCATTCCTGTGAGTATTTTACGTTCAATTAATTTTGACTTTAATAAAATTTCGAAAACAAATGTCAAACTTTGTTCTTATACACAAGATCATTTAGCAGTTATTGGTCAGTGTTACTTAACATGTAAATATAAAGATAAGATGAGCAATCTTTTATTTTATGTGGTCAACATGAATAATTTTGCATTGTTAGGATTGAAGGCTTGTATAGATATGAATCTAGTTAAAAGACTGGATAGCATAGGTAATAGTGATAATGAGAGTAATTTAGACAAAATAATAAAAAGACAGGTTAATTATAATAGTGAAGAAACGAGCAGTTTACTAGAGAAATTTGATTTTTTGTTCAAAGGTATAGGTTGTTTAGAGAAACCTTATCATATAGATTTGAAACCGAATGCAGAACTAGCAGTACATGCAGCTAGGAAAATTCCTTTTGCTCTTAGAGAAAAATTTAAAAATACAATAAATAATTTAGTTCAAATGGATATTATAGAGAAATCAAATGAAAGTGCAGATTGGGTAAACGCATTAGTTTTAGTAAAAAAACCGTCAGGACAAATTAGAATCTGCTTAGATCCATATGATTTAAACAAGTCCATTAAGAGACATTACTTTCAAATACCAACACTGGATGAGCTAACAGAGAAATTTGCAGGAGCAAATTATTTCAGCACTTTGGATGCTACGCAGGGATTTTTACAAGTAAAGTTAGATGACGAGAGTTCGAGGCTTTGTACCTTTGCCACCCCTTTTGGTAGGTTTCGTTTTAAGAGGCTTCCTTACGGGTTAACAAGCGCACCTGAGGTGTTTCAGGAAAGAATGGTGGAAATATTTGATAACATTGAAGGAGTTGGTATATATATAGACGATATAATTATAACAGGAAGAACTAAAGATGAGCATGATTTTAGGTTAGAACAGGTATTTAGAACTGCAGCAAGGCATAATCTTAGATTTAATAAACAAAAATGTAAGTTTTTTGCTACTGAAGTTAGGTACATGGGACATAAAATTTCAAAAACAGGTTTAGAACCCGATGATTCGAAAATCGAGGCTATAAAAAATATGCCTAGGCCTCAAAACAAGGAGGATGTCCAAAGGTTCTTAGGGTTAGTAACCTATGTAGGTAAATTCATTAATAATCTTTCAGACAAAACGGCACCTCTTAGGGATCTTGTGAAGAAGGACGTTATTTTTACATGGGAAAAAATTCACGAACAGGCACTTAATAACCTTAAAGATTTGATAGGCAAAAGTCCTTGTATACAATTTTTTGATATAAGCAAACCCTCAACAATATCAGTAGATGCCTCGAAGGGAGGTATGGGGGCTGTTTTGTTACAAAATGAGATGGCTTGTGCTCATGCATCAAGAGCATTTACGGACACTCAATCACGTTACGCACAAATAGAGAAGGAACTTCTCGCTATTTTCTTTGGAATTGATAGGTTTTATCAGTATGTATTCGGAAAACATTTCACAGTAGAGACAGATCACCGACCTTTGTTACAAATTATTAAAAAACCATTAAATTTTTGCCCACCTCGGTTACAAAGAATATTACTGCAAATTCGTAAATATGATTTTACATTAGTTTACAAGCCTGGAAGAAAGCTTGTTGTGGCAGATACTTTGTCACGTGCATATGACAAATGCAAAGTCTTTGATGAGAATTTAGATTTAGAGATTGAAGCGCAAGTTTGTTTGATTTCTATGAACCTAAATGTCTCAGAAAGAAAAAGAAATGAATTAAAAGAACAAGCAAACTTAGATCAGGAGTTAACAAACCTTAGATTATACATAAAAGAAGGTTGGCCAACTAAGCTAAAAGAGATGCCAGAAAGTCTCAAATTTTACTATAAGTTCAGAACTGAATTAACAGAAGCGGATGGATTTGTGTATAAAGGACAAAAGTTAGTAGTCCCAAAGAATTGTAGAAAAGAAATTTTAAGAAAATTACATTGTAGTCATTTAGGCATTAATAAGACAATTGCAAAAGCAAATTTATCATTTTATTGGCCAGGAATGAACAAATGCATTCAGGATATGATATTGTCATGCGATATTTGTCAAAGTTTTCAAAATTCACAAAAACCAGAACCTATGATTTCGCATGAAATTATCAAATTACCATTTTATAAAGTAGCTTGTGATATATTTCATTTGAATAATGAATCATATTTATTAGTAACTGATTACTATTCAAAGTATGTAGAAGTTGTTAACTTAAATAAAAATCTTACTAGTGCTAATGTTATTGGCAAATTAAAATCAATTTTTGCTCGATTTGGAATACCACGCATGGTTTGTTCAGACAATGGTCCAGAGTTTTCTAGTTTAGAATTTAAAAGATTTACTGAAGAATGGGAGTTTGATCATATAAAATCATCCCCACAATATCCACAGTCAAATGGACAAGTGGAGCGGGCCATACAAACTGTAAAAAAGATATTAAAAAAATGTTTAGTAGATAAGAAAGATCCTTATTTAGCTCTTCTAGATTTAAGAAATGCACCTTTAGACGGGCAAAACTCACCTGCAAATATATTAATGAATCGTAATTTAAGGACTGTATTACCACAAACTAATAAACTTTTTGTACCCAAATTGTATAATAAAATTAAATTTAATAATTTTTTAAACAAATCTCAAAATAAACAAAAAGTTTATTTTGACAAAAAAGGTGTTAAAGAATTAGAACAATTAGAGGACAGATGTCATGTCATGGTACAAATAAATCCGAAAGGTAAATGGAAACCAGGGAAAGTTATAAAGAAAGTTGGTCTAAGATCATACCGTATTGTAATGGAAAATGGTGCAATTTATGTTCGAAATCATAAATTCATAAGAAAAATAAAAAAGGAACACATTGCGCCATGTTCCAAACAAACACCAACATTTTTAGATTATGCAGACTATAACAAAATAGAGGTACAGGATAATAAAAATGAAGAATCTTTGCAAACAAATGATGAGGAAGATTGTTTAGTTTCTAGTAGCAACCTAGAAAATAATCGCAATGAAAGGTATGGAACTATTAATGACAATTTAACAGAAGTTAGAAATATGACACGATCTGGTAGGTCAGTAAAGAAACCAATTAGGTTTAAAGATTACGAAACATGTAATTAATCTCTGTTGAAGAAACTTATGTGATATTTTGTATTTTATAATAATTGTGTAGTTATGTGATTAGGTACTTTTCTGTATTACAATAAATGAAATTTAGTGTGTTGTTTGACTATAAGGTTATATGTAACTTTGTTAAAAGAAGAAAGATGTAACGTATGTGATATGTGGGTTGCATACCCACGTGTTGTCATCCAAAATGTATTTAAGAACCAAATAAACAGTTGCCTTCCTGTACTCGTAGTGTTTACTTCACAATACTTTACAACAAATTTGTGATAGAAAATCAAGAGATTTTCTATCACATATCGTACTTACGGTAATTTTATCTACTAAGACAAGTATAGGAATGATGTTGTACCTGTACCTGCAGATAGAAGTAGCTGTACAGGGTGTCCCAGGCAAAAGTTGCACATTTTAACACCGACTACTCACCAAACAAAATAAGATGTAATTATGTGGTTTTCACTATTTGGTTTTGCTTTGTGCTAATTGTTTTCAGTTTATGTAACTTATATGTTCTTTTGTACTTGTGTACTGATGTACTTATGTGTTTATGTGCTTATTGTTTATGTACGTACGTTATATACGTAACGTACTTATGTATGTACGATGTATCTTATTACCTCTAATCTAACCTTGAACATAACTTCTTACCTAACCTAACCTAAAAAATAACTTTTATTAAAAGATTTAGTTTGAAACAACTTAAATTTGTGTTTTTTACATTTTCTTTCAATTTTGTATACATATACTGTTTCTTATAAATTTTAATGACTAAGAGCAAGTTAAGAATTTATACATTTTTGAGAAATAGAAGAGTTTAACTTTGAGAATAGGCAATTATTTTATGACATCCTGTAGAAGTGAGGAAAAATTAAAACAAAGCTGAAAAAATTAACGCAAAAAAACTTAATCATGAAGATTGCATATTTTGTTAAGTCAGCTTTCGTATTCAGTATTAAACGTTGTCATCTTTGGCTGGGACACCATATATAGCTACTTGTATCTGCAGCTACAGGTACAACATCATATCTACACTTATCTTAGTAGATAAAATTTGCAGGTATCTGCACAGATATATACTAAATAACTGATACAATACTCTGGTTTGAACTGCCAGATGCATGTTTTTCGTAAAAAGTGTGTAGCTACCATATTTAACAGTTTTCTTACTCCTGTTCCCAAAGGCTTCCCAAAATGAAACTTACACCAACGAGAGATTGTATTTAGCTGTATAACATATTGTATTCCCAAAAAGATGGAAGGTACACTTTCTTAGATATTTAAGGTCAAAGGTCACATCATGTGACCATTTTTTTTATTAATAATAAAATACTAATGATATTTGTAGGCATAACTTGAGAAGCGAATTCTAGAGTTCTACGTGCGTGGTAAATAGCCGTAAGTCTGTAAGCAAAAAATTTAAATTTTTCAAAGTCTCAGAGGGTACAGCTGATCTCAAGGTTGGAATGTCTCTAAAAAACTTACTGGAGTAGACATTATTTAAATATTATTTTTTACGACCCACCCTAGTATGCATAGTATTGTTTATGTAGGTTTGCATATTGCATAAAATCAAAAAGAAGATTTTCTCCTAACAATTAAAAGTCTGCAACACTACAGTATTTTTAAATGTAAATACAAAAATAAAATAGTGGAGCTTTCATTTTATGTGGCTTCAAGCATGTGTAATGTTGGGAATAGTTTTAAAAGCAGATACTATACAAAATAAGTTTTTAAAATGATAGTGTAGATCACACACAAAGTAAAATGAATAAAATACCATCAGGGCTGAATAGATACTGAGATTAATAATCCTACTAGGGAAATTCGATTTTCTGTTTAAAGGATATTAAACAAATATGGTTAAACCCTATCACATAGACCTAAAAAAGCAATGTCGAACCCATAGTACATTTGGTGCAGAAAATACCATTTGCTACTTATAGCAAAAGGTACAGTGGTTCCCAAACTTTTTTGGTTTATGACGCACCTAATGTTTCAAAATTTCCCCATGGCGCCCCGAGGCAAACCATAATTTTGCACAAAATCATTTATAACAAAAATTATATTTGTGCAAAACTTAAATTATCAAAAGATACTAAATTAAAGTTCAAAACTATATAAAAGTTGAAATAACTCAAAACCAGTATTTTGCAGACAGGACCTTCTTCTTTAGGAGGGCAGTATTACTTCTTGATAATTTGAATTATTCTTGACTTTGTTAAGGTTACAAAAGATGTCTAATGTAGGAATCTTCGGCGTGGTGCACAGTTTAGAAACCGCTGCAATAAGAGATAGGCTTAAGAAAACATTAGATTGACTGGAGAAAGACGAAATTATAGCCAGAATTGAAGGAAGTGCTGCTGGGTGAGCTTTACCAGAAAATTTAATTGTTTTTCCTTGAGGCTATTTGTTTTTGTTTTGACCTAGGTTTTCCCATGACGTCAACCTTTCACTCAGTGAATTCAAAAATGTTTTAAATTTAAAAAACAGGAGGGGGAATTTAAATTTACCAATATAAATACCGATTTTGATTGTTCATCCAATAGAAAATCGAATTTTACAGCGTTTACAAGTTAGAAAAAAGTTTCACTGAAATATGTAGGTCATTATGTAATGATTTGTTTGTTTTTTAATATGACGTTAACGACTTTGTGACGTATTTTGTTTTTCTGTTTACACTCAATTCCATCTGACATCACAACCAGCTTGTTTTGTTTTAACCTAGGTTTTCCTATGACGCCAACCTTTCACTTTTCCTTTCACTCTTTAAAAAATCTTTCTAAATTAAATTTTAAAAAACAGACGGGATATTTATATTTACCAATTGCAATACTAATTTTAATAATTCATCGAATAGAAAAGCGATTTAACGTCATTTGATAATGTTTGCGATTTTACATTTGATAAAGTTTGAACATAACTGAAATATGTAGGTCATTCAAGTTGTTCGTTTGATATAATTGTGTATTTCTAAAAATTTCGTTTATGACAAACACGTTGTTTGCTTTTGCAAGTTTTCAAACATGCATTAATTTAAAATTTTAAAACGCATGAAATTCGAACTCGAACCAATGAATACGTTTTTTAATCATTCATCCAATAAAATCGTTCATTATTTGTTTACAGACCTTGGTTTTTTCCCACGGAAAGTTGATGCTTTTGCTACGTCATAGAAGCCGTTTTTTTTGTTTTCACTGTTACAACTTTCACAGATATAAATTTACCCCAACAGTTCAACAAGACTAAACGAAAACTTTTTAAACATTTTTTAAATTATCAAAAGTTAATAACAGGACGTCAGGAACGTGTTCAGGACGTCATAACGTGTTTAGGAAACAATATTTGTTTTATTCCTATTTATCAAACTGTGAATGTTTATTCACATTTTCATACTAGCTATGAACTAATATCACAAAATAGAATTCTGCATAAACAAGTTGTAGTTTTGATTTTTAAAATAATACCATTCAAAACAAAACGCCGCATAAAATAAATTTAAAAATTCGTTTTAAAATTTGTGATAAAATATTATTTTTTTACGTTACCAATCTTACAAAACAAATAGTTTCTAAAAACGATTTAACATTACCCTCTATTATTCTAACCTAACTATTAAAAGCTTCTAACCTTAAATGTTTTTAAAGATTACATCTTCAGTTTCTAAAATTGAATGTCAATAATTATTACATTCAACCCCTAATTTTAAATTATAATTGTTGTTGATTTTACTAACATTAACATAATTGATTTCAACATATTGTAACAAGAGAGAAAAACAAAGAACCTCTTCTTCACACAACAAATGGAATATTCTACAGCATTCGAGAGAATGACGCATCACACCAAGCATGTAAATCAGACGCGGTTTATCTAGCGCCTTCTAGAAATACATAGTAGGTTCCAGCGGCTTCTAGTACGATTGTAGGAGGGTATAAAATCGACTTCGCGGATAAAAGGAGATCAGTCAACAGCAAGTCATGAACTGTGTATCGCGAAATAAATAGTGAATGTAAAGATAAATGTTGTATTAGAAATTCATAGTCTGTAAATAATAGTTTTAATGGTTTATAATCATAGCGTTAATTTATAGTGTATTCATTAGTGTTTGTAAATAAATATTTCTTATTAATAGACGATTTAACCAGCACTTTTGTTATTATTTTAAAAAGAACGTTACAGTGTTGTCAGGTGTGGAGTTTTAAAATAAATAAAATCGCGTAATAATTAAATAAAGTGCTGTGAGAATAAATTTTTAGTGTTAAAATTAATTTCAACAAACAATTAAAATGGTGATGAAACTATTAAAAGATCTGTTAGTGATAGATTTAAAACGGGAATTGGACGAGAGGGACTTGGATAGTAATGGAAAGAAAGAAGTTTTAATAAAACGGCTAAGAGAATGGCTTTTAGAACAGAAGGAAGATCCTGAAAATTACCGCTTCGAGATACCTGGACCCGCAATTGATACTAGTTTGTTGTTAAGTAAAATGGAAGAGAATTCTAGAATGCTAAAAGAAGAACTATTGGAAAAGCACGAAGAGAGTTCTAGAAAGTCCGAAGAGAATGCTAGAAAACTAATGGAAAATACTAAAGTGCTGGAACAAAAAGTTTTTGAAAATTCTAAAATGCTTAAAGAAGAATTACTTGAAAATACTAAAGCACTGGAAGAAAAAGTTGTTGAAAATTCTAGAACGCTTAAAGAAGATTTATTAGAAAAAACAAGATTGCTTAAGGAAGAATTACTAGAAAAGTCCGAAGAAAGTTCTAGAAGGCTTAAAGGAGAATTGCTGGAAAATGTCAAAGCGTTGGAAGATAAAGTTTTCGAAGAATTGTTGGAAAACTCCAGTGCGTTAGGACTATTAGAAATGAAATTGGAAAAACAGGATAGGGTAATAAAGATGGTAGAAGAGAAAATGGCCCAAATGCAATTACCACCAACAGCTGAGAAAGATAGCGTAACTAAACTGTTGGATGAGAGAATGAGTCAACTACGGTTTTCCTCAACTTCTGAGTGGCCGTTTAATGAAGAAAAGAAATAATTTAAAGAAGAAAAGGGTCCTGCCGTAGGGATAAAAGTAAAACCACCCACGTTCGATGGAAAGATACCTTGGTCTACCTACTACAAACAATTTGAGGCGGCCGCTGGGGCCAACGGATAGACAGGCAAGGAAAAGGCCGTTTCTTTAACTGTGGCTTTGCGTGGAGACGCGTTGAACGTCCTGCAAACAATCCCAGCAGGACAGGAAAATGATTACCAATTGTTAGTGTCTAGATTGGAGATGAGATATGGAGACGCGCATCTTCAACAAGTGTATCACGCGCAAGTGAAGAATCGTATCCAGAAGAATGGAGAAAGCCTGCAGGAGTTTGAAGCCGATGTTGCGCGGCTTGTCCGATTGGCGTACCCTACGGCACCCGATTCATTTCTGGGACAACTGGCTGTGCAGACCTTCATTGATGGGTTAAGAGACGGGGAAACACAACAATCATTGAGATTGGCACGACCAAGAACAACTGATGATGCGCTTGCTCATGCCTTAGAATTTGAAGCTGCAAAACAAGCGTCCCGAGGTCACGGGCGTGTTCGGGCCGTTGTGGAAGAAGAAGAAGGTTCTAACGATGACCTAGAGGAGTTAGTATTGAGAGTTCTTCGGAAGGAAGAATCATCAAGAAGTTCTAGGGCCCCGTTGTTGGCATTGCGGCGAACAAGGACATGTAGAACGGCGTTGTCCCAAAATAACAAAAGTACAACCGTCGGAAAAGTTAAAGGGGGTTGGCAAGAGAACGTTGACTGTTAGTAAAGATGCCCCAGAGATCATCGTCCATGCCGTAACATCAGGGAATAGTACCAGCAGTTTGTTCATAGATGGGAAAATTGCGAATCGAATTGTTCCACTGCTCATTGATACGGGGGCGACAAAATCCATCATACGCCCTAACGTTCTACGAACAAGTATGAAGCTGTTACAGACAACTACTCAACTCCGTACAGCGACGGGAGAAGTAATACCAACACGCGGAGTGGTGAAGATGAAGATTGGCATTGGAAGTGAAGAACGTGATCATGAGGTGCTGGTAGCCGATATCATTGACGAATTCATCTTGGGAATGGACCTCCTGAGAAAATTTGGTTTTACATTGGACTTGAAGGAGGGTGTTTTGAAGGTTGGTAACGAAGAACTTCCGTTGCACCCACGAGAAGATCCTGTCGTAAGGGTTTTGCTGACAGAAGATGTGATATTGCCGGGTCAAAGCGAGATGGTTGTCAAGGCAGGTTTGGATGGAGATCTTCGGGTAGGATGTGTGAGAATGATGGAGCCTGTTTGTGATAAGAAGATCCATAGTGACATACTGGTGGGAAAAGCGCTGATCAAGGTTGGAAAGACTGTACCGGTGAGGCTTATGAACGTTAATGTGGATCCGGTGACATTGAAGAAGAGTACCCTTGTGGGACAGTGTGTGCCAGTATTCCGAGTAGCCAGGTGTATGGCTGATGTTCCAAAACCAGCGCCCAAAGACCATGGTGGAAAATTAGTGGGTATGGTTACTAGTTCGTGCGAAGACCTTAACAGAACGGAAGTGAAAGAGGTACAGGGTTTGGTTCACCGATACCGAGATATCTTCGCTCTTGACGATAGCCAGAAGGGACGAACAAATATAGTAAAACATAAAATCAATACAGGCAACTCTATGCCTGTCCGTCAGCAGCAGAGGCGTCTACCTCTAGCAAGGCGAGCAGAAGCCGAGAAGATTATTACCGATATGGAAGAACAAGGGGTCATCGAGCCATCCAGCAGTCCATGGGCATCACCGGTGGTCCTGGTCAGTAAGAAGGACGGGTCAACAAGATTTTGTGTGGACTATCGGCAGCTCAATAACGTGACCAAGAAAGACAGCTATCCCTTACCACGCATCGACGACACGTTAGATACCCTGTCTGGTTCACGATGGTTTTCGACTTTGGACTTGAAGAGTGGTTATTGGCAAGTTGAAATGGAACCTGAAGACCGGGAGAAGACCGCGTTCACTATTGGTTCCGGACTATGGCAGTTTACAGTTATGCCTTTCGGTCTATGTAACGCTCCGGCCACCTTTGAGCGTCTAATGGAGACCATCCTGAGAGGGCTGTCGTGGAAGACCTGCCTGGTATACCTAGATGATGTGATTGTAGTCGGAAAATCATTCAACGAACATTTGAAAAATCTAGAGGAAGTGTTCCGAAGACTACGTAGAGCCAATCTGAAAATGAGTCCGAAAAAGTGCCACATATTCAGAAAGGAAGTGAAATATCTCGGGCACGTCGTATCACAAAATGGAGTGGCAGCCGACCCCGATAAGATTCGTGCAGTTCAAGAGTGGCCAACACCGAAAGATAAACACCAAGTTCGTAGTTTTCTTGGGTTATGTACCTACTACAGGCGTTTCGTTCCTGGGTTTGCCAATATAGCGAAGCCTCTGACAAGGCTAACTGAAGATGGACGCGAGTATGTTTGGAGCGGAGAGTGTGAAACAGCTTTCCAACAGTTGAAGCGTGCCCTGACAACCGCACCAGTAGTAAGGTTTTGTCGAAAGCCGAAAGGAATTATTGTGTGACCAGAAAAGAACTATTGGCCGTCGTGAAGTCCGTTGAGCACTTCTACAAATACTTGTACGGACGGAAGTTTTTATTGAGGACGGGCCATGCAGCGTTGAAATGGCTTCTACAATTCCGTAATCCTGAAGGCCAGGTCGCAAGGTGGATCGAACGATTACAAGGATACGACTTTGACACAGAACATCGAGCGGGCACTAGTCATCGAAATGCCCATGCTCTTTCAAGAAGACCCTGTCCAACGGACTGCCGTCATTGCTCTCGTTTGGAAGCAAGGGTTTGCCAAGTATTAAGGACTACCATCGTCAACGACAATTGGTTGCCGGAAGAATTGCAACGACAGCAGGAGGCTGATCCCGAACTAAAAATGGTACTGGAATGGAAGCGTGTGGGAGAAAGACCTGCCTGGGAAGCTGTCAGTCCTTTCAACAGAACCCTCAAAGCATATTGGGCCCAATGGGAGTCCTTGAAGGTGGAAGACGATCTCCTGAAGCGAGTACTGGAGAGTGAAGATGGCACCACCATTAGGTCTCAGTTCGTGGTTCCAAGAAGCCGAGTGGCTACAGTGTTGCGACATCTCCATGACGGTGCCTCAGGAGGACACTTCGGTGTGAAAAAGACTTTGGAGAAAGTTAGGGAGCGTTTTTATTGGGTCAACTGTAAAGAAGATGTGAAGGAGTGGTGCCGGAAATGTGAACTATGTGCCACTGGTAACGGACCCTTGGGGAAACGAAGAGCACGTATGAGGCAGTACAATGTGGGTAGTCCTCTGGAAAGAATAGCTATAGATATTGCCGGACCATTTCCCGAAACCGACGATGGGAATAAATACATATTAGTGGCAATGAACTACTTTACCAAATGGCTAGAAGCATATGCCCTACCAAACCAAGAAGCTGCGACTGTTGCTGACATACTAGTCAAAGAGTTTTTCAGTCGTTTCGGAGTGCCCATGGAGCTGCATTCGGATCAAGGCCGCAACTTTGAGTCTGTACTATTTGGAGAAGTCTGTCGATTGTTGGGCATTCGCAAGACTCGGACCACACCGTTACATCCGCAGTCCGATGGAATGGTAGAACGCATGAATCGGACAATGGGCAAATATTTGGCCAAGGTCGTCTCCGATCATCAACGAGACTGGGACCAATGCCTGCATCTGTTCCTGATGGCTTATCGTGCATCGGTCCACGAAACAACCGGTCAGTCACCAGCGTCTGTAATGTTTGGACGCGAGTTACGGTTACCGTGTAATCTGGAATTTGGGTCTCCACCTATAGAGCAGGAGGTAGCCGGGAATGATTACGTCATCAACTTAAAGAAGAAGTTGGAGAATATTCACGACCGAACCCGAAACAATAGTCGAATCGCGAGTGACCGGATGAAGGCTACGTACGATGTGAGAGCCCAAGGAGGGTTTCAACCTGGAGAGCTTGTCTCGTTATACAACCCTCAAAGACGTCGTGGCTATTCTCCAAAGTTACAGCGGAATTGGGAGGGCCCATACCAGGTGAAGAAACGAATAAACGACTTGATTTATCGCATCCAGAAATTGCCAAGAGGGAAACCAAAGGTGGTACACTCCAATCGTCTGGCGCACTATGAGGGAAATAATGACGCAGTCCCGGATCGGGAAGATGAGGCTGAGGTGGCTATCAATACCGTAAGGCCTGAAGATGATCAGCCAGCCTTTAGAGAATTTATGGCTGCGTTTTCTGGAACTAGAAAAGCGCGATTCGGAGTCACGACTGAGATGCAACAAGATCTCTTCCGTATCCCTGGTGATTATTCCATTGCCCACTGTGTCCCCGAGGATCTCCGTATGTCCAGGGGGATCGCAGTAGTGTTTAGAAATAAATTTGGACGGCTGCATGAACTTCGAGAACAAAATCCCTCTCTTGGTAAATCCTTACGCTGGCCTGATCATGACCGATCCATTTACTACTTGGTAACCAAGCAGTTTTACTACCAGAAACCGAGTTACGCCGACTTGTGGAGGGCATTATGGAATTTGAGGATCGAGTTGCTTACCAGGGGTATTAACAAATTGGCAGTTCCCAAACTCGGCTGTGGGCGGGACCAGCTGGATTGGAGAATCGTTAGAAACATGCTGGAAGTTATCTTTAGAGGTACGGATGTCAAGATCTTCGTCTGCAGTTTTGACCCACAGCCCGCATCAAGGCCAACGAAGAGTGTAGACTGTTACTTCTACCGTAATGGAACGTGTAGTCGAGGTGAAGACTGTCGATATCGTCATGACCCGTTCTACAGGAACCAGAGCATAAAACCTGTTCTGGGACAGAACAGACTTGAAGATGGGGGCAGTGTAACAAGAGAGAAAAAGAAAGAACCTCTTCTTCACACAACAAATGGAATATTCTACAGCATTCGAGAGAATGACGCATCGCACCAAGCATGTAAATCAGACGCGGTTTATCTAGCGCCTTCTAGAAATACATAGTAGGTTCCAGCGGCTTCTAGTACGATTGTAGGAGGGTATAAAATCGACTTCGCGGATAAAAGGGGATCAGTCAACAGCAAGTCATGAACTGTGTATCGCGAAATAAATAGTGAATGTAAAGATAAATGTTGTATTAGAAATTCATAGTCTGTAAATAATAGTTTTAATGGTTTATAATCATAGCGTTAATTTATAGTGTATTCATTAGTGTTTGTAAATAAATATTTCTTATTAATAGATGATTTAACCAGCACTTTTGTTATTATTTTAAAAAGAAAGTTACAATATAAACATTTCTTGCAAGTTTGCTATTTTAAAATTGCATAACAAAATCACATGTTCCTTTTTGTTAGAAGATTATTTCCGAAAACTGAAAAGAGATTTTCTATCTCTCTCAAATCTAGTGAGTTTTTGTATACAGTATTGAACTTCATCTACGGATTGGGTTTTCATGCGCGAGCAAAGGAAAAATAGCGAACAGCACTACATCTGAGAAAGATAGATATTATGGCTTACTTGCCAAATCTTAAAATAAAGTAACTTTTTTGTAAGGTTGGTGCTATAGCTAAGAATTTTTAAATATAATTGACATTTGTCATTTTAACAAAAATTATCAACTAATAAACATTTTCAATTCATTTTGTAAAATATTGTTTACTTATGAATTAGAATAAGTCACAAATAAGAAAGCTGTCTTAAGGTAATTAATACGTTACTAAATACTTTTGGAAAGTTTGTACGGCATATATCAGTAATTCTCAAAATTTCTAGACTTACAAACAAAACAATAAATGAAATACACGTTTGGTTCGGGAAATTCGTCATTTTAAATTGAAGTATTTAAACATATTTGTAGTCGCCGAGTGAAAGACATCATTAATTTGTTTCTTTATAATCAGAAGTATTTGAAAAAAAAACACCCTGATGTCCTGTTATTAACTTTTGCTAATTTAAAAAAGGTTTTCGTTTACTCTTGTTGAATTGTTTATGTAAATTTATATCCGTGAAAGTTGTAACAGTGAAAACAAAAAGAAGGCATCTATGACGTAATAAAAGCTGTTCGTGGGGAAAAATTGGACGAACAATCAAAATCGGTATTTCTGTTCTATTGGACGAACAATCAAAATCGGTATTTCTGTTGGTAAATTTAGATTTTTCGCCTGTTTTTTAAATTTAAATTAAAAACATTTTTGAATTCACATAGTGAAAGGCTGACGTCATGGGAAAACCTAGGTTAAAACATAAAAAAATTGCGTCAGGGAAAAACAACTAGAATTCATAGAAAAGTTATTAGAAAACAATTAATAGGTGACCTTGAGGGTCCTGGCTCTACTCCCATCTCACCTTAATAAAGCACTAAAAAAATATTACTTTCAAATATCCACATTAGACAAATTAGCAGTCAAGGGCTGGATGAATACTATATCACAAAATTATACCTTAGGAACTCCTTTTGGGTGATATCGGGTTCTAAGGCATAGACGTAACTAGGTCTAGGTTTTTTTTGGGGGAGGGGGGCTAAAGAAAATTTGTGTATCTATGTAGATACATATAGAGGGTGTCTCATAGTCCCTTTTACCTTTTACTACTTTTTTACCAGCGCATTTCTGGTGGCATTTGGAACAAGAAATCTTAATAAAATTTTTTGATTAGAGAAAGTTCAAATTTTGACTGACGTTTTCAGAAAAGTAAGTATAATTGATGTATGTGTCAGGTGTTAAGTCGAATAGGATTAAATGCAAGCTCTTTAGAAATTGAAACCATCAGTAAAAACGTGACATCTGTTGAATTAGCAAAAGGGTGCAGACGGTGCAAATTCCATTTTGGAGGTGTTGAAAGATCTTCAAACGTTTTATTAATCCGGAGGATTCCCCTGTAATCTAATAGGAAACGCAGACAGAAATGACATCATTTTATTACTGACCCATTTAATGATATCATTAAATTTGATTTGTTGTTCGTTAATAAATATATTTAAGTAAAGACGATAATTTAATCTATCCATCAATAGGTACTGTTATTTTCTATTTATTATTTATTTTATTGGAAGTCTAAAATCTAAACACAGTAATACACAGTTCTTTTAGTAAAACCTTTATTTTTTATGTTTTGATAGAATGACCTTGATGGATAGTAATTTGTTTACATAGTATAAAAACAATGCCTAATAAATAAGTAAATACTGTTATACTATTTTACTAAACACTGCAGTATAAGGGATTTGCAAATTGTTAGGCCCTACTTTGGCCGAGTGTTTACAAACATAATATGTACTCAAAATAAAAGTTGTTGCCGGGGTTGTTTTGATTATTTTAGTACTAATGCACCTGTATCTAATTATTAATCACAATTCTTAGGAATATTTACGGTATCTATAGTGATGATTTTATTGCTTTTCACTAGAAATCGGTACCCTTTATTTATTACATAGTATGTACTTTCTGGGAATAAATATTATTTTAAATAAAAAATAGTAGGAAATAATACAGTACAGCATGCCCAAAAAATAACACAACTGGCACGCGGTTATCAGAAACAAATATCTAATAATCAAAACACCTAATACTACTAATAGAATACTAAATTACGTTACAGCGAATTTTCAAAAATATCTTATTTAATTTACTGTAAACAAAATTAATACGAAAATATTTTTCTATTCACAGACCTGCTTGTATTACACATAATAGGGGTTAACGTACTTATTAAAAGAATATGAAATTGTCTTGCAAAGCAGTAATCACAAAAAACAAATACCGTTTTTGAAACATAATATCAAACACGAGTACGTTTCTTATTTATTTATCTGTTCTTATTCCACAAAACACTTGGCCAAAATAAAGACGGGTTATTACTTTATTATGATAGCTTGCACATTCTCGAAAACAAGTAAGTAGTATTGTTTATCACCTTGAACTTTAAAATATGTGTCATGTGCATTCATATCAGGGACTGGAACTCTTTACAAATATAGGTTCCGGTTCCAGTTCCGGTTCTTCGAAATTCAAAATAAGGGTTTCGGTTCCGGTACCAATTTTAATTTTCTAATCATTAAGGTTCCGGTTCCGGTTCTAGGATTTTTTTAGGTTCCATAAGGGTTCCGGAAGCAAAAGTAATGACGTCACATTTTATGTTGGTATATAGCTCCAAATAAATAGGGCCTTGATAACTGACAGTCGAAGCTTGTTAGGTTAAAGCATTGTTTATAACATGGGTGATAAATATTTGCTGGGTTTGGTATTTCAACTCTTTTTACTCTGAAAGCTCGTTTGCTATAGTTACAATTATTTACAACAATGGATACCATAGAAACTGAACTATTGGAGCAAACAGATGTGAAATACCAAACGCGACTATTAATTGTAGATTTTTTTCAAGACAACATTTGTTTGGAAATATTCAGCGCTACCAATATAAAATGTGAGGCAACACTTTTCTAGTCAATTCACAGACTATTGGTCAATTAGTAGTGGAAGCGGACCTAGTATCAACTTCAACTCAATAACAAATGGTTATGGTAGCACTGTTAGGAGAATGTCTAGAAAATGTTGAATTATTGTTTTTATTTACCAGTAGAACCGAAATGTGGAACCGAAAAATAGCGGTTCCTTCGACAATTTATAACGGTTTGGGCTCTCATTTTAACAATAACACGGATTTTAATAAGGGTTCCGATTCCGGTTTCGGTTCCATAAAAGTAATCGGTTCCGGTTCCGATTCCATTTCTTTTGGGTTCCTATTCCAGTCCCGGATTCATACTATTAAATTTGAAAACATTAGGCTGAACTTCAATGCCAAGTATAGAAGTACGAGAAAAATGATATATAATAATTTTCTTTCTTTCATGATAATCTAACCACTGGCAAAGTCTGACTAAGTCTTATTGAGACACTCTGTATATTTAGATACGGTATGTACCGTATGTTTCATTAAGAAATCGAATATAGGGATTAACCCATGCTTTACTAAATGCATAAAAATACATAGAGTACTAATAACCCCGAAAATAGGGTTGTTTCACAATTTTGAAACTTAACGTTTTTACATTCTATATAATTAGTAATAACTCTACGTATTTTTTTCAAAATTTTTAGCGCAGCCGTTAGCGAGATATTCAATTTACAATTTTATTTGTCCTTTTCTAGTACAACAAAGTCATCGTCCTCGCATGCGCTGTATTAAAACTAAATATGTAAGTTGCCAATACGAAATCATTTGACAACTGTGTTGTGTTTATATTTACGTGCATGTGTTCATAACTTGCTACGTTTGAATTAGCTGTTGTTTTATTATACATGTTCAGTAAAACAAGTAATGCGACGGCCGTATTTATTAATTAGCGGAAAAGGGAAAATGTGAATTTTATTAATATACGTAAACGATTAAACAAGTTAGCATGTTTTATTCAAGGTTTATTAATATTTCATATGTTTTTCAAGAAGTGTTTCGTGCTGTCGTATACAAACGCGTCTTTAAACAGTACTAAAGTTGTATTTTATTTTAATTCTTTTTAATTTTTTACCGGGATCGGAAAAAACGTGATGGTTGGCCGTTGGAAGAACTAACATTTTATTATGCAATTCTGGTACAGTACAGTATATTATCTGAACGCTTATATAATTTATTTCGTGCATGTTTTTGCTTGTAGTATGACCAAAGACGGTCTTCATTATCCCTTTTTCTTTTAAGAGAAAAAGTGGAACATGCACGCTTTGAAGTAGAGCAGCTGATTTGATCGGGTCCCGTCGCGTCTCACGTTCGGTTTATCTGCTCGTCGCTGGCAAAGATTTCCAGTATTGCCAATGTTACGAATGCAAATCGCGTTCCATCTTGAATAGTACGATGACGTCAGCGGTGTAGAAAAGGACGAAAAATATTTAAACTTTAAATTCGTACTATTAAGTTATCGTAATACATTTATCGATTTTATGTGGACCTGTTCATTAGATAACTGTTATACTAATAAAATATACAACTTATGTCAAAATTTAAATTCCATGCAACTACCCTATTGTGAACAAAATTAGATTTAGACCCTTTTTCTAAAAAAAACATTTAAATGAATACGAACTTTAACAACTTTCAAAATAAATGTGGCACGCGCGCAAATGTTTCTTCGTAACGCAGTTAGTTGAAGCGGGGTGATAATAAACTAAAGTCGCTGCCGCTCCAGGTTTGATTTCAGCTGGCGGGTAACATTATAATTTTTTTTCAAAATACAAATTTAAAACAATTTTTCTTTCTAATTTTCAATATTGCGCATGACTAAAAACCAGAATGCCATTTGAAATGTTGAAAGATAAGGTAAAAATGATGATCTTGTTGCATTGACAACCTGATTAGGTTGTTAAGTACTTAATTACAAATTTAGTGAAAATTTAATTACAAAATTATAGTGAAAATAATAAAATTTGTGAAATATTGTTTTCAGAAAAATGGTTGAAAAAAATACTTTTAAGCATTAGAAAATAACTAATAGATACTGTTTCATTTTAAAATACGTGCAGTAGATTTCTCAAAAAGAAAAAGTGTCATTTTGAATTTTGCGTCTAGTAAGAAAATTAAAAAGTTACCTGCCATATGAAATCGAAACTGGGACGACAGCAATTTTGGTTTATTACCCTTTTAACTAACTCAGCTACCAAAAAATATTAGTGCCGGCGCCTACCACATTTATCTTAAAAGTAGGTTATACCTATTTAAATGATTTTTCTTTAAAAAAAAGATCTAAATGTAATGTTTTCCTCACTATATTAAGGTTATAAGTACTGTTTAAACTTATGGTCAGAATGATATTACAAACTTAATTACTTTCTACAGCGATTTTTTAAAACTACGCCTTAATTCGTATACTTATTCAATTTCCTAATCAGACATTTTCATCACATTTCCAAAATTTGGTTATTTTTTAAATTCTTTAAAATTTAATTTTTTTATTTGGTAATATTTTTTTAAAGTAAACTTCTAGATAATTTTTAAAGGTAAATATAGTTATACAGCCTGTTCGTTCTCAAACTTGAACATGTGTATTTAACATTTTATTGAACGTTTTTGGTGATTCCTGCACGCCAAATTCAACTACAAGAAAGATAATATCAATGGGAAGAGAAACTTATTGCGCATTAAATGATGCTAATAATAATGTTAAGAGTGCGATGTTTATTTTAAAATACTAATTTAAAAGTTGGCTGTTATTAAGTATGACAAGCTGTGCTTGTCAAGCTATTTCATTTTAGTGTATGAATGAATTGAATAACGACTATTTAAACTGTTCAATACTTTAATATGTATTGATTTAGTAGAAGTACAGCAAAATATATAAAAGTAAAATGCGCAATGTTAATTGCCTGTGATCGACTTTGAGAGTGGACACCCGGTATAACTTTACATCATACTTTTATGAAACTTAAATAAGTTGTTCTTGTAGATATTACAGTTAGTTATAAAACCTTAGAAATACATAATAATAATTGACTGAACGTTAAATTTACTTTTGCAAAATAATTCTTTAGAACTTTTGTGAGATAGATCTTTTAATTTTAACGACGATTTGGTGATGTAACGAATGCAGAGGTTTTTGTTTTCAAGGTTTTTCAATCATCTTATTACGTATTGTTAAGGTTTATACCAGAATTTAGATAACTGAAGTTATTATTCCATAAAGTATTTCGTAACATTTATTTCTGATAATATTTAAAATATGAAGTTTACTTTTTAAGCTTTTTCTTTAAGACGACAGGCAAACTAATTATAAAAAGCTATTCTATCTCATTTTATTAATTCATTACTTATGCACAAAATCTGTTCATTTTGTTGATTTGATTTCTCCCAAAGTGGGGGTTCTATCGCATATTTATTTGGCTCGTCTCAACAAGGGGCATTCAATGTAGACAAAGTCATACTTATCTTTCATTATTAGTTTCTTATTGTTTCTTCATTTCTAATTTCGTTCAATCAAGAAACAAAAGCTATTTGCTAGTTTTTTATTTATTTTAATATACCGCTTTTCTGGTTATATTTGCTATTTTATTATAAAATTCTGCAACCAGTAGTACGCATACATATATTGTGTGTTGCCTACCTACACTTCAATGAGCTTGTATGTTTTTCATCTTATGTATTATAAGTATTTAATTTATAGGTTATATCTTAGAATGTTTGTTATTACTCAAACCTGTTTATTTACTTGACAATACTTATAAACTTTCTACTTCTTTCATAAACCACTGCCTCTTCCACACTTTGGCAAATTAAATCACTAAATATGATTCAATATTTGCATTTTTGTTTCATAGTATTAAAAACATTCTTTCCCACATCAGTACGTCAACACTCATTCTGCCTTTTTATTAATTCGATATAGATGATTTTTGCCATATCATTGTACCTATGATTCCTGTGAGTAGTCTGCAACCAGATGTAATATGATAGATCATTTCTGAGAAAAGATTGCATTTTCTGTATTTATCCAAAGCAATACTAGGCTCTTTTAT
Source organism: Agrypnus murinus (assembly GCA_929113105.1). Classification (NCBI taxonomy): domain Eukaryota; kingdom Metazoa; phylum Arthropoda; class Insecta; order Coleoptera; family Elateridae; genus Agrypnus; species Agrypnus murinus. Next base: position 139,597,649 of record OV816023.1, read on the forward strand.
TGTGTATTTGCAGTAGTTTAGTCTGTTGATCACCTGATCCTTGCAGAATTGTGCATTGCAAATCTCGCATTGTTTATTTTGCCTTTATGTAGTTGCTTAATATCCAGTATGCCCCTTCCACCTTGTTCTCCTGGAAGTTTCCTCTCTGATGCCAAAGAAATATGAGGACAGGAATGGCAAATGTGTTTATTACTTTAACAAGTTGTTTAGAATTAAGCTCTGTAGTATGTTTTTGATACAATTTGTCCATCACATGTTAGTGTTTGTTATTTTTGAAATATTAATGTATAGGTATTTCCTTTAAATCCGAAAAAATAAAAGTCTTTAAAATATAAATGTTTAAATTGTGAAATAGGTAGGTATATGAATTAAAAACTTTTAGGATCTAATTGTAAAGTTTATGCAGACTTACCAGGATTGTGAAATTTTACAACGGATGAGAGATCACTACTATTCACTGTTTTATTAGATTCGTTCAAATGTAGTGCTCCTGAAAGTGTTTTCAATTATAAACACAAAACAAAATCCATTATAAAAAAGTTTATACAACATGCAATTGTTTAACAATCGTTGGTTTATTACCATTGGGCTATTCTTTTATTTATTAAATCTGTGGTATATAATTTTAAAAATATCAAAGAAAATCATGCAGTTTGTCATCTTTTACATACTTACCATTTTTAGCCAGACTTATAGAAATTCTAATCCTCATATAGATGGCGTAGCACTGCTAGCGATAGGTTGAGATTTAATTTTGTTAATGTACATTAACATTTTTATCTGAAAAGTATTATCAATTTAGAATCGGTAAATTAACTGTTGATAAAAAATATAGAAAGAAATAATTTGATAATATACAGCACAAATATTAGTATTAAGACATATGAACGAGTGGATTTTGTCTGCATATAGAAGAAAGGGTAACAGAGTTACAAACAATTCTGAAAGAAGCCCTGTCCCCCAGTTTCCCATTGTCCACTCAGTTAACTGCAGTAATTATTTTATTTAGGTATCAGTCAATCAAAATAATGCTAATGTTTTTTATACAACAAAGTAAATGAAAATAGATTCCTCTAATAAACTTAAAACTAAATTAATTAAATTGGAATAAGTGAAGTAAATAAAAACTTTCAATCACACATTCAATATTAGAAACAATGTTTGTTAAAAGACAGAAGGAGAATGAGAACCCTTATACACTGTGTGTAACATATTTTTAAACCTGCAATAGTCCATACACACAATAATGATTCACCCTGTATATACAACATACAACTACAGAAATAAGTAATACATCGTCTCCTATGTGCGCTTATTCAGTATGCAACAACTTTATACATTCAAATAAAAAAAAACATAACTTTCTATTATTAAGAATAATTAATTTTTAATGCATAGATAATATAAAAATTATGTATAAAAATAATAACATAAAAAAGGAATGCAAAATCTGCTAAAAAAAGAATAAAAACCAAATTTAAAAAAGAATAATTTTGAAGGTTACTACAAAGAAAAGACTTCATGGCCTGACAGAATTTTCGTTTAGGGTAGTAGGGTGATTTGAGCTTTGCATCGAGCTCAAGGTCGATCGGTATCCTTTTCAAATATACATGATCTATTATTCAATCATTCATATTTGTTTTGTTACTATCCCTGTATATTTCTAAATGTTTTCATAGGAATTTATTTAGATTTAGGTTTTACCAACATTTAAAAAATATGTAACTAACAAAAACAGAAGCCAAGTTTTAATATTTACAAGCTTCGGAGCATATTAATTCATCTATTTTCAAGACGTCCTGCAATCTTTACTCAGAAATTCTCTTCTGGTCTAGGAAGTGACTCTTTCTTGTTGCCAGAAGTGAAGTACTGCATCTTTATCTACATCATTCGACGTTTCATAGAGTTCTATCAGGGGGGTTTCCTTACATCGCCTCTTGCAAGATTTTTGGGTACTTTTGTCAATCTCGAGACAGACTGAGGAAACTCCCCTACAGAATTTCATCAAACTTGGAATAGAGTAGGTGAAGGAGTAATACTAAGTAGACCAAAAAAAGAATCTTGGGGTACAAATGTAGGGGCGTCCATTGGTTTAAAATATGAAAAATAAATCATGATGTCAACTTGGCATAGAGTAGATGCAGATGCAGTACTTCACTTCTAGCATAAAGAAAAAGCCACTTTCTATATCAAAAGGTAATTTTAGAGTAAAGATTGCGGGGGACTTTTAACAAAAATGAAAGTAGCCTGTAGAGCAAGAACGGCTTAAAGGAACTTGTTGGGCCAATGATAACTTTTGCCATATGTCATATTTGACATATGACATCAATGGTGTAAACAAAACATATTATTGTAAGTTTCTTGGTGGAATTTATTATTTCACATTTACTTGTTTTACAGCTCTGCTGACACCATGCCTCGATCTTGGCAATATTTCACAAAATCTTGCCTATCAGACACGACGTGGTTTTTGAGTGTTTAATATTTTTTATATCGTTCACAAAAATCAAAAATAATGCTGATTCTCGCTGATACATAAGGTAGAAAGCTTCATATCTATAGTTTTTTATTCAAACAATTACTTTCCTATGCAATAGATAGCTTTGAAACAATCCAAAAGGGAACCTCTAATACCCGGTGAAAATAATTTTTGTAATGAAATTTTGTGACTGGCCAGGCCAAATGCCTTTTTGAAATCTGTGTATATTGAATTAAGTTGATCAAGTAAACTGACAAATTAGTAGTAGTACCTTTTCCAGAAATAAAACCATGTTGCTTCATTACAATAAATATTTTTAATTTATATGATAAACTATCAGTAGTAAGCGATTCAAATATCTTTCCTAATGTACATATTCCAGATACGGGTCTATAGTCTACTATGTTATTTCTTTCACCTGATTTAAATAAAGGAGTAATACAAGATGTTCCGTATCGTTATGTTCAAACTTCTAGAGTGTAAACTAGGTTCAATACAGAGTGTCAAAAGTAAAAAAGTGGTAGGTGAATTTTTATTTGTTTTAGAGATACGACGCTATTAACTTTTGAAACTCAAACAAGAAAACCAATTACCATTCCACATTAGGTAAATTATAATATATTACACCGAAAGATTATATTTTAATAACTGTGCATTATGTATTCAATTGAGTTTGTATGTAATTTATAAATGTAAATGATAAAAAGTGTTTTGTAATTAAAACAATCAAGCACCTTGTCTTAAATAAACAAATTAAATTCCCTAATATATATTTTACTTTATCACACTAATCTAAATGTATAAATTTAATATTTATATGTTTTCCGTTGTTTAATTCTCATTAAATTAAAAGAAATATAAATGATGTAGTAAGAATTTAAGTTAAGTTAAAAATTAATTCTTTTTTTAAATTCAATTCTTTCAATCATGCAAAAATGAAAATTTGAAATGATTTATACTACAGAAAAAGCGCCGTCTATTGAGTTAATCAAGAAATAATTATTAAGCTGTCAACAACAACCTAACCTCACTTTATTAGGTAAATATTGAAATTTTGTAATTGATTTTTGTTGTTGGTTAAATAAAATTGTTAATTTATGTGTGTGTGATGAGTTATACTGTGATCAGACTTATTCTAGAATATATATCTGTAACATGAAGTGCTACAGTTTTGTATTAGATTGCAAAAATTGAAAAAGTTCAAATCAAGTTTTTATTCTACAAAAAATATAATGTTTATCCAGATTTTTGTCATGTTCGTATAGTAGACCTCTTATATTGAATTTAAAGTTATGCAATTATATTTTTATAAGATGTGGAATAATTTTATTCTCACATACTTATTTTCTTGCAATTAAAGGTTCCATCAAAACGTCTTTGACATTCAGTCATATTTTACGTACCTATGCAACTGTGCAGCACTGTAGGTTCTCCAATCATTATTATGCTTTGACTAATGAATATTTATCTCAGTCTTTATCGAAATATAAGAACGTTCTCTTGAATCATCTTTTACTGAATATTTGAATAATATTATTATTTTCTGTCATTTTTATTCTCAGAATAAGCTTATATTAACAGGAGTTGATGCTGTTGTGTTTCAGAAAGCTTTCCTGCGTTATTATTATTTTCAATTGTTATTAGTATTATCATTATGGTTATTTTTATTATTACATATTATTATGTTTTCTCTATTACATACATTATCTTACTTATTTTTTTTGTTTTAGCAAATACTAATGTATAAAAATGTTTTTTTAAATTTTTGTTGTTTCTTGTAATAAGGGCATGTCGAAAAATAAACTATTTTTTAACTAAGTACAATACATAGAAAATAAGTTCTTAAGTTGAGGCTAGTCAGTATTTTTTACATAGTGCATTAAGGTGGCGATTTAGGTGCGAAATATATCACTTTCATGTAATGGTAGGGGAGGTACTGGTATCTAACTTGAACTAGCTGTACTATTTTATGTTCTTAAATTATACTCCTTCAAGAAAGATTTCCTTCCGCAAATTCATTTTGAACAATTAAAGAATGAGTATCTAGTTGTTCAGATACTTACTGTTGTGAATCACAGGTCAGTGCAACTAAAAAAGTATTTGGAAGTCTTATGTACCTGCTACCCACACTATTACCCTTCTTTATGATTCCATACATTTTTAATTTTGGTCTACTTAAAAGGTTGAATACAGTTATCATCTCGTTGAAAGTTGTATTCTTTTTTTGCTAGATTTTTGCTAAATTTTGCTAGAAGTAGTAGTAGTTGTATATTTTATTTCTTCTTCTGTTGGTATCGTAATAATAATTTATTTAATTAATTATTCTTGGGTAACACCAAATTTTCAAATAACATTCAAATTAGAGTGTTAAAATTTTGTCAAAATTCACGTTTCACATATTCATCCATATCCTTTTTCAAATCAAATTTTCTATTTGTTATTTTATTTTCTACATAATTACACATTAAAACTTACCTACTTTTAAAGCACATGGGTATTTAAAATCTTATATCACATTTCAACATTTCCACAAATAATCTGAATGATTTTTTTTGTAAATGATGAAATGTGAATTAGGTACATGTAATTAAAGTAAAATCAATGCGCATATTTACAGCTTTATATCCGTGTATATTATACCTCCAAATTCTTCTTTAACATTTTACGAACAGTTTATTTGTAATTGTAAGTCGAAATTGTAGGGTTAGGTGTGCCTGATGTTCTTGAAACTTACAAAATTAAATTTCTAGCAATCGATGAATTCAGTAACGACCTTAATATAAGAAATTTTAATAACATATTAAATGCTTATGGAAAAACACTTGATTTAATCTCGATCTCTGAATACGTTTACTTGTAAGTAAAGTGTAGTATACAATGTAAAGTAGATAAATGCCTTCATTCAATACTTAAGGAAGATCTCTATCACTTATCATTAGGTATTTTTATAAGAAATAATACTCAAAAAGCATTCATTCCTTGATCCTTACCTATTAGCAAATTTAATTTTAAAAGATGTTACTTTCTTTGTCTATATATAACGAAATAAGTATCATAAGCTGGGACAACCTATACTCAACAACTGATGCCAATGTAGCTGTTGCATTTTTTATAATACTTTATCGTTTTAGAAAAGCTGTACCAAAATATCGTAGTCATAAAAATGAATATGCAGTATGGTTTAATTCTAAAATTCAGTTCAGAAAACATAAACGGCAAGAGTTATTCCAAGAAGAAAGAAAGAAATTAAAAATACTGGTGAAACAGGCTTATGATACTTATATCGCAAATATTGAAACTAGTATAGAGCAGAAACTTGGAAATATGTAAACACTAAGAATAATCATCGAATATATATCATATTTCAGTTACAATAATTAGCTAATTGAAGAGTCTGATGTAGCGGAAAGCTTTAGTAAATATTTTGAATCTGTTAACTCTGCTTCATATGACGTTTCCTCAATTTATTCTAATAACATGCTTACCAGCTTGGTCTGGTTTGATCTTGTTACATATCAACTCTAGAGTAGAGAGATAATAATAATAATTGCTACAACCCATAAACTGGAAACCAGGCCCCAGAAGCTATAAGCTTGTGCGGGAGGGAGGGGGCGATTATTATTATTACGTATTACTGCAGCCGACTTACAGATGTATAGAAATATTTAAATTAACACTAAAATTTCACGATACATATATTTGCTCATATTGTTTGTACATTTTACATGTGTATATCAATTTGCACTGCTGCCAAACCTAATATCAATACACTACATATCGCACCTTTTAAGCTTGTACTGCTACAATACATATTATACATATATCTATCATAACTATGTTTAGCTTACAAACTGATCTACGTGTTTTGTTTTTTTAACAACTCGTCTAGGACATTGATTATTATTAGTATTGCTTACATCTACTTCTACATTGTGATTAACATTTGTTAATGCACTATGTTGGCTTGTTGTCGCATTTGGATTTTTACAAATATTGGTTAGGGCGGGGACCTTAGGAACATGATTAGGAGATAAATAATATTCAAGTCTAGTTCTCTTGTCTTCTCTTGCATATTTCGGCTAGATCACTTCTTTGATTTGATCAATATGTCTTCTCCAGACTATATTTTCATCAATTAATTTGCATTGATACTGTTTGTGTCCTTAATCTTTTTCAATAATTGCTTCTGTCCAATTTTTCTTGTTTGTGTCTCGATAATTTCTTACTAACACTCTCTCTCCTTTAAATTTTTTGGCTTCTTTCTTTCTAGAATTTATATTGTGCTTTTCTATAACCATGCTATTAGTACAAGGTTTTATTAGATCGACTAATGTTCTTAAATTTCTTCCAATAATTAATGCCGGGGTTTCATTTGTTGTGCAATGTTTTGCATTGCGGTAGTTTAATAAATAACGATTTATCAAAATGTCAATATTAGTGTGTTTGTTTCTGTCATCTGACAGTGCAGCATAAAAAACATTCTTGAAAGATTTTACAGTGTTTTCAGCTTGACTACTTGTGGCTGGATGGTAGGGTGTTGTTAAAATATGTCTGATGCCGTTTGACTTTGAAAATATTTGTAATTCTTTTGAAGTTAATTGTGTACCATTATCGGATAGTATCACTTCAGGTATGCCCCACCTGGAACATAGGTGTCTTAACTTTTTAATTGTTTGTTCAGAAGTAATGTTTTTCATTCTGAATAACTCTGGCCATTTGCTGTACGCATCTATGAATATTAGATAATGTGTTCCTTTAATTGCACCAAGGAAGTCCATATGTACTCTTTGCCATGGTGCTATGGGTCGATACCAAGGTGTGTTCAATGATTTTGGTGGATTGCCCAACACTTTTGCACAATTTATGCAACTTTTTTCTAAATTTTCTATGCCGCTATCCAGCTTTTTTACTATACCTAGATGACTGGAGTGTAGTTCATCTAACAACTGTTTTCTTAACTTTGTTGGTATAATTACCGTATAACCCCATTAAATACATTACTGTTCACAAGTTAGCTCATTGCGCTTGTTATAAAATGATTTTAATTCTGCTGCTTCTGTTATCTCAGGCCAATAGGCAAACCCTCTAAAATTATTAAATTCAGCTCACTAAAGTTCTCATCCTCCTCTTCTTTCGCTTCTAGTGGGTGTCAACTTAACATATCGCCTACATTATTCTTTTCTCCCTTTACATGTTCAATTTTATATGCAAAACCAGACAGATGTAATAGCGCTGTAGTCTATTTGCTGCCATCTGTGGAATAGCTTTTTGCTCTGAGGATAAATATATTAATGGTGTATGGCCAGTACATATTGTAAAATTCTGTCCCAATAAATAATAATAAAATTTCTTTACAGACCAGTAAATTGCTAACGATTCTTTGTCTAATGTTGAATAATTAGCTTCTGCTTTGGTTAACGTTCTTGATATGAAAGCTATGGGACGTAAATCTCCGTTAGCTAATTTGTGAGATAATGCAACTGCAATTCCGTCTTGGGAGGCATCGGTTGATAACACTATTGGTAATTTTGGGTTGAAATGGATTAGAATTTGTTCTGAAGCTATCAGGTTCTTTATTTCTTCAAAAGCCCTATCACAATTTTTCGACCATTTAAAGCGTACACTTTTCTTTAGTAAATCGTTTAAAGGTTTCATTTTGATTGATAATGTTCGGTACAAATCTACTATAATAATTGACTAAACCTGCAAAACTTTTTAGTTGCGTTGTATTTCTGGGAATTGGTGCATTTATTCTTGCATCAATTTTATCTGAGTTTTCTTGAATCCTTGTTTATAGTATAGTCTAAATAACTCACCACCTTGTTAAAAATATCTTCTGTTCTTGGTAGAGGATATTTTACTTCAATCAATGTTTTATTTACGGTACCACCCTTCTTTAGAACATGTGCCAATAGTGTACCCCAATCGCTGCTGTCAATAGGTGAAATACGATCTTCACTGACCAAACGTTCCAATTCTGCTTCAACCTTTGGTCTCAAACTCAATGGAATGGTACATGGCTTGAAAAATATAGGATTGGAATTAGGTTTCAGGTTCAAATTACATGTTTTAAATTTATAACAACCTAATTTGCCATCAAAAATTTCATCGTATTCATTTAATAACGATTCCATGTTGCTATCAAGACTACAAATTTGGTCTAACTCGTCGACTAATTTAAAATTAAATTTTTGTAAAAGATTTCTGCCTAAAATATTATTAGTGCCATTTTTAACAACATACATCTTAAAATTATCACAACATATACTTTTGTAACTTACTTTTACTAGTATGTAACCGAGGGGTCAACCACTCCACAAAAAACGTACAGTGATTTCCAGTTTCTGGGAATACTTTCAAAAAACATCAGGTATTTCCAAGTATTCCCAGGTATTTCCAAGTATTCCCAAATATTTCCAAGTATTCCCAGGTATTTCCAAGTATTCCCAGGTATTTCCAAGTATTCCCAGGTATTACCAAGTATACTCAGGTACTTCCAAATTATCGAAAAATAGAACATAGAAAGTCAGATTATTTTGATATAAACTTAAATGGCTTAAAAGCTCTAAATCATCAGAAAACAGAGCTTTAGTAAAAAACATTTTATCTTTGTGAGATGACTTAAATGTTTACTTAAAGTATGGCAAATGCGGGGACAAGATTGGGACACTAAATAGAGCATGTGTCAAAGTAATGTAATTGAAATAAAATAAATTTAACAAAACAATATTTTTAATATAAAAAAATTATTCTCTACCAAGTTTAAAGAGATTACAGATTATACCTACGTATCACTCATTCCTTACAATACATTAATTTATATCACAATTTAGTATTTTTACTATTTTTTATTGCATTTTTCTATTTTCATTATAGTTGAACATAAAATAATAGTATAATGTTTAGAATATTTATTCTAGTACGCTTAATTTTTCTCATTGAGATATCCATAGAACATATCTTTCACACAATCATTCAACAATCTTACAAAACCTTGATAAAAGTTTTTTCTTTAATCACTATTTAAACCCTTCTAATACTCCAAACAATTTCTTGCAATCAAACCAGCAAGTTTTAGTTATCGATTTAGACCAGTGTTTGCAAACTGGGGGGCGCACCCCCTTGTGGGGCGTGAAGTAACGTTAAGGGGGGGCATGAAAGCGCACAGAAAAAATCTTGTACCTGGATAAAAAATTCAATTTTTTAACAAAAATGTAGCTACATTATATAAATTTGAAAAAGTTATTCCTTGTTTACAAATAATAGAACAGCATTCAATATTTGAATTTAGGAATTGGCGCGGTCAGATTGTTTTACCATTTTACCGCATATAATATATAGGCCGCAAAGAACCTGTCTCGCTTCTCCTGTTCGCAGTCCAACACCACCCTTCACATTAATGGTTTTGTATTTAGACTTTTTTGTTAAATAAATAAATAAATGTTATTGCAATATGATTTTTGTCTTAATTATCAGGGGGGGTAAGGGTGATACCAAAAAAGAGGTGCCATAAGAAAAAGTTTAGGAACCAATGATCTAGACGAATAGGCATTAGCAAAATCTTTATAACAACTTTCTAGATTTTTATCAATAACCAATTTGTTGTTATCGTTTATATTTGATCAGAAAATGCACCCAAAGAACTTTTCCACTAATTATTTGTCTCGGGGAAAAGGCTTTTCTTCAGCTGAATTTCATCTTTAGCTGAGTGTAAGCCATGTACAACAAATAACAGTAACTTTTATACTAATACTTATAACTTTTAGAGTATTTTGTACTTTTTCTTGAATATTTATAAAATTGTGCCTCTGGATGCAAAAATGATCACATCCTTTACAAACACAGGTTTCAGTTTCTAATGGTCATTTCTTCTTAATTATTTTCTTTGACGTAGAGATCTCAAGTTTTTTTGAGTTTTTCATTTATTTTTGATTTTTTTTTTGTGCAGCTCTAATTCGTATTATCGTATTACTCTGTCAGCCGATAAATGAGCTTTTTTATTAAAAGAAAACGGCAATGTATAGTCTTTTTAACCGTCATCGTTTTTTTATTTTCCAGTAACACTGCTAAATATGATTTATCATTACATGATTTAATTCCCGTAAAATATTTTAAATTTGTGTCGTAGGAATTTAGAATGGATAACTGTTCATCATTTTTTTTTGTTTTGTCACTAAATGCAATTTGAGTTGTGTTGGATATATTATCGGTGTTATATGTATATATTAAATCTTCATCATCATCTTCGAAATTCTCATTCAAGACAGCCGTGGGATTAAGAAGTTCTTGAGATTCGATAACTAAGGGTATTCCTATTTGTTCACACAGTATTTCTGATGGTTCTATTCCAAAAGATTTTGCGGTTTTCTCAGCTTTATTTTTTGCTTGTAACATACTATAACTCCATATTTTTTTCCATATCCAGAACTGAAAGACGATTTCTCCTTCATCTGATCATCTCATGAATGCTCTAGTGCAGAGCATACTTACTTAATACATGAAATATATTAAAAATGCAGAGTCACTTCTAAACATTAACGTAAATATTCTATGACGTCACGAAATATCGCTACTTCCCCTACGTCTTTAACTTTTCTTACATGCGGCTTTTATGATCCGCATTGATAACCGAGTTTGTGTTAAACTAATTTGCCGTAATTGACTTTACTTAATAGATTTTCGTCTAATAACGCCGTTAAAACGAAAATAAATTTCCACCCAAGCATGTATAATATCAAGTATTCCTCAAATATTCCTAGGTATTTCCAGGTACTGCCATGTATTTCCAAAGTATTTCCAGGTATTTCCAAGTATTCCCATGTATTCCCAAGTATTTCCAGGTATTGCCAAGTATTCCCAGGTATTTCCAAAGTATTTCCAGCAAAGTGTACAGTGATTTCCAGTAGTGGTTGACCCCTCGTATGTAACCTAACATATCAACTTTGTTTCCTGTAAATGAATGACAATTACTTAATTCACAATTATACAATTTAACATTATTACAATATTTCCAAAAGGACTTTTCCGTTAAACAAGATATCCATGAATCACTGTCCAACTGAATAGTTGATCTTTTATCATTAATCATTACATCTACTTTGTTTGGTTCCATGAAAAAATTAATATTATTAATACTGAAATTGTGTCTTCAAATTCAATGTTTTCTTGAATACACTGTACATTATGAATTTTACTATTATCATTTAGTTTTTGTTGAAATAACAAACTTTTGATATATGTCCTTCCTTTTTACAAGTATTACAAATGTAATTTGAATATTTGCACACTTGGTTTCCGGTATGTATCTTCCCACAAATTTTGCATTTCCATCTACCACCTGTTTGATGCTGCGGCTGTTGCTGCATCTACGGCTTGGTTTTTCTAAGTACATACACTTCTTCTTTCCCTGCCAGAATGGTTGATTCTCTGCTAAGAGCAAGTTCCAACAGTTTTTCCAGTTTTGTATCAGATTTTTTTTCACATAACCTATTCCTGATGCTACCTTTTTTCAAACCGCATACAAATTTGTCCCTTAAAATTTGATTCAACTGTTCACCAAATTCACAATTTGTAGCTAGATTATGGATACGAGTGTACCATTGATTGATTGTCTCGTTTTCATTTTGCTTGCTATCAATCGATACGTTCCCTAACAACACAGGTTATCGGTGAAAAATTAATTTTTAATAAATTACACAGTTCATCATAAGTTTTATCTTTAAGTAATGCTGGTGTACATAAGTCTCTTAACATTTTATAAGTGTCTTGACCAATTAAGCTTAGTAATGCGACCACTCTTCTTTTTGTTGTATCTGTATCGACAATATTATTTATACTTAAATATTGCTCCAATTGTTCTTGATCTAATATCCAGTTATTTTTGTTTATATCAAAAGGTTGCATGACCCCTATTAGTGCCCTATTTTATAACAAGATTAGGACACAGTTCAAAATATTTACTATTATTTAGTTTTAGGGTGAACGGCCAGGCAGTCGTTGGAAGTGTCGGTAATGGATTCATTAGTTTCCGAGACTAGCCCAGTATGACAGAGGACTGGGCAGTCCTTTGAAGTGTCGGGCGTGACTAGGATCCAAGACTAACTTGGGAGTAGTCCACACGGCGTTCACCCATAGAACTGGCTGCTGTCTACCCAATACCAGGTTTATCTGGGCAACGGATGATACAGTCAGGAAATAACGTGTGATAGAATTACACAAAAGTGTTTCTTGACAATGACTCATAAACATTCTGGAAGAAGCATTAGCTAGTTCTGGTAACATGAGGGTCCAGTGTGGATGGATTTGATTCTCACCTGACGTTAGGGTTGAATATTATGCTAGTTACCCGCCGCCTGACCTAGCCGAATGGAGGAGAATTAAAGTGAGGTTTATTCCGGTCAGGGAGTGTTCTCGCTGACCAATGCGAAACTGCGTGCTATCAGGTAGTGTCTCGGAGATGACAGTACGGGGGTCAGGCTTCGGCTGTACAGTTAAAGTCGTCTGATACTCAGAAATCTAGAGCACCGCATTTAGGGGACGTTGATGCGAATATATTAGCCTCTCACGTTCAAGACATTCTCAAGACTCATCTGAGGTTACATTCGATCGGGCAGTGAGCCCCACGTAGTGGGAGTAGTCCTAATGCTGGACAAGGAGTTTGTCCCTTGGGATAGACCCTGAAGGGTGAACACATTTATAGCTCCAGTACCAACCTGGAGAGCTAGTAGAGGGTGGATAGGCAACATCGCTCCAACTAGTAAGTAACTGGTAGCATTCACTTTGCAAATGCGTGCTGATTGAGTGTATCTCAATTACGTCCTCTTGGAAGGAATGTGGGAATTAAGTTATTACAGGTCCCCCACATAAACCAATATTAGGAATGTCATTTAGTTTAACTGCCAAAGCTATATATTTAGTAGTTATAACATCCAAAATTACTGGAAAAATTGGAACCAGTAGTAGATGACACATGTCAAATGGCTGTTAAAATCAGCCATATAAACTTGTTAATTTGCTTTATTACAAAGCTATCACAGCAACAGTAAAAAACAAGTATCATATCATATTACCTTATTTGAGTCTGTTTCTAAGGATTCGAAAATAATTTCATTCAAATGTCACATTTTGACAACTTAATTATACATCTCTTAAACATTTTATGTCCGGTCGGGCAATTTTGACCGGTTTATGGGGCTGTTTTTAGAGCGTAAGTTGCTAAATTAGAGCTCTAGGGCTGTAAAGCTTTTTAGAGCCCACTACCCTTGTTTACGTCGTCTCTATAGTAATAACAGTAATTATATACCACTGCACCTAACTACTTGAAGTTTTGCACTTTTCAAATTATTTTTATTTTAAAATTAAATATTAATTTAAACTTAGACCTGACATTAATTAATGTCTGTGTTTCTGGCTTAATTAGTGTTTTAGATCCCTGTATCTTAGTGCCGAGACGAAAGCCGAAGCCTAACTGACTTTCTGGGCTCTAAACCAATGACCCTCAATTAAGCCCTGAATACATAATATACTATTAAAGGCCATTTATTCATTATATTCGCTCATCGAATGTAACTCGTAGTTCGATTAATAAGCAATGATTCTAATTGTGAAACTGTAGCAGCATATTGAAATCGCCCTACGAGCTCATTGAATTGCAGTTTGGTTTCACACGTAGGTGACGTAGGTATTATCAATAATACACTGCACAACAAAATTGGACTTTAAAAAAATTCCTAGGTTCTAATACACTTTTTATAGAGGTTTTTAAGATGCAGATCATGAATCTGCTATGGGTTTTTTGGGTCAGGTCTAATTTTAGTTATATTCCAATTTGTTTTCAAATAAAACGTTTTTAAATGCACGAGAAGGGTAGGCAAACGTTTAACAACACCCTGTATAGCTACCTGTATCTGCAGGTACAGGTACAACATCATACCTATACTTGTCTTAGTAGATATGATTTGAAGGTTTATGTACAGATATATACTAAATACCTGATACAATACTCTTGGGTGAACTTCCAGATTCATGTTTTGTGTTAAAAGTGTGTAACTACCATATTTAACAATTTTTTTACTCCTGTTCCCAAAGGCTTCCTAAAATAAAACTTACACCAAAAAGAGTCTACACTTAGCTGTATAACATACTGTATTTCTAAAAACTTGAAGGTACACTTTCTTAGATATTCAAGGTCATATCATGCGACCTTGGGATGAAGAATTCAATATTTTTTTATAAAACAATTTTTTATGAAAACTATGCTCTTTTAGCTTTAAAACAAGCCTAAGATAAAAGTTCTACTATGATTAAAAGTAAAGTTATGAATTGTTGTTGTTCACCTTGTAAGCATAAATTTTACATTTTTGAATCATATTTGCAACCCCGCTGCATGAATACCGTGTGTCACTGAGGGCTATAATTTTACATACGTAAGTTACTTGATGTCCTCTACCATCCTACTAAATTTCACGAAAATCTGAGATGGTCGGGTTGAAAAGTTCATTTTTTTGGTGATGATTTGGCATGGAATGACCTGAATGACATTGAAACAACAGTATTTGACCTGACCCAAAAAAACCAATAGCAGATTCGTGATCTTCATACCAAAAAGCTGTAGAAAAACCATATGAAAACCTGGAAATTTTTTTTGTGTTGTACCGTGTAATCTTACCACTTGTTATATTATAGCTGACAATCTCTTTAAATAAAGAAATGAATAAACATCCGGCAATCGGTTGGGCAGTTTATCGCAAAGCTAATTACTGTGTGTTTTATTATTATGCGTTTAATAAGAATATTATTCAAGTTTTAGGGATACCCATACTCTAGTTAAGACAAAATGAAGTGTATTCCTTTTAGACTGCCAAAATATGCATAATACAGTTGTACAATTACACTAACTATTACAAAACGGCATGTTTTTAATTAATAAATTGTGACATAGGTACATCTACCTGTTAAAGTTATAAATTAAATATTAGGAGCAAATCTTCATATTATTAAAATAAAGCTATTAGCAGTTTCAATAAGCCCAAAATATCCTAAATTATGTCTATATAAGAAAAAAACAGACTTGTATGGCTTTTTATTGAAATAACTTTTTGGTTGTTTCATTTACTTCACTACTCATACCTCCAAATAGACCTTTATGAAACCACATTGAATGGATTTAAGAATCCAAGCTATAAATATTACAAAGAGATCAAAATTTACACTAACCATGCCTCTATGTTTTCTGATAATATGTTATAAATACTACACCTGTTTATAGGTTTTTAAATTAGTATATATTTTTTACAAATACATATAATACTATATTTACATATAGTACCTTTTCATATAATTAGGTTGTTACTTGATTGAAAAGAATAAATAAATAAATAGTATTAAAAAATTTCCAAATATGAATCCAACTTTACGGAACACACCATATACCATTTTCCATAACATATTTTTCTATTTTTTAAGGCAAAGTAGATATCGAACTTTGCCACACTAGTGGATTACCCTGTATTTGTTATAGTTATATCATCCTTCCATCATAGTGTTTTACTTACTATGTATATTTTTTAGTAAATAAACTAGTAATTGCTTTTAAGTCTTAATTAAGTTTTTTTAATTTATAATTATTTAATAATAGTTAATTTATAATTTAATTTATAATATTTCATTTTCATTAAATGTAAAATAATTAATGTTTTCATAGTTTTCGAAACAGTAAACCAAAAAGAATTTCAAATTATTGACTCATCTTATGTATTCCTTTCTATATAATTGTTTTTATACCTGCTGTAATGTAACTTTATTTGGATTTGGAAAAGTTTGAGAATCACTGGCATGTGATTATAATTTTAACTAAAAGTAAATAGAACGAAATACGTTTTGAAATTAGCGACATCTATTTCTAAATGTCCAAATTAAGAACTGATTTCTGCTTTTCGTTTCCAAAAAATAGATATAGCGTGAAATGATTTTGGTTTTAGTACTAAAAATAACGAATTCACTAATTGTCAGGTTTCAACAACTAATATAAAGTAGACATTGTATTTTAGGGTCTCTGCTAATTTTCATTAAGTCAATAAGTATATCTCGAGAATAATACCACACACAAAGCTGCCTATAACTTACCAATTTCTAATATTTTTTTGTGACTATTTGTGCAAGAATTCTATTTTAAATATACAGGGGATCTAGATTCAACTCTTACACTGCTGCTTGAATTTATAACATATATTTATTGATTTGTGTTTGATGTGTTTTGAATGATGACTATATTGTACATGTAACAAGTCTGACATAAATGTCATCCTTAAAGTATCTTCAAGTATAGTTACATAAGTGGTAACATATCTAAGAATACCTCAGTTACGCAATGCCTGTTAGCAGCCAATTTAGTCCCTTATATCACCACCCCTCCTTTACTTGTCATATTATATTTATGTATGAACATCAATACTATTATTGAGCTTGGCATTGATGTGTAATGTTACATGGAAACGTCAATGTAATAATAATCTAGATAAGTACCAATCTCAAAAAGCTGATTTTCATTTATTATATACATTACTTAAAAATCAAAATTGGGATAGCATTGCAGATAGCAATCGGTTGACGAAGTGGTCGAAAGATTCTATAATATTTTATACAGTTTACTAAACCAATGTGTACCAAAATATAAAACTAATCATATTAAATCATATCCAACTTGGTTTAGCCCAGAAATAATAAATAGCTTGAAGGAAAAAAATAAATTCTATAAATTAAAGTCGCGTTCACCTTTTCACGCTGAGAAATACAAAGAACTACGTGCTGCTGTAAAATTAGAGATAAAACGTGCTTATAGGGCGCATCTTTCAGATATTCAAGAATCTATATGTAATAATCCACATCAATTTTGGCAATTTGTAAATAATAAAAAAATAAATTTCCACTCAGCGGACTCATTTATAAATAATAGCGGGGTTGAAATAACGGATAGTGCAGAAATAGCGCAAGAATGAGCAGACTATTTTTCTATTGTGTATCTAGACGAAAGCAACGACACGATCGTCGATGATAAAAATGTCAACAATGCCTCCGTCTTGTTTCAATTAAAAAAAATAAGCCCTGACGATATTTTACAGTCTCTAAAAAGATTAAAACCAAAAAAGGCTGCTGGCCCGGACGATATACCACCGTATATCTTTAAAGCCTGTGCTGATGTTTTTATTGAACCATTAAGTATAATATTTAATTTATCATTACGTACAAGTACCTTTCCGAAGCAATTTAAAATCTCTAAAGTGTGTCCCATTTTCAAAAGTGGAGATCGTCGTTTGTTTGCAAATTACAGACCAATATCAATTCTAAATACTATAGTTAATATCTATGAACAAATATTATACACTAAACTATATTCTTTTTTAAAAAATACAATTATTTGTGAACAACTTGGCTTCGTGAACAACCGATCAACAGAAACAAATCTCTGCATTATTACGGAGTACATATCAAATGCTTTACATAATCATAGTCAGGTAGATGTGGTGTATACTGACTTTGCTAAGGCTTTCGACAGAGTTAATCACGATATTTTATTAAGCAAATTACAAACACTCGGATTATCTAATGAACTAGTAAACCTAATGATGTCATATTTAAAAGATAGACAGCAAATTGTAACATATAAAGTTATCCACTCTAAAAATTTCTTGGCAAGGTCAGGTATACCACAAGGTAGCAATCTGGGTCCGCTCCTTTTTGTGTTATTCATAAATGATATCCCTGTGTCAATACGACACTCGAATTATCTACTATTTGCAGATGATTTTAAGCTGTATCGGATAGTTGATAATGAATATGATTCATTGCTGTTGCAGAATGACTTAGATAGTATAGCCCAATGGAGCCAGACTAATAAACTATATTTCAATTATTCAAAATGTCATATACTATCATATAGTAGGAAAAAAACATACAAAAATTCAAATATAAAATGAATCAGCATGTACTGACACATATTAACGAAATTAAAGACTTGGGTGTAACTTTTCAGTATGATTTAAAATTTAATAGACACATAGACAGAATTACAAATTCTGCATATAAAACTCTTGGCTTCATTAAGAGAAACACTGCAGATATGCCAAATTATAGTGTAGCTCATACACTATTTAATACATATGTACGTACAAAACTGGAATATGCAAGTACAATTTGGTATCCAAATCAGAAAAAATATAGTAATCAAATCGAAACAGTACAAAACAAATTTTTAAAATTTCTATATTACAAAAAATACAAATGC
Organism: Agrypnus murinus; assembly: GCA_929113105.1. NCBI lineage: Eukaryota > Metazoa > Arthropoda > Insecta > Coleoptera > Elateridae > Agrypnus > Agrypnus murinus. The sequence continues at coordinate 139,616,410 of OV816023.1, forward strand.
AATCCCAATTTTGAGTCGTACGAGCGCATACGTAAATATTTTTCAGTCGTTCGCTTGAATAAGAGACGTGACTTTAAACAAGTTTTATTTCTTTATAAAATATATAAGAACATTATAGATAACAGTTATTTGCTATCGTTGTTTAGATTACATATACCATATTACAGTCTTAGACCTGGACCCCCAATGTTTTTAAGTTACAACCAACAGTCCCCTATATATAAAATATGCAGTCTATATAACAATCACTATAACCAACTTGAGATATTTGGCGTTTCCTATAAAATGTTTGTAAAATACACAAAAACGTACTTCTACCGATAAGATCAAAACCCTCTACCTTTCTTATTCATACCTTAGTATTATTTTTATTTATTTTCGTTTATTTTTCGTTTTTCGTTTATTTCGCTCTATTTATATTTATTATATGCAACAAAAAAAAAACAGTTAAAATTTCAAATTGTTTATGTATATATGTGTTAGTTAAGTGTGAGTCTAATATTATTAAATTTGAAAAATTGCCAGTTAATTGTGAAACATGTAATAAGGAAATGTATCCTGTTTGTTTCAAATAAATTTAAAAAAAAATGTGTACAAAGATGTAGTTTTCACTCAATTAATTAGCCTGAACGAACAGTTGCTGGCGCAGGACTTGAATAAAACCATTTCTTTAAATAGTACGTTTAGGTATTATGCTGGACGCCTGCTTGTCCAGCAAAACTGCTTTAAGCAGAAACGTTTTTGTTTAAATATGCCTAAACATGTTTTTCAATTATTATTATAGGAATACCGCCCACTTATCTAACGTGATTACAGAAAAGCTGTCCAACACGTTTAAACAACCTTGAGTATGATCGAACAAAAAGCAAAAACGCTGTACAGCATGTTTAAGCACATTTAAACATAATTGAGCAAAAAGCAGAAACACTGTCGAGCACAATAATGGCAGATTTGAGCAAAACTGTGAATGCTCGTAGCACGAGCATTGACCATTGTTTGAAGGCAAAACATTTGGTTGCGGGCATGTGCTTTCAATGCATGTCTGCGAAACACAAACAAAAATAAATATACTAGTAAATGCAACATTAGATCAGATAATACCTGAACCAACATTGGGGGAGGTAAAACGAGTAATAGAAAACTTAAAAAGTAATAAAGCATCTGTATGTGATGATATAATTGCAGAATACATTAAATATGGAGGGAAAAGGCTAAATGAAAAGATACAAATTAATATGTCAGATATGGAAAGACAAATACATGCCAGAAGAATGGAGAAAAGGTGTAATAATTACAATACACAAAACAGGAGATATGGAACAATGTTCGAATTATCGCGGAATACAACTGTTAAATGTAACTTATAAAGTCCTTTCAAAATTAATCAAAAATAAACTACAAGAATATACTGAAGTCAAGATAGGAGATTATCAACAAGGTTTTCGCCCAGGTAGATCAACCACAGATGCCATACATATATTACAGCAAATATTAGAAAAAGACAATGAATATGATATAACACTACATACATATATTAATCATAGACTCTAAACAAGTTTTCGATAAGGTGATATGAGCTAATAAAGGAAATGAGGTGTATGGAGATAACACAAAAAATAATAAATCTAACTAAATTGACATTAAAAATACAACTGCAGCAGTGAAAGTGGAAAATATAACAACAGACAGTTTTAAAATAAAAGGAGTTAAACAAGGAGATATGCTATCAGCATTATTATTTAATATAGCGTTAGAAAATGCAATTCGAAGAGCAAAAGTAGAGGGTACAATAAATGTAAAAAATGTACAAGTCATCACTTACACAGATGATATGGCAATTATAACCAGAATAAAAGAAGGAATGATAGAAGTTGCTACAAAAATAGAAGAAGAAACAAAAAAATTGGATTGGAAATCAGCGAGAAGAAAACAAAATATTTAATATATAGCGGACAGTAACAATGATGAATTTATAAATATAGGAGAGTACAAAATAGAAAAGGTACAGAGATTTAAATATTTGGGCTCAATAATATACAACAAAAAGAATAAGAGAAATGAGAAAACAAAACAAAGAATACGGGGGAGATACAGAACTTATTACGCAAATAAAATATGCATCGACAGCAAATACTTAAGCATAAAGGCAAAGCTACAAATTCATAAAACCCTAATAATTTATTAGCAGCATTAAATCAATGGACTTTATGGCAAGACAGGGGTGAACCAACAGACATTATTTACCTAGACTATGCAAAAGCTTTTGACAAAGTACCACATAAAAGATTACTATTAAAATTGGAGCATTTCGGAATCAGGGGCAATCTGCTTGTGTGGATAGAGAATTTTTTGTTGAATAGACAGTTCTGTGTCAGAGTAAATGGTCAGCTCTCGAAAAACCATCCTGTAAGCAGTGGTGTCCCACAAGGCTCAGTATTGGGGCCACTTCTGTTTTTGTTGTATACAAGCGACTTGGCCTCTTCAATAGATACACCAATCTCATTTTATGCAGACGACACAAAGATTTTTTGCAATGCACTTGAAAACCATTATACCCTACAAATAGATCTAAACAAAATAATGAATTGGTCAGAAGAATGGTTACTCCCCCTTAACTACAATAAATGTGCCGTACTACATATGGGCACTAATAACCCACAATATCCATACTACATTAATGGTGAACACCTTCAAATAGTTACTGTTCAAAAAGATTTGGGTGTGTTCATAACTTACGATTTAAAGTGGGAAAGTCACATATCTAATATTGAAAAAAGCTAATTCCATGATATATCTTATCAAAAATGCTTTTAAGGACCACTCGAAAGAAATGATATCCAAGTTTTACAAAGCCTTTATTAGACCTAAAATTGAATTCGCAGTAACAGTTTGGAATCCGTATTATATTAAAGATATAGAAACACTGGAAAAACTTCAAAGAAAGGTTACAAGAATTCCAGTAGAGTTACAAAATTACCGCTATTTGGAAAGACTCAGTATCCTGCATCTTACCACTCTAAAAGAACGTAGAGTCAGAGGGGACCTAATAGAAACATATAAATGGACAAGTGGGTATTATAGATGTGAAAATATCTTCAATATCAATCAAAACAGGGCTCTCAGAGGTCACTCTAGAAAATTGGAAAAGGAAAGGTGTAATAAACTGCAAAGAAGAAACTTTATAAGTAATAAGAGTAGTTTATGCATGGAATAACTTAGAAGAAGATACTGTTACATCAACAACCACCAATCTGTTCAAAACCCGAGTAGATAAGAACCTGAAGAATGCTTCAAATGTACTGGTTCACTACACTTCATAACTCATGTGTTCAATCAATTTATGTTTAAATCAAGAACAGTTTCATCGGTTTTCCGCTTTCTGTTTTTAAAATAATAATAATAATAAGACCAGTAGTAATATACATGACAGAGATATTCAGAATCACAAAAAAAGATTTAAGAATTTTCGAGAGAAAAATAATAAGACGTATCTTAGAACCAATTCAGATAGTAGAGAATGAATTTAAAACACAAATGAATTTCAAGATAAGAGAAAAAATGCAAGGAAAAGATACCGTCAACCACATAAAATCACAACGAATAAAATGGTTAAGTCACGTAATGAGAGCAGATAATACAAAAATAATAAGAATAGTAACAGAATGGGCACCAACAGAAAATAGAAGGCGAGGCAAACCAAAGATTATATGGATAAAGCAGTTTTGCTAGATAAGTTTGCGTCCAGCCTTATGGCAAAAATTCTTTGTTATGTATTTTTTTAAATGCAATTACCATATAAAGAAGAGTGTTTGAAGTTAGAATATAGTTGGTGTAATATGTTAATGTTATTTTTTTTAATCTGAGCAGGAAATTTCATTTTTATAATAATACAGTAGAAATTCTTTAATCCGAACCTATAAATGCAAGGCTAATTCGTATTAACGAGGAATTCAGATTACTAGATATACGAATATGAACATTGCTTTAAGCCATGGTACTTTATTATAAAGAACTTAACTTGTGTAATTTACTAATTTTATTATAAAAACTTTTATATCTAATTAAGAGAATCAGTAATTTTCTTACTTTAAGTTTTCGCTTTTGCCTTTTATAGCGATGTGTTCCCATTGAATGATCTTAGTTTCAATGTATTTCTATTTCCTGTACCTTTATCAGAAGACGAGACATATTCTAGGATTTTTGTTTTGTTTTTCTTTATATTGCCAACTGTCGAATTGCCAACACAATATCTTAAAGCAATCGTTAGACAGTAAACACTAACCTAACATTTAATTGTTGAATAATTTCTCTGGCAGTTTTAATAATGTGTGATTATGTTTTGACATTTATAATTGAATTTTGAATGCCACGATTACAAATTGTGTATTAAAAAATTGAAATAAAAGGGTTCTAAGGTAGATGATGTCATTATATAAACAATTGTGGCAAGACTGCAACGTCAAAACATTTAGGGCAAGACTGCAACGTCAAAACATTTAGGGCGCCTTTGTGATGATATCATTACTATATTTATAGCTTATTTTTTACATCTGTAGCCTTCAGGGTTTTTATTACTCATATTATTATAACAACAGCATTTGTTCTTCTTCGTAGAATTTGTTTACACCCGTCAGGTTGTAACAGTATCAGTCAGCATACTGCATCAGCAATCTGCTATAATCTCATTTATAATTAATATTAACCTTCCAAGAACAGTAGATATTCAATTTTAGTATGCACATAGAACTTTCTTTTTCGGAATAAAGAGATTTGTTCGAATTAAAGAGGTATGTTGGGATTATAGCTTGTAAACGTTGTTGTTCGGAATACAGTGTGTTCGGATTATGGAGTTTTACTGTATACCAAAATCTATTACAAAATACAACAAACGCCCTCGTTCAATAAAACAGATCATTTTCCTTCAGAAAAATGGCAGCATTTGTTCTTAACTTCAAAGATGTCACTTATTTTGTAAGAAATTTAAATCTATATTAATACATTTGCTGAATATTGGCAGGATTCCCCTCAATTAGTAAAAGTATTCAGTTCTAAAAAGCTTTCGAAATAAAAGTACAAATTGCATGTCCAACATTTATTTAAAAACAAATCTTCAGTATTACTTTAATAACAATAAATTAGCTTATATCAATTTATAGTTAATATGGACTGGCAAGTTATAAATTAATAGTTCTTTGTTTCTAGCAATCTGTTATGTACATTAATAATTTAAACATTCAATTTTCAATTTAATTTAACTTATACTTTATTTGGTAGCACTATGTTATATTTGTAACCTAGTTTAACGAATCGATGATGTTGATACAATGCTTTTAAAAATGCTCTTGTACTGGGAAAGTATTTAACAAATATTTTTACAATTTTTACTTTAATATAAACTATATGGAACAATCAGTACGATTTATTGTAGCGCTCTAAATTATATTTGTACTCCGGACAGGTACCTAGTTTGACAGGCATTCCTAAAAGCCTAGGCTAAAAGGCTATGAAAAATAACAAATTGATGATGTCGATACAATGCTTTTAAAAATACTATTTATATAGGTAGTCTTGCGCATTTAACAAAAAAATAAATAAATAAGTGCAGCAAGCTGTCCTATAAACCAAAAAATAAATAGAAATGTTTACACATATCTCCTAAATGAATTTACAACATGTTATCTTATTTATATGAATGAACAAATAGAAAAATTAATAATTAGAAATTTGACAAATTCTATATAAAACAAACAAAACTCGAAAATCAAACTTACTAAAAGCGAAACTTTTCACACCAGCTACTTTCTCTGCGTACCTGTTCCTCTTCTTCTGGAGAAAAATCATTTATAAGGTTAAACGCCTCTCGAAGTTGCTCTGGAGATTTTCCTTTAATCATGTTAGCAATTGTTTTACATCCTATGTCTAATAAACCTTTAATATTAAGGTAATTGGCAGCTGAGATAATATTGAACAAAGTCCCCTGATCTACTTTCAAAAACTCGGCATCCCAGAACGAGATATCATCAGTACTTTTTTCTTTATTTTCATTACATTCAGGTATTGGTGGATCATCCTTATGATACATGGCCCAGTCGATAATTTTTTTAAGAGTTGCAGAATTAATGTTAGAAAGTGAGATGCCAACAGTATTTTCATCCTTCCTGCGAGAATCATTCAACATAGAATTAATTGTTGAGGAACATTTCATAATTTCAGTGTCAATTGCGAAAGTTTCGTCATCTGATGATATTAGATTGATATTGGGCATCTGTTCAAACAAAACGTATAAATAGTATCTGACAACACTAAGAAAATTTTAATACGTTATGAAAAAATATATAATTACATAAAAATTGTTAGGGAATTATGTGTGAAAAGCTAATTACGATATTCAATTAATATTTAACAGTTTACCTTTGAAAAATGTACTTAAGCTTGAAATTTGCTTGATTTATCGTGGAACTCACCTTATCCTCAACAACTACAATGGCCGACACTAAAACAATAACAACAAACGAACAAAATCGATATTGAAATACCTTTGCCCCGTCGGTAAAATTAACAAGTAGAGATTGGCAGCATTGACAGAGAAATAAAAAAGACCGTTACCATACCTATTTTTACAAAATATTAAATTTGCTATTAATAATACAAGTAGCATTTTATTGTAAATAATGATAAGTAAATGATTATATAAGGACAAATAATAATTATATTTGTGTAAAAAAGTAAATATTAACAATAAGGAAGCCCTTATAAATAAAATAACCTTCAAAGATACAAACCCTTGGAGCAGAGTCGATACAGGGGCACGTAATATAACAAATCTTCTTCTTCTAATTAGATGTTTACTAATAAAATTGACACATTAATAAGTGCACATCACTGTAGTATGTAAATATAAGCTCGTAAAATTCTTTTATTTTAAAACTAAATTCATTCGAAATTAATTTATTCTTGCTCTAATTTTTCCAATTAGAGCCATTTCGCTTTCATAAACGCAGCCTTCCATAAAAGTCCGTGTTTCAAATCTTAGTTACAAAACATAACAATACCCAGAACAACAACAATAGCATCAACCTGAACCTAAAAAAAGGAGTCGTACAAAAGAAGCACTCCGAAGCAATCGAAGACCCAGAATAACAACCTAAATTTAAATGAGTCGAGGATTAACCCCATCCGGGCAGAAACCCATGGCTCGCAACGACGCAAATGACGAATGCTCTGAAGGGGTTGAGTAAAGTGGAATTTAAAGTCTATACTTAGGATTAACTCAAATCACCTTCAGAACCACGCAGACCCTGAACATTGAAGCTGGAGGTAGTTCAAGTAAACCTCCAGCACGGTAAGGTAGCAAAACAGCAAGCACAGTAAATAAATACTTTACGGGCTTGAAATTTCTTTAAATGAAAATGTTCATAAATATTTATTTGTCGCCCAGATAGCATGCAAACTTATGTCAAACTTGCATTTGGATTGATATACGCTTACTTTGCTTGGCAAGTGTACGAAATTTTGTTGTAAGCTTGACGTGCAAGCGGCATGCCAGCACAACTTGCGTGCTTTGGTTAATTTACTTTGCAAGTATAACAACAATAAGCTACGTACAATAAGCTTGACGTCAAGCGCATCTACCGCGCACTCCTTTTGGAGTGGCTTCGCTTCAGTCCACCGATCCAAACTAAAATCGCGCATCGTTTACCGAGTTGTTATGACGCTTATCCTTATCGACATGTTTTATGTTTACGTTTGCGAATGAAGACTGGTAGATTCTAACCTTAAAATAGTGGTGTTAAAATGTGTTGCTTATATTTAGAATGAACTGAACTTTTCTGTTATTCGTGCACTAAGAAGTTGTAAGGTATGTACATTTAATTAGTAAAACCGGTTTAATCGAACCACCTGTTGAAGTACGTGGGTAGTGTTTACATCAACCATTTTAAGATAGAGAATAAATGCTTTATTTATTTTTGCTATTATTTAATTAATGCCAAGTTAACAACAAAATTGTTATTTTATTCATTAATACATAATAAATGATAAAACCAAAACGAAATTCAAGTCATTATATAAGAACTGTAATTATGCTAATTTTTTTGTTCTGTCTTTGCAGCGATCATCGTTCATCGTAACCAGAATGTGTATTGAATAAGCGTACCTGCATAATGTAAATATAGCTGTTGGTAAAACCCCTATCAGTGTTTTAGGATTAATGTCATTTTAACAGTTCGTATAATATACATATGTAATTAAAAATGTGCATGTTAATAGGGTCGTTTCACAATTTTGAAACTTAACGTTTTTATGTTCTATATAATTAGTAATAACTCTACGTATTTTTTTCAAAATTTTTAGCGCAGCCGTTAGCGAGATATTCAATTTACAATTTTAAATTTTTTTGTCCTTTTCTAGTACAACAACATCATCGTCCTCGCATGCGCTGTATTAAAACTAAATATGTAAGTTGGCAATAAGAAATCATTTGACAACTGTGTTGTGTTTATATTTACGTCCATGTGTTCATAACTTGCTACGTTTGAATCAGCTGTTGTTTTATTATACATGTTCAGTAAAACAAGTAATGTGACGGCCGTATTTATTAATTAGCGGAAAAGGGAAAATGTGAATTTTATTAATATACGTAAACGATTAAACAAGTTAGCATGTTTTATTCAAGGTTTATTAATATTCTATATGGATTTCAAGAAGTGTTTCGTGCTGTCGTATACAAACGCGTCTTTGAACAGTACTAAAGTTTTATTTTATTTTAATTTTTTACCGGGATCGGAAAAACGTGGTGGTTGGCCGTTGGAAGAACTAATATTTTATTATGGAATTCTGGTACAGTACAGTATATTATCTGAACACTTATATAATTTATTTCGTGCATGTTTTTGCTTGTAGTTTGATTAAAGACGGTCTGAATTATCCCTTTTTCTTTTAAGAGAAAACGTGGAACACGCACGGCTTGTTTAAAGTACAGCAGCTGATTTGATCGGGTCCCGTCGCGTCTCACGTTCGGTTTATCTGCTCGTCGCTGGCAAAGATTTCCAGTATTGCCAATGTTACGAATGCAAATCGCGTTCCATCTTGAATAGTACGATGACGTCAGCGGTATAGAAAAGGACGGAAAATATTTAAACTTTAAATTCGTATTATTAAGTTATCGTAAGGGTCATTCCATGCGAAATCAATCACTAAAATCGGTCGATCTCACGGATTTCAATGAAAATCAATTATGAGGTAGTAATCAACTAAAGAACATAATTTTAATTCATCAATTTGCTAGATTACGCAGAACTTTGGAAATATTCAAACTGAAAAAATCATCAATACTGCTTGCACGTCTTTAAAGAAATATAAATATTTCGAAAAGTATTTATCCTAGAACAAATATTTTTTTACATATTGCTTCCAAGAAGACGAGTTTTTTGGACGGCAATAAGTTTTTATTATCAAACGTATTTTTATTTTTTAAATGAAATATTTTAAAATGCAGAAAAATCGGTGTGGTCACATTTTTAGAAATCTGGGAAAAATTGTACAGATTCTTTGAACATTTCTGTATTTAAATGGCAAGCTGGACGTTTTAATAGTTTTGGTAGGACGAATTTTCAAAGATCGCGTTGCAGGCAGCCGGCCTAGTTCAGTTCATTCAGTTTTTCTTTCAGTTTCATATTAAGATTTCATTCAAAGTCCAAAGTAAATTATTTTAAACAAGCATTGTAACTTAAAACTGTGTATATAATATATACATAATATATATAATATATAGGCATATTATGCCTATTCCAGGTCAATAATAACTTTCCAATTTTTAACGTCAGAACATGTGTTTGCAATACTTCAGTGGTTCAGTCTTTGTAAATCACCATCATTTATTTTTGTAAAATATTTCTTGTATACATATGTGTATTTAGCAGGCAGGCAGTAGTGTTTCATCTTATGTGTAACAAAAACATAGTTATACAAATATAGCTACTCAGTAATTTAAATCATGTATTTGTATTTCATGAAATTTCCATAGTATAATAAATCAAACACATTTATATACTTGTTTATTGTTTCCAGCCTTATCTTGTGGAACTCCATAATCATGAAATAAATAAAGATTATTTAAAGTTTCATAGTTTTATTAAAATACAACCTGACAATATTGTTTCGACAGCTATGCTGTCATTATCAAAGGTAATATAATTATAAACAAACACGTCGCTAAGGTAGATACAAAATAGGTAACTAGATAAAATAATAATAAAAAACAGAATTAAATATCTAATACTTCCAGTAACGGAGAATTACTGAGCTCAAGTTGTTCATTCATTAAAGGTACCCTGAGTTTGTGTTTGTATATCTCAAAGGCTTCTAAAATGTCTAATTTGCGTTTGTTATTACAAAAATGTAGGAATTTAATATTATTTTACAAATTACATATCTATACCATATTTTGGCAAAATATCAGAAAAAATTGCACATATACTAAGAAAAACCAACAATTATAAAATAACATTTAAAACCAACACTAACACTTTTTCATTTTTATTTAATGCTAAAGACAGAACACATGATATCATGAAATCGGGCATTTACCGTTTAAATTGTTCTTTTTGTTGTTCGGTATATATTGGACAAACACTTCGAAATTTTGACATAAGATATAAAGAACACGTACGTCATTACAAAAATAAACATCCTGAAAAATCGAATTACGCCAAACACCTTTTAGAACAAAATCACACAATGACTCCTCAAAATAATATTAAATTCCTACATTTTGTAATAACAAACGCAAATTAGACATTTTAGAAGCCTTTGAGATATACAAACACAAACTCAGGGTACCTTTAATGAATGAACAACTTGAGCTCAGTAATTCTCCGTTACTGGAAGTATTAGATATTTAATTCTGTTTTTTATTATTATTTTATCTAGTTACCTATTTTGTATCTACCTTAGCGACGTGTTTGTTTATAATTATAATACCTTTGATAATGACAGCATAGCTGTCGAAACAATATTGTCAGGTTGTAGTTTAATAAAACTGTGAAACTTTAAATAATCTTTATTTATTTCATTTTACATTTATATACAGTCCACTAGTTGCATACGGACCAGCATAGATTACAAGGGAATCAACGAGTACCTTGTAAGGCACCACAACCGTACAGCTGTTATATGTTATAAATCGGACGGAGCCGGGCATTTGCGCGCGGCCGTTTAGGCGCGGGCATTTTGGCGCGGGACACTTCGGCGCGGACAACTTAGGCGCAGGGACACTTCGGCGCGAGAAATTGTTTAGTATTATTGTAATGAACAAAATCTGTAGGTACTTACAGATAATAAATACAGTGTGATCGATGAAATACAGAATTCGATATACACGGTATGATGATAAAAAACTCAACATTTGCTAACCACAAAAGCCACACGTATGTACTGCCAGATTTAAGAAAAATTCATTTTTCTAAGCTACTAAAACATTAAAATCAATATTATTCTGCAAATCTCTGCATAAGGAAATAATTTGTAATAAGAATTAAATTTGTTTATTATGAATCCCTTATTGTTTATAAGAATATCATGTTTGATAATCATGCTAATATAACTTTTTAAAAATCCAAAATTCTATAAAATCAATTAAACGACATAGGAAAATTGATATTAACATTCAATATCGGCACGATATTTATCAGTGGCACACTGATAAATACGTGTCCCACTTCACACGAATTTTGTCTCACTAGGTAACACTTATAAATGGATACTGCTTAGTGCATATAGTCCAGCTTAAAGACAAAAAGCACTGGAATAATGCAATTTAATCAATCCAAGCAAAATTCTGGAATTAAGAAGGTATATACGTGTACATAAAAATAAAATAGGTTACTCTGATAATACGCTAGCTTGTCCCAAAAAATTAGACTAATGGTCAAAAAAAAAGTTTAGTTTAAAGATCTTCGAAAATTATACCCTAATTTGCCGTGGAAGAATTTACATGCCCCGTACTGTCTTTTCGTTGAAGTGTGCCTGCGCCGAAGTGTCCGGCGTCAAACTATCCTCGCGCCGAAACGGCCGCGCCCAAATGTCCTAGACCGATTATAAATACACCTATGTAATCTAAATATGATTCATTTCACTTTTGAAATATACATTTTTTAAATTTTGTTGTTTTTCAACATAATGGCATGTTAATTATTTTGCACTATTGCATTAGTTAAGAAGAAAGTACTGCAGATTTCATTAAAATGTTATAAGAAATACTTGTCAGAAACAGAAATTAAACCTAAATGGAAATTTTTGTTCGTTTTGGTCAAACTTGAAACACTTATGCATGCATATTGTTTTTTAAAATAATACACATACGTTAATTAAAATAAGTTTAAATTGAAGCAGGTCGGAACAGCCAAAGAGGAATTTAATGTGTAAAATTCTTTGGTTATTTACACCTATTATTGTAAGTCCTATCCGGGGACACAGTATATATAAAATTTGAATTGTAATTCAATTATACTTATTATATTCATGATGCAATAATAATAAAGTGTAATTGCATATTAGGCATTTCACTTTTAGTCCAATTCAAGCATGTTTTAATCAAACTTGATATACACTTACAGGCTTGACATGGAAACCTTCTAGAAGTTAGTACAATAAGCTTGAATCAATCTTAATAAATCTTATATAAAAGCTTAAATCAAGCTTGCATGTTAGCTAGGTAAGCTTGCAAAACAAGCTAGCTGCAAGTTTGTCATGCGGGAACTAGGAAGCATGATATAAGCTTTCAGGCTTGTCATAGCAATGTTGTATCAAGCTTGCATCTTTGTTATGGCAAGTTTACTTCAAGCTTGTTTCAAACTACTTTTGCTATCTGGGCAGTTTATTTCTTTTATTTGCCTAATTGTCGCTTTGTTCAAAATGTCACAAATGTCAACTATTATTTAATATTGTTGATTTATTTGGCTCAGGGATGCTATGCTTACTAGCTTTTAGTTGTAATGGGCACCATACACGGTCTTCCCCGACCACGTCGGGGACGTGGTCCGGATAATGTGGTAAATGTTTACATTTACTGTAATTTATTGCATAAACAACTTGTACTTCCAGCTGGACTGTAAATAATAAAATTATGAGTATCGTATTTCTTTAAAACATCAAAATGAAAGAAAGCATTATTGAGTTCATAATAAAATGTGTTCTGAATCTCTTTAATTAGAAGTATTTCGAAATAGCTTATGCAATTAACAAAACTTTTCATAAGCGTAATCATATTGATATCCATCGGTAGAATTACAAATCATCCCTTTATTATGAAACGAAAACTTTCAGTCTTAATTTAGTTTAAAGATGGATATAATTAACGCAGGATTTAGGATTCTGAGTTCTGGTGCGCAAACGATGTACAATGATTTCCTATAAAGGACTTTCGATAAAATTTGGTAAGTGATAATCTTCGGGAAAATATCATGTTTAAAAATATAATGGTTTCACCGTCGCTTCCTTTTCCGTGTAGTTTTAAAATTTTATGCTGATCGTACATGACCTTATACTAAATATCTTTTTCAGGTTCTATTGCATTATGACATATTCTTTCAATAAACAAAACTGTTTTTACTTATTTATGTTATTACATTTTAGTTCAGCCTACCCATTGCAACCTTATACACTATATTTTACCGGGTGCTACATTGCCGCATGCAGCATTGGAAACTGTATGCCATTTAGGAGGTATGTTATAAGCTGGCACCCCCACCACAAGATTTTTTGTAAATTTACGTGATAATTACGGGCTTTTTATGGGCTCTCCAATCCCCCCAAAAATAATTTTTGGGCTCTTGCCAATTCCGAGAAAACCATATTCAAGTGTGGAGGTGCTAGCTTAACGTTAAGCTACCGCCCACTTTTTGCTTAAGATAGTGACACATTTCTACTTGGTCTTAGATTTATGGGCTCTTCGAATATGCAAATCTTATTTGCATTGGAACTACCCTTTCGAAGTTAATCGCTATCAAAAATTTTGAAAATTCGAAAAATTATTTTTTTTCTCTTACTTTGCGTTATACTTATGAATGAATTATGGGCTCTTCAATGCGCTTAATCATGATTTTTAGGCTGCACCCTAATAGCAACATTATCCTCAAACATATTAAAAATCGTTATTATCGAAATATACCAAAATTTCTCGCGCAATAATCACAGGCTATTTGTTATTGTTAGATACACACTATTTCCGTAGTTATAGTTATTATATTGTTTTATTAATTTCTTTTAATATTATTAACATTCATACTTCATTAAGATTAGCATTACATATATCACCTGTTCACCTATTATAGTATTTAATCATTAGTTCATTTCATTTACAATCAATTATAAATTGTTTATCATTGACCTATTTAAAACTATTTATGGTTGCCATACAATGAATCACAGAATTTCCATTTAATGTTAGATAAACATAATTGATATTAACTTGTAAATAATATTTATATTTACAGACAGCATATTGTATTTAGAAAATTTCCTTAATGAACGTTGAACTGTAAACTAATTAATAATAACTTTCTTTTCAATGCATAGATCACTTTAGTAAGCAGTTGATTGCCACCAGTCCTGAGAATAACTCAAAAATCATTTTCTATTTCAATCATAATAATAAGTATTAAATAAAATATATTATAGATTTAATAGTGATTATTATCCTAAAATTAAACGAACACTACTGAAAGGAGGAAACCTGAGAAATACAACATAAATTTGGCGCAGTCGGTAGGATGTCCTTTTTAAAGAAAGAAAAAACAGATGCAACTGTTCTATCTTCAAGAAGAGAATTCCAATTCCAAGTGACGAAAAGAAAATCCAGTGTTTGCCACAGAGAATCGAGATTCCACGTCAGTCGAAGTCTATGATAAAAAAAAATCTCTACATAACTGGGTGATAATTTGGTAAGTATAAGTTTCCTTTAATCTTTAGTTGTTTATATTAAATCTTGTGAAACTATTTTCCATAATGAGTCAAGGTAATGAAGATATACAAATTCCAGAAGATTCCCTTCCTAATTCCTCAAATCTCAATTCTAATTCATGTACGTTTTCAATAGAATTTTTGTGCAAATTAATTCCCACAGAATTTACAGGGAATAGGTTAGAGTTAGGACAATTCTTAGCTAATTGCAATAATGCAATACAACTGGCTTCACCAGATCAAAAAACTCCACTTCTTTATTTTATTCTAGCTAAAATCTCAGGTAGGGCTAAAGAGCAGTTAGCTCAGCAAACGTTCAGTAATTGGAACGAATTAAAGCAAAAATTAAAAGATTTGTATCAGGACAAAAAACATTATTGTCAAATCATGGAAGAATTAAACAACTGCAAACAGTACCAAAACGAATCTATTTCAGACTTTTATCAACGTTTAGAACTTTTAAATTCTCGTGCTCTATCCGCCGTTCAACAATATACAATTGATAAAAAAATGTTGCCGGGTAAAGTTGAAGCAATTAATGAACTTACACTTAATAGGTCTATTTTTCATTCAACCCCTTTTATTTCACAAATGTTGCGGTGGAAAGATTTTAATAAATTGAACGAAGCCTATACAGCTGCTTTAACCGAGGAAAAAGCTTTAAACATTCAAAAGCATTCAAAATTTAAATTGTGTAAAATATGTGGTCGTAATAATCATGATACAGTTCAATGCACAGTAAAACAAAGTCATAATCAAAGAAAATTCGTAAATCTAGCACAAAAACAAAACTCTCAATCATTCAGTTCAAATCCTAAACAACATATTCAAAACTTTCAAAATTCTCAAAGCTCTATTAATAATAATAATGATCTAAAAGAATCAAATTATCAGAGTAAATTTTGTAATTACTGTAAGAATAGAGGTCATGTAATTCAAGAATGTCGTAAACGTCAATATAATAATAATAAACGATCTGTAAACAAAAATACAAATTCTGCTCAAAGTAATCAAAATAACGGTCAAATTAATTTAAACTACCAAGAGTCTTCGACGGCGAACACCCCACTCGAGGACTCAATTGCGAATCTAACGGTGTTCGAGAACTAAAAATTCTTATATCAAATGATAATTTAAATTACATTGAAGTTATTTCAGAAAATTCAAAGAATAAAAATTCTTTATTCAAATTTTTAATCGATACCGGTGCAGGAGCTTCCTTAATTAAAGCTAATAAACTTTTACCTAGTACTATCTACAATTCTAAAGAAAAAATCACTCTTCACGGACTCAGTCCTAATAATCCTATACAAACAGTAGGAAGTTGCAATATTCCCTTACAATTTCACAATAAAATTCTGCATGCAAAATTTCATGTACTAAACCAAGCTACAAACGTCCCTTTCGACGGCCTGTTAGGAAAAGATTTCTTGCAGACAGAATCCGCAACCATAAGTTTTCAAAATCAAACTCTTTCATTAAAATCTCTGAATTCTCCAATCAAATTAGAAACGCAATCATCTTCATCAAATCTTAACTATCATTTAAAAGCTAGAACTGAAACATTAGTCGAAATAAATATTAAAAATCCCGACATCCTAGAAGGAATTATTCCAGATGTTGAACTACCTAAAGGTATATATCTATCCAAAGCTTTAGTCAAAGTAAATAAGAATGGTAAAGCACTCGCAACGATATTAAATACTCGTATAGTCGATCAAACTGTACCTCCAATTTTCGTATCTTTAGAAACAATGTCTACCACTTTCAAAATCATGAATTTAAATTCTACTTCAGGACCTAATTTTTCTCGTCAACAATTGCTTAATGAGAACCTTCGTCTAAATCATTTAAATCAAGAAGAAAAGGATTCTATTTTAGAAATATGCGCATCTTACAATGATATTTTCTATTTGCCCCACGACCAACTTCCTTGTACAAACGTGGTAGAACATGAAATCAACGTCACTAATCCACAACCCACTTTTACAAAATCGTACCGTTATCCCGAAGTTCATAAGGCAGAAGTTAATACACAAATGGACAAAATGCTAAAGCAAGGCATAATACAACCTTCAATTTCTCCTTGGTCTTCTCCGCTCTGGATAGTACCGAAGAAAAGGGATGCCTCAAGTGATCGCTACCCATTGCCCAACATTGAAGATATCCTGGACCAACTGGGTCATTCCAGGTACTTCACCACATTAGATCTCGCTTCTGGATTCCATCAAATCCCCATGAAAAAAGAGGATCAACAGAAAACAGCATTTAGTACACCACTGGGACATTATGAGTTCACAAGGATGCCATTTGGATTAAAAAACGCCCCCTCAACATTTCAGAGGTTAATGAATTCTGTTTTGTCTGGATTACAAGGGCTACAGTGTTTTGTTTACCTGGACGACATAGTCATTTATGCATTTTCTTTGCAAGAGCATTCCCAGAAACTCAAATCCCCTATTCGATCGTCTTAGAATTAATAATTTAAAACTTCAGCCTGACAAGTGCGAATTTCTCAGAAGTAGTGATGGGAACTTGGGTGTCGAGTGTCGTGATACTGTTCGTGGTCGTGACACTTGAAGTGTCGCGACACTTCGTGTCGAACAGTATCGCTCTTATTAGAGTGTAATTCGAAGTTGCTTGATCATTCTTACAAAGAAATTAAAGGCAGATTTGTTGAACTGGCTAACAATCATTGAATAAGACGTACATATAAAACTATTTTGTTGTAGATTTTTTAGTTAAAATTATAAATTCATGAATTATTTGCAAAACATTAATTTAAAAGCCGAAACCTGAAAAGTTGACGCAACGCCTCCCTGGTTCGATGGCAAACCGTGGCTTGCTAAACTGCACGGGCTGGTGGAATGCAGATCGAACCCCGTTACAAGCATAACTTTTTTTTAAATTTTATTTGTTATTATTCTTTTATTCGAAAAACGTACAAGAAATAATACATTACAAATAAAAAATAAAGATACCCAATTAATAAGACATTGTCTTATTAATTGGGTATCTTTATTTTTTATTAGTAATGTATTATTTCTTGTACGTTTTTCGAATAAAAGAATAATAACAAATTATTTAAATTGTTTTGCAACTATTAATCTCACCGACTTTTATTCGAGAACGAACTATTTGGCATATTTCAGATTTCCCATACTAATTTTCTATAGCAAATGTTAGAACGAATGCGGTGTATAAATAATTTAATGTCTTTTAATGTACTTAATGCATAAATATATAACCATAACAGAATTTACTCATAAACCTAATTGTTTTTTAATCCCTAGTTTATGATTTACGTATTAGCTATGAATCTTGACTGCTCGTTTCAATTATGTTATATGAACTAGCGCATGCATGATGTGTAAATGCGAAGTATCGTTAAAGAGTCGCGAAGGAGTCGACACTTCACACGGCTAATGGTTTCGACTCGCAAGTGTCGTGATACGCGGGTGGTATCGCGAACCCAACACTACTCAGAAGAGAAGTATCTTACTTGGGTCATATCATTTCAGAAGACGGTTTAACCTTCATAGGGCCGAGGTCAAAATAAAACGCATCGGTCCGACCGGGGTGCATGTGCACCCCACCTATAATATTGTAATATAAAATTAAATTGCAATGTAATAGTTTTTTATTAAATTTATTTCATCATAATTAACATAAAAAAATAAACTCATGTTTACATAATTACCTCAAAAAACAGTAAATTCTCAAAATAAACATGAAATAAATGTTTAGCATAATTTTTTTTCGGCACAGTTACGACAGTGCACTACTCTTGGATTTGAGTGTTCCTGACACACGAACTTCTTGCAAGTCAAGCAATATTTTCTTGATTTTCTGTCTCTAGATCTGGGGCAAAGGTAGCAACGACCTTGAGAAGCAACAGCTTCTTCGGCTTCTCTTTCTTCATTCGCCACTTCTAAATTCGGAAAAGTGGTTATTATATGCCTCAGAATTACAGAGTGTAATCCAGTTGGGTTTTTATAGCGGGCGGCTACATGATCGTACATAAGGTCTTTACCGAGCTGTAGTAAAAAGAGTCGACGTCGATCTAATTGATTTTTCTTCCACTCTGGATTTTTGATGGTCCACAACTTGAAAGCATTTATGCCTGCTATATCCAATAAGTGCTGAAAAATTGCTATGGGCCATCTATTGGTTTTCCTTTGACACGAGTACTGTTTCGCCATCTTATCTACAGTATCTACTGCTCCTTTCGTACTGTTATAGTGTAGAATTATGTCTGGTTTGTAGTCATGTTCCACCCCAGACACTTTGTCGTCGGTATGTTCACTAGACAACATAATTACTGCACGATTATTTTTTGGTACATAAGATACTAAAGTGCGATTTTTCCTAAATGCAAACATGCTGGAGAATACAGGCTTGTAGGGCTTAGGAAGAAGATTCGTGGGAATATACTTCTTATCTTTCCTAAGGGTTCCTACTAAGGTTATATTTTTTTCCCACAACTTTTCTGCTAATGGTAAGCTGGTAAAAAAATTGTCTGTGGTGAGACCATATCCTTGTCCCAAATGACTCGTCAAATCTAGAACTACTCTCTGTTCTTGGCCAACTTCCGCCTTTTCATTTTGTTTGCCTATTATTACAGAAAAAAATAAATATCATTATTTTACAATACAGTGATTGAATCTTACCCAAATAGACTTGCATATTTTGCGTATAATATAACTCGCAATCAGCAAGTGCCCAAATTTTGAGTCCGTATTTGTTTGGTTTCGACTTCATATAAACACGAAACGGTGCTCGTCCTCTAAACGGGACTAATTGCTCATCAATGCAAACGTGGGTGCCAGGATTATATGATTTCCTACAGTTTGAAACGAACATGTCAAAAACTTCCTTTATGGGAGCAAGCTTGTCGTCAACTTTCCGTTCCAGCCTGGTTTCAAAATTGTCGAACCGCAAAAAACATGTCAGTATCTTGTATCTATTTCTCGACATACACGCTGGAATAATTGGTCGGCAATAACCTGGATCAGTTGACCACAACATGTGAATTGGTTCTCCGGAAGCTTGAAGAGCACCCATCGTTATCAAAAGCCCGATGTAGGCTTTTATTTCTGTTTTGTTTGTTGGAACAAATTTTCTCATTTTTTCTGGATGTTCAATATTCCATTTGCTGAAGTGGTGGTGTGCCTTGCGATTAGTTTCAGTTACAATTATACTGATCACTTCCGGAGTAAAAAACAAGAAAAATGCCTCCGCAACTGTATCAAATTGTGAACCATATGCAGTGAGTCCCTTTGGTGTTTTCAACACATTTGCTTGTAAACGTCACACCCTTGTATTCAGGGTACATTTTGACCATTCGATGTCTTTATCCTTAGTGCTGTACTTTGGATTACTTTCATAAGAATCGTCATCGCCTTCGGCAGCACTTGCATCGTTTTCTGTCTCTTGCTCATTTTCCCTTTTCTGCCCTTCAATTTCGTCATCGATTTCTTCCTCTTCATATAAGTAATCAGATTCCTCGTCATCGTCATCTTCTAACTCCAATATATCACCAATATCATTATCATCTTCTTCAAGTAACCTCGCCAACTCGTCGTCTGATAAAGCATTAGGATTTCTAGCAAAAGTCATGATGTGAAACAAACTATTTTTGTCCCGTAATAGAATAAAACACCCATCCAAGTGATATATCAACCTGCAACTGAGCTACGTGCACGTGGCTACAGAATTGCAGAAACAAGACACTTAGATTTCGCGGAAATTTGTCTGGCTCTAACTCCGACAATAACCGAACATCTGATCGCTGGCATGTCGCTGGCACCAACACTCAATGTCCCGACAATAACCGAAAAATAATTGATCGAAATGCAATGGAAACAGCCACAAATAATAATCACATCAGAGGCCAACAGGGGTGCAGGTGAACCCCAACTCAATAATAATTTTTTTTTATCGACAAATGAAATTCCAGTGAGGTTAATATTTTGTCAGAACATGTAAAAACAAATAATAAGAAGCTACAAAAATTGTCGGTGCACAAATAAATTTGCACAAAAAAATAATAAGAAAAATAAGGACCTGGGGTGCATTTGCACCCTTCTTGGCCCTATGAAGGTTAAGACCAAATCTCGATAAGGTTTCTGCTATTTGTAAATTCCCAACTCCCAAAGATCAAAAATCAGTCAGGTCATTTTTAGGGTTAGTAGGTTATTATCGAAAATTCATAAGCGACTTTGCAAAAATCGCTAAACCTCTAACGCTTCTTCTCAAGAAAGAATCCAGTTTCGAATGGACAGACTCCCATCAAAAGTCATTTGATTTATTCAAAGAAATATTGACGACTCAACCCCTGCTGAAATATCCAGATTTCACTAAAGAATTCATACTTACCACCGATGCCTCCAATTATGCTATAGGATCTGTTTTAAGCCAAGGCGAATTAACCAAAGATCAACCAATCGCTTATGCATCTAGGACACTCTGTGCATCCGAACAAAGGTACAGCACTACAGAAAAGGAACTACTCGCTATTATATGGAGCGTTAATCATTTCAGACCATATTTGCTTGGCAGAACTTTTACCATAGTCACGGACCATAAACCTCTAACGTGGTTATTTAATTGTAAAGACCCAGGTAGCAGATTAGTTAGGTGGAGATTAAAATTATCGGAATATGATTATAAGATTCTATATAAACCAGGTCGACTAAATTCAAATGCCGATGCCTTAAGCAGGATCATGATCGATGAAAATAGTCATCCCAATGAACACAAACAAGAGAGAGCATTGTCAACCCTATATCAGGAATTTCTTCAACTCGAAGGAGAACTGATGCCCCCCAATTCGAAAATCACCGAAACAAATGAAAATCTTTTTCACATTTCCACTGATTATAGCCTCGCTCATTGTATCAGCCGAGACCTTAAATGTAATGAAGGAATAGCTAAAGAATTCAAGAATTTATTTGGGAAAATAGAAATTTTAAAAACCCAATCACCAGAAATTCATAAGGTACTCTATCTAAAACAATGTAACCGCTATTTACTTTATATGATTACTAAAAATAAATCTTTCCATAAACCTCTTTACGAAGATGTCTTTATCACACTTAATAATCTAAAACTCTTTTGCATAAATAAGAATATTCATAAACTAGCAATGCCGAAAATTAGCTGTGGATTAGATAATCTAGACTGGACTAAAATCAAAAAAATTATTCATTTCATTTTTAAAGACACGCAGATCGAAATTAAATTGTGTTCACTATACCAAATCAAAATAAATCAACCTTAATAACAATAATAAAGAAGGATGATGTATTCGAAAATTTCATTCAATATCATTACAAAACTGAAAATATACCCCGAATTAAATCTATTCCATTTGATAAATTTGAATAGTTTCCAAATGTATTGTTTTATTCAAAAGATCTTGATGATAATAATCAATATTCTCAAATACTTAGAGATAATTACTATCTTTCGACCATTTCGGAATCAAATCATCTTCATTCGGTTATAAAACTGTCAAGTACTTCTAAAGTAACTTTCTTACTCATTTGTAAAAATTTCCATTTCGATAAACTCTCGTACAAAGACATTTTCTATGCCATCCGTAACCTTCGTACAGAACTAATTAAAAATAACTATTCCGGAAACCTATACATACATGATGTAACTATTGATAATACAAATATTAAAATACAAATGTTCGCAGAAATGTTGCACTATTTGTTTAAAGATGTAACAGGCATTACTCCAATAATCTTGGATCGGAAGAGAATCCAACCAACTTCAAAGGAAGACATTTTAAAAATAATGCACGACAACCACGATTCAAAACTCGCTGGTCATTCAGGATTTATCAGGACATATAAACGAATACGTGAAGCTTACAAATGGAACTCTATGAAAAAAGATATTCGAAATTACATAAAGCAATGCCCGTCATGTCAAATGAACAAAACAAATTTCAAACCTAATAAAGCGCCCATGGAAATTACATCGACATCATCTAAACCTTTCGAACGACTAGCCATTGACATTGTAGGACCACTACCGCAAACTATAAATAACAATAGATTTATTCTCGCCATGCAGGATGATCTAACAAAATTTTCATATGCCATCGCTATCCCGAATCATGAATCTCAAACTGTTGCTATAGAACTATCGAAATTTATCAGTATGTTCGGTATTCCAAAATCTATTCTTTCTGATCAAGGAACCAATTTTACTTCTAAATTAATTAAAGATGTAATGAAACTCTTCCAAACAAAACACATTCTATCTTCACCATATCATCCTCAAACTAACGGTGCTCTTGAAAGGTCACACTTAACTTTAAAGGACTATCTTAAACATTATATTAATAATAAACAAAGTAACTGGGACGAATTCATACCTTTTGCGATGTTTACATATAATTCACACTGTCATAAATCTACAGGTTTCTCTCCATACGAAACTTTATTCGGAAGTAAACCTTATTTACCAAACACCATTACTCAAGAACCAAGGTTTAGTTATTCTTACGAGGACTATGTTACAAATTTAAAACAAAAACTAAACATCACTCATAAGGTGGCTAAAGAAAGATTAATTGAATCAAAAAATAAGTCTAAACAGTATTATGATCGTAAAGTTCACATTCACGACTATAAAATAGGCGATTCGGTTTGTATAATTAATAAAGCTCATACTTTAGGATTAAATAAAAAACTAACCCCGAAATTTTTAGGACCCTTTAAAATAAGAAAAATATTCCCAAACCGTACTGTTCAAATCCAAAAAAATAATAAACTAACTACATATCACGTAAATAAACTGAAACCTTTTGTTTCAGGTCGTCAAGATGAGGATTCAACGGATCAGCAATCTCATCCTATTTTTTCTAACCCCTCTTCTTAGTTCATTATTTCTAATTCATTCTGCAACTGGAAGTTCATACAAAGTAAACTACCTTAATCACCATACCGGGTTATATTACAATCATTTAGGACATGCTAAGATGACTAATAGCAAATTCACCTTATTAATTCATTTTAACTTGACGGTTAGTGATCAAAGATATAAACAGATCAACAATTTTTATTTCAAAACCACTAGCCTTTGTTCACATACGAGAACTGTCAGTATATCTGATCACGTTATATTATATTATAATAATTTAATTAATTCTTTACGAAATAGAATAGACAGCTTAACCGAAAAATCAGAAATCATTAATCATCTAACAGGACATCAGACAAATCATGATAATAATAAGAGAAAAAGAGCAGCCTTTGAGGGTATATCTTACGCACTACATTGGCTTTTTGGTATTCCAGATGCCGACAATGCAAGATTTTATGATGAATCAATCAAATCATTACTAAATGATAATAAAAACATGCAATCGCTCATGAAACAACAGATCGGAATAATTTCCACAACAATATCTAATTTTAATAGTTCCATTCAAAATTTGAAACTAAATGAACAAAAATTTAACAGCAATATAGAACTTTTTAACAATTTTTCGAAATATACCACCATGACAATTAAAGAATTTAAAATTCAACAAATTATAACTGAACAATTTACCTTATTAAATCAACTTGTAAATGAATTAGATAATTACTATAACAATTTAATTGCTTCAATTACACTTGCTCATAAAAATATCTTGCATCCTAATGTTATTACCCCTCTAAATTTATTTAAAGAATTGTCTCAAGTTTTACTTAAAGACGGACAACAGTTACCTCTTCCTTCGTCATATGCAACAATTTATAGATATTTCGATATCATACATCTTGATGTAGTATACGTAGACAAAAATTTAATTTTTGCTCTAAAAGTTCCGCTTGTAGATGAATTAAAATACAACATTTTTAAACTCTACCCACTTCTTATTTCCCATAACGTTTCACACCTATATTCCTATATAGAACCTTCCTTTAAATATTTAATCATAAGTTCCACAAGGTTTTATTACGTACAACTTAGGGATTTAAGTACTTGTACAACCATCCAAGAAAATAACTACATATGTCAACAAAATGAAGTATCCAAGACGCATGAAAAGCCCGTTTGTGAAACCCTGTTGCTAACTTCTTCAGAAAAGATCATTCCACCATCATGCACCACTAGAACCATTCAAGCAGACTTTGAAATTTGGCAGTCCATATTAAACAACCAATGGATCTTTATATCATCACAACCAATTCTAGTTACCATTTCATGTTTAACAACCCCGATGGAAGAAATCACTTTACAAACCACCGGAATATTTCAGTTAATGGAAAATTGCAAAGCATATACACCCACTAATATTTTACAAGCCAGCACGAATTATTCAGCTGTACACATTGATGTAGCACCGAAGATCGATATTATTAACGACAACTGTTGCATCCACAACTCTTTAAACGTCAGTCACGAATCAATTACTTTACAGCCCATTAAAGTAGCAAACATCAACTTAGATGAACTAAACTACGCAAAACATAAAATGCATCAGTTCGACCACCTTCTTCAGGAACGATTAGATCATCCAACTACCTTTCACTATCAACATTGGTATCAATCACTTTTTTCAATATTTGGATCAATTATTGCAATTTTTGTTTTGTATTGTCTGTTCTACAAGTGCGGACTCTTCAAATTTTTATGGCAATTAATTTGTAGACCTAATTCAAGATCAAACTGTGGTACTTGTTGTGCAAAAATTTTCAATACAAACATAAATGGTGTACCCGTTACTCAACTCCAATTATCTACAATCTTGGAAGAAGAAGCCGATCATCGTAGAAGTGAAGATAATAGTGCATTTAGTGTACGTGTACCAAGTGAAGTTGTGCCTACTGTATTGACGCCAAAACCGCGAAGATCTGTCTCGCGTGAACCGTCTATAGATTTCAATTAAAAGTCGAAATAAATGAATTATTTGATTTATGATTAGATTAACCCCATAAATCAATTTTATCAGGGGAAGTGTTAGATACACACTATTTCTGTAGTTATAATTATTATATTGTTTTATTAATTTCTTTTAATATTATTAACATTCATACTTCATTAAGATTAGCATTACATATATCACCTGTTCACCTATCATTAGTTCATTTCATTTACAATCAATTATAAATTGTTTATCATTGACCTATTTAAAACTATTTATGATTGCCATACAATGAATCACAAAATTTCCATTTAATGTTAGATAAACATAATTGATATTAACTTGTAAATAATATTTATATTTACAGACAGCATATTGTATTTAGAAAATTTCCTTAATGAACTTTGAACTGTAAACTAATTAATAATAACTTTCTTTTCAATGCATAGATCACTTTTGTAGGCAGTTGATTGGCACCAGTCCTGAGAATAACTCAAAAATCATTTTCTATTTCAATCATAATAATAAGTATTAAATAAAATATATTATAGATTTAATAGTGATTATTATCCTAAAATTAAACGAACACTACTGAAAGGAGGAAACCTGAGAAATACAACATAAATTTGGCGCAGTCGGTAGGATGTCCTTTTTAAAGAAAGAAAAAACAGATGCAACTGTTCTATCTTCAAGAAGAGAATTCCAATTCCAAGTGACGAAAAGAAAATCCAGTGTTTGCCACAGAGAATCGAGATTCCACGTCAGTCGAAGTCTATGATAAAAAACTAGATAGATTTGAATCTTTAATGTGCATACAACTCCGATATTCAAGCCCAATTTTGGACCATATCGAGTGAATATAATTACAAGGAAAGGATTCAGTAATAAGAGGATTCTTACAGGAAGAGGTGGAAATAAGAGAATATACTCGCTAATGAAATTGTGAGTAAAAATTAACTTAGATATAACATTAGTATAGGTTAAGAGTGATAGCAGTAAGGCACAAATTTGCATACAATAATAGTGATAGGAAAGTGATAAACAAAATTCCTAAAACTACAAAACCACCAACAAGTCGACAATTGGATAGGCAACCCATTGTGTATAGTAGAGCTCAGTGGGCTGCATAAATATATGATAATTAATTTCAATATAAATGCAAACACAGAAGTTGTAGCTGTACTGATAATAGGCTTACCTCCGAGAAGTCGATTCGGGCCGCCTATTTACGCAGGCAGCAATAACGTAAAGAAATAAGAGAAAATTAAAATACAATAACGGAAGAGAAAACAAGTAAAACGAAATAAGATGGACAGTGACGATTACTCAACAGACGAGTCTACAAGAAAGAGGAAGAGTGAGAAAGAGGATAAGGAAGGGTTCGAAAGGAGCAAGAGAACACCAAGAACGCCAGCGAAAACACCAAGAAACACAACTGAAACGAAAGAAGTAGAAAAAGATAAACTAGATACCGTAATTGAGATGATACTCAATTTGGGGGAGGAGATGAAGGAGGTAAAAAAGGAAATACAACAGATGAATAACAATCATAAGAATCTCTTAGCGGAGATTGATAAATTAAAAGAGGAAAACAAGAGCCTGAAAGATGAGAATGACAAGATAAAACAAGGAAACTGCGAAATCAGAAAAGAGTTGTGGGAGATCAATGTCTATATAGATGAAATAATAAAGAAGAGTGCAGAAAGAGCTAAAAAATTCCATATAGGGTATAGACATCTGCAAAGAATAAACATATCAGAAGGAGCGTTCGCTGATGACATTGTGATTATGGCAGAAAGTGGAAAAGACCTCCAAACAAACCTGGAAACTTGGAATGCAATATTAGCAGAATTTGGAATGACAATGAATAAAAAGAAAACAAAGGTAATGGTAATAGGAGGAAAGCAAGAAATGTTAAATATACAAATAGACGGAGAAAACATAGAACAAGTGAAAAACTATAAGTATCTAGGAGTGGAAATAGAAGATAGTGGAGGACAAGATATCGAAATTAACAATAGAATAGAAAATACACTGAAAGTATTTCATGCAATGAATAGGACATTTATAAGTAAAAAAGAAATATCGGAAAAAACAAAGATAAACGTTTTTAAAACCATTTATAGACCCATCTTGACTTTTGGTTGTGAATCGTGGGTATTAAACAAGAGACAAGAAAGCAGAATTCAAGCCGTAGAAATGAAATACTTAAGAAGAACAAGAGGCGTGACAAAGATGGATAGGCTAAGAAATACTAGAATAAGAGAAGATTTAGAGATAGAATCAATATTTGAATTTATAGAAAAAAGACAACTAAGTTGGTGGGGACATCTACAAAGAATGGAAAACACGAGACAGGTCAAAAGAGTATGGGAAGCAAAAATACAAGCAAAGAAGAAACGAGGAAGACCGAGAAAGACATGGGATGGAAAAATGGGAGAAATACTAAAAAACAAAGGAAAAACATGGGCAGAAGCTAGAAATATGACAAGAAATAAGAAACAGTGGGCGAAATTTATGCATACCGAAAATTAACATTTAGAAAGTGATTTGTGTTATATACTCAATTATAGAATGTTGTATTAATTGATTTGATTGAAATGTAATTTTGGAATTATAAATACTACCCTACACCTATCAGGTAAATAGGGATCTGATTATATGTATGTATGTATAATAAGTATTAAATAAAATATATTATAGATTTAATAGTGATTATTATCCTAAAATTAAACGAACACTACTGAAAGGAGGAAACCTGAGAAATACAACATTATACAGTAATGGTAAAAATCTCATTTTGGGTTTTAAGTGTCATGTGTGAACAAAGGAAAAATAGTGAATAGCAATACATCTGAGAAAGAGAGATATAATCGCAGAATGACTTCACAAACTTATTTTAATTGCAAGATTATAACTGGCAATCAAGCTACCACCTCCACTTTAATAAAAATGAAAATTTATCAATTTCTTCCCACAACTTGAGAAAACTGTCATCGATTCGCATATTTTCAAACGAAGCGATTGCTCTTTTTAAGACTGATGCGACTTTTCCCAGAGTGGCATCCTTTTCTTGAAGTTTTCTAGCGACAATTTGTAAAATATTGAGAACATCATCAAGAATAAAAAGGTGTACAACGAATGACGGTTTTTTCATATTTACAAGTAAAATTATTAAAATTATTTATTTGTAATTGCAAAATTCTTCTTCCCTTTAATTAGGCATGTAACCAGCTTACAAGTAGGTTATACTATTCGGCAATGGTTAAAAAACGAGTGAATAAAACAACTAATAACATAGCGAAGCTTATTAGAATAATGAAAAAACTGACTATTACGACTACCCTATAGGGTTTGAGATTTTGGATGTGGCGGTTTATTATTTTTGCCATCTATTAAAACTATTTTTAGAAAACGCATTTAAATATCAGTAACTATTCTTAGGAACAACACCGAACTTAAGAGACGCCTTTTGGTCGGTAAATTCTTTAGAACTTTTATTTAAATCTATTTTACCTCAACTGGGGGTCCTAAATAACAGGAAGTATAAGAGGTTTAGACACAGCCAAACATACAACAAAATAATAAATAAATACTTATAGATGCAATAAATCAACTCTGAGAAAATTGTTCTAAAATAAGTCTGGTTGAATGAGCAATTTTCTTTTATTTAAAACATCCCCTTTGTTATCACTGATCATTACAAAAGTGGTTACTGGGAACATATAATTTATGACATTTTATAGTCTTCTTTTTCTTAAAAAATTTAAAGAAATTTGTAAAAGGTTGTATGTTTTTATGGCAGAACAAAAACACCAGAAACCATTTTTGACCCTTAGAAAGATTGTTTTCTCTTTTGCTATTTTAACATGTGCATACACTATTATTTTATTTATATTGCTACTTAAAGTTCTTGTGATCATTTTACTGTTCTTTCTTATCATTTTGACGTTTTATCTTTGAAATTTACAAGCATTCAACATGTTAATCATATTGAAATGAAATGAATTACTTTTACAAATTCATATCTATACTATATTAATATTATAAAGAGGAAAGATTTGTATGTTTGTAACGAATAAACTCAAAAACTACTGGACCGATTTCACAAAATTCTTTCACCATTAGAATACTACATTATCCCTGAGTAACATAGGCTATATTTATTACTAGAAAAATTTAGGGATCTCTACTAAAACTTAAATAATGTAACCCAAGGTGTACAAATATTAGTACAAATAAATGTCAACCCGTTGGAAGCCGGGACGGACCGCTAGTCTTTGATAAAAAAGAATTATAAACACTGTATCTATTAATTTTATTTTTTTAATTAATTAACTTTACAAATAGCCTTACACATAAAGGTAGAAAGGTTCAGGACTAAGTAAGTAAAGTAAGTAATTTTACAAATAATATTACAAATAACCAAATCTTATGTAACGGAAAAAAGAGAGGAAATTCTAAAACTATACCGAACCATTTTTAAATTGTTTTTGGATAAAGAAGTCTATCGATGTAAAGATAACACATGGGTACCATAAACAGTAGCCGAGGCCGACATTTCTGGTCCCTTTTCTGTTATTGTTATTAGAAATATTTTTTAAACTGCATATTTGGATGTTTATGATGGGCCCTCTAGTAAATTTCACCCACAGAAGAGAGAATTGTTGTTTATGACCACAGTCCCTGCGATCTGTTTTATTAGTTTTTCAAGTAGGATTTAAAACTAGGTATACTATAACAAGACTTATCCAGAAATATTAAAATTAATAAAGACAAAATATGAAATGGTAAAAAATCAGTGCCTGATCAAATAAAGAATAAAAAATTCTACATATTATAGAAAAAATAAAGTAGTCTTCAGAAATTAATAATATAAATAAATAAAAATCAAGTAACTTAATAATCGACAAATTTACAGATTTACACCCAACTGTTACAATTGTTAAATTTAGTTTTGTAATTTAAAATCTCCAAGAGTAATATTTTTATTGTTCTATTTTTTAACTTATTTTTCGAATTATTTAATTCATCTCTGGGGTTTATAACTATTGTGTGGCATAAGTTATTCTTGTCATTTATTTGAATGCCGTATACAGTGAGAGTGTAAAGTCTGGAACTATTATCAAATGTTTTTTAAAAACATAAATAAGAGTTATAAGGTCAGCGAAGTAAGGTTTTTACAAGCGAAGTTTTTTAAATAGTAACCTAAGTTTTATTAATTAATTATTATTATTAATTATTAATTATTATGCGCTGTGCAAATGCACAGCGCATGAAATTATAAAACCAAATATCGCCAAATATACTGAAAAACCATGATATTGTATTCGGAAATTTTCAAATAAAACCACTGTATACCTTTAAATATTGTGCTAAAACAAACAAAGTTGTGATCATGTCACAATGCTTGTCCTGTTCTTTGGCAATGGTGCAGATATGTTACCAAATATTGGGGTATATCTTACACTGAAACTGCCTAAATTAATGACAACGATATATATTAAAAGTTTAACATTTGTGATATATGAATATAATTATGAACCATATTCGTAATTTGCCATATCCCTGAAATCACCAGACTACCTAGTAGGAATCAAAAATGAACGTCTGCCGTGCGTGTGGAAAAGCCAGGCACAAATCCCTCCTAAACAATAGTTCTGTGCATGTATGAGGCGCACAATGGATTTATGCAATAAATCAATTTGAACTAATTTTTAAATTAATTAGTAGATCTTATTACCATTTGTGAAACAATTTTATGTTTTACGCCTTTATTGTTCTTACGTACAATGCTTGATGCAGTATATTGTTAATAACTACCGTAATCATTTATATAACAAAATCCTTGCTACTCTATTCGTTTACGACTAATTTACGATAAATTATGCATTATACATTTTCCAATTCTATTCATTTTCAAGTGATTTAGACTGGCCGCAGAAACAATCTCAATTGGAAGTTAGCATAGCATTCGGTTAATTAAAATAAACATAACCAGACAATTACTAACTTCCATGGAAGTTAGCATTACTATCGATTATTTGAAAAAATTAAGCGCGATAAATTTTTACTTTTACCATATATTTACGATAAATTAAGAAACATTTTGTTTTTAATTTGAAGCATGTTGCAGTGCTAACTTCCAGGACGTCCTGTGATTATCGCGCGATAAATTTTGGTACGTTTAGATATTAACGATTTTTGATATATAATAGAGGATGGTGTTGCTATTAAAGATGCAGTCCAATAATCGTGATTAGGAGTATTGTAGAGCCTGTAATTATCCTACAAGAAACTTCGACATCTCAAAATTTACGGTTTTTGATATGTCTTCGGTGGTGCTTTTGCTACAAGGGTGCAGTCTAAAAATTGGATGATTACACAGTAAAAAATGCAGTGGTGGTGAAAAACATATTTGGTGTGGTGAAATATCTGAGTGTAAATTTCTACACTCATGTGAATGAAATTAACAACCAAAATTAACACGCAGCAACAATTTTCTTATGAGTGTTATCTTAATTTAAAAAATGGGTAAAAATAATGTTTTTGGTGTACAAATCATTTGAATTTGGTAAAGATATTCTCGTTAGTGTAAGAGTCATCCTTCAAAAAATGTATTTCACTATTCTAGCATGTTAACAGCAGTAAAGAGTGTTAATGAGATTGCCAACAAAACCGATTTAACCCCCGCGAGTGTCATCCACCGAACATCCACCTCCAACGCGAATAATCACGATTGGACGTGAGACTTTTATTTACTGTTTGTGTTTGAATGTAGTTAGTTCTCTTTGAAAGTGACAATGATTTTTAAGATTCAACTAGCCAATAAAAGTAAATATGCTAAAATAGAAGAGGATGCATCTTTCTACGATATTGTGCAATTAGGTAAGATTTTAAAACTATAATTTCCAGTCCTGGTTGTGTCTATTCAGATTTTTTTTTTATGTAAAAGTTTTAGCAGCCATGTTGATCCTTTGTAATTTCAATCATCATTATGCATAAATATAAATAATAATGTTTACGTGAATTATGGATAAATAATAGATAAAATTATTTTCAGATTTTTGGTTTACAAAGAACCATTTAAATGTAAAACCGTTTCTGGTTCCTGCTATGTAGTACCTACATAAGTATATATGTGATGAAGTATATATGTCGGTATAGTAGGTCGGTACTTGGACGGCCGAACTCAGCTTAAAAAGATGGCGCACATGTGTTTATAAAACGTGTGATTATTAAGAACTGACATTGTGATTAGTGACATATGTCGTTTCTATAATTACAGGTAAGGTTTGTAATGTAAATTAGAATGTGCAAATAATTTTAATAAAACTTTAATTACAGAAACTCATAATTACAAATGATAAACACAAACAGTCAACTTTGAACATTTTTACATTGGGTAACAAAATTAAGAATTCATGATTTTCTAATAATGAAGGAAAATCATCACAGTATGTATTTACATTGGATTATTTAGATTTAGAATGTATTTATATTTTGCATTTTGTTTTAAAATAAAACTAATATTTGTGTGCATTATTTTTTTACTTTTTTCTTTTTTTTCTTTTTGTACACTCCAATAAATGATTGTAACCACTATAATTGGTTCCTTTTCCATTAAAAAAATGTTCCTTACAATTTAAGCAATAATTTTTACACTAAAAGAATGGGAAATTAACACTCAGTTCGTGCATACTTTACACTCAACAAATATTTTCTCAACAATAAGGTTTGTCATTTTTACACTCGTTAGTGTCTTTTTCATTGCTGTATCGTGTAAGATATGTATAAAGAATCCATGACTTTAACCTGCATTGAAGGTTAAAGTTATATAGTTTACCACTTTTAAGACCAATGTTGAGATTTGAGAATTTGGTTTTTCTCGGAATTGGCAAGAGCCCAAAAATTATATTTGGGGGGGTTCGAGAGCCCATAAAAGCCCGTAATTATCACTTGTTTAAAAAAAATCTTGTGGTGGGGGTGCCAGCTTAACATATCTCCATTTAGGACAAATTTAAATGTTGATTTTCCTAAATATTTTAACAAAAAATGTTCCACCGATTTTAGAGGATTTCGGGGATAAAAATCACCTTGCATTTGTTTGAATAATTTCTAAATGGGGCTATTTAAATTAGGCAAAGGACTGTTCTTCCTAAATATGCTTTAAAATGTTATGTCTACATAACAAGCGATTTTCGATGTTGCACGCGACAGTGCTTCACCCGGTATAGAATGGTAGAATGATCATTAACTATAAGCGACTTAACTATATAAACTAATCGAGTCTTTGAATTTTTCAGGGACCTTGTATTTTCATAACACGTTCCAAGGTTGGGCTAAAAAAATAAAAATCAATTAATTTACACCAGATGTTTATTGAAATAAAATAAGTTTCTATCTACAACTCTTACTGAGTTGTAAATACATGCATATTTTCTTGTACATTGCTCTTTTTCCCAGCCTTATCTCTTAGGACATGCTTGCATTAATTCCATTTTGGTCATTCCATCTCATATTTTCCCCATGGCAAAACTATAGATTAATGTACATGGGAAGATTGGAACGCTATGTTTAAGTCGTTCGATTTTGTGGTAGGGATCATTAAGCATACTCTGCATTCATATCATTTACGTTGCCGCGTAATTCTTCATAAACATATGGGTAGATGGCTCTCAGCAAAAACACAGCAACTTTTTTGAGATTGAGTCTTTGGTGGATCTGAGATGCTGCCGTTTAGACCATGCATATGAATTGAAACTTTCAGTGGAATAAATAATTTCGACTATTTTAACAGTTTTCCGTACGGTTCACTGGTTTCACTCATTTCGATTATTTTAACCAGCATACCTTTAATAAAGTTAGGTTGTCCATCCGTCCGTGCTAAGTATATTGTACATGTTTGTCCAGAGTTCATTGTTTAATCTGTGCCTTCTCTTTTTCCACTGCTACTGTCTGTTCTGAGTCGTATCCTGATCAACTCAGGCCTTTACCTGATAAAAATCAAAGTGCTAATCTAGGAACTGCTAGGAACCTGCACCCAGTCCTAAAGAAAAGTCGAAATCTAAGATAGATTGATTACGAACGGAAAGAATTCATCCAGTCGATGATGAGAATCCAGAACAGAATTAGATCTGTGTGTTGTGGCGTTAGTTTCACAACATACAGTTGGTTACTTCATTTCGTTTGTATTGTTAATTACACAATTACTGGTATTGTATTTCATATTCCCTTACATAATGTAAAAACATTAAAATCTGCTAACTATTAGTACTTATTAATTTTCTAGTTATTTGTGTTGTTACTTATTTCAGTAAATTATATTTTGAACGACTATAACTCTACAATTGTGCAGATGATTTAAATTTATCTGGGGTGCGGCGGGGGGGCGAACATAAATGCTTGGTAGTGCGATCACGTTATTAAGAGCGATTAACAATTAATTGATTAATTAAGCCATCTTGCTTATAGTTACTCGTATATATGGTTGCATTTGAACTGTAATATTTTTAAAAACCTAAGAGTCATATTAAACGAAGCTATGTATAAACTATTTCCATTGTATTACTTCTGTACTAGCTCTTTTAAGTCTTGGAAAGAATTAAAGACTTAATTAGCTTAGGTACAGAGATGGAAGTAGAATACGATTTTAAAAATGAAACACAGAAACTGGAAAAACGATTAGGAATGGAAAGAATCCTAGATCATCGAGTTCAGGTTGAGAAGTCAGTAATACTTTCTCATGGAGTTTATCTGTAAGAGCGCAAAAGATAAAAATTATATGTTGTATACAGGGTGTCTCAACAATAATAATAATAATAATAATAATGTTTATTCAGGAATGCAATTACATAATTTTTTGTGTTACATAGAATTATAAATAGATCTATTATAACGTAGAGGGTTAAAGAACGTCGAGGTAGAATCTAAAACTCAAGAAAAAATTCTACCTTGAAAACTTTTTGTTTTAATTTGTAAAAAATTGATAGCTATACTTTTTGCTAATACGGTCCTGTTATATTTTGCATCAATTTAATAATAAATCATTATATTTTGTTGTTTTTTCTTGAACTATGTGGATTTTATTTTTAGATTTTTTCTTTGGTTCTTTAGTTCATAGGTGAATAATAAATAAGTTTTTTGTATTAAACGACGTTTCAAAGGAGGGTTTCCTTCTTTATCAAATTTATTTCCATCATAGACGGCTAATTATTATGATATGTTATTATTGATATTGATTTATTTAATTAACATGTTTTTTAGTTGTTGAAACAAGTTGGTTTGTTTTGTCATTTTGACAGGAAAGAAAGTAATAACATTACCAGTATAACCTACTTTTATAATAAGTAATTAGTAGACACGGTCTGTGATTTAGTCTAGAGCCTAAGATGATACAATTGCTCCTTCATCTGCAACGAAACAAATTCAGGTCTTTGAAATATTTCATCTGAAGAGACCATCATTACTTTTATCCCTTTGCATATTATATTAATACTATAACTAAATAATAAATAAATCTTTATTTATTCTACTTTTGATTTACATATTTTCATATAATAGTATGTACATCATAGCCTGCAATGACTGAAGTAAATATGTTAAAAATGAAAAAGGAAGATTTTTTCCATTGTTTTTTTTAGTTAAATAGCAACTACAAGAATTTCAACAAAATATTTAACAATTCTTTGCTACCGCTGCAAAATATTTTTCCAGCTATTTCCAGTTGCAAAATCAACTGTATTATATTATACGGAATTCCGTATATTATATTATTCGGGAATTCCTCAAGGTTCGAATCTTGGACCTTTACTTTTCTTACTTTTTATTAATGACATAGTAGATCAAATATCTTGTCACTGCCTTCTCTTTGCAGATGACATAAAAGTGTATCGTGAAGTTAACAATTATAATGATGCCATGCAATTACAAAATAATCTTTACACGGTAGATAACTGGTGTCACAATAATAGACTTTCACTAAACATCACTAAATGTAAGACTATGTCTTTTACAAAAAAACTAAACGGGTATGGTTATATCTACACCGCCAATGACACTGCTATACAAAGGACGGATTTCTTTAAAGATTTAGGTGTCATCTTTGATCCTAAGCTAGATTTTGCTGCACATATACATGACATTGTTAGTCGAGCTTTTAAAATGTATGGCTTTATCTACCGAAATTGTAAACACTTTTCAAATGCTCAGACGTTACGAGCCTTATACATAGCCTTGGTGAGATCTATACTGGAGTACGGCGCGGTAATTTGGTCTCCCCTTTATGAATGCCATATTCGTGAGATTGAACGAGTTCAAAGATATTTTCTTAAGTTTTTAGCTTTTTCTTGCGATGGTATCTATCCTGAGATTGGGGTTAGTCAAATTGAGCTGCTTAACAGATTTGAGTTTATATCTCTGCGTATTAGACGCATTATTATCTCTGTAAAGTTTTTGTATAATCTTTTAAATCACAGAATTGATTCTCTTTGGCTCTTAAACAAAATTAACTTTCATGTCCCAAGATTCAATGCACGTACTAATATGTCATTCTACTTGGATGCAAGGAGAACCAACTTACTAAAAAAATCACCTATTACAAGCATGTGCAATAATTTTAATCAGATATGTAGCAAGTGTGATATTCACTTTGATTCGATTAATAATATTGTAAGTTGTATTATTGAGATAAATGTCTAACTAAAGAACATACTATGTTCAGACATTAAGAAAGTTTGTTACAACGTTATTCATATTACCATATTTGATACATATATACCTTGATTTGAGATGTTTGTTATATACACACTAACTAAAATTAGTGTATAATGTTAGTTTTAATAATTATGTTATTATTTATTTATATACTGTATTACGCATGTTTATGTTTTTACATTAATTGTAGGTAGCTTATATTTGTATTTCGTATTTATGTCGAACCTCTACTGTGTTTTTGTAATTTTTAAATTTTTTTCCTGTAATTGGGTGCCCACCTGTTGGAAAATATATATTATTATTATTATTATTATTATTATTATACAGGGTGCGATTAAAGTGTGGAATATTAAAAAAAAAGCGAACTCAACCGGTTTTTTTAAAAACGCTGAAACACGTCGATTTTGTTTTTTAATAATACACATTGATATGTGCGATTCACCTCCCGACTTTCATTCGTTTCTAAGTTATGACGTCATCACAAAAAAATTTAAATGACAATATAGATTTTTTATAGAGGAATCCGATAGTGATTTTTCTTCCCTTTATGATCATGCAAATAAATCAATGGTTGCATAACAAAAATTCTGAAAAAAATCGGTCTGAACTTTGTAAATGTTTGTTAGTTATGACGTCATCACAAAAAATTTAAATGACAATATAGATTTTTAGTAGTGGAATCCGAAGTGATTTCTCTTCCCTTTATGATCATGCAAATAAATCATAAGGTTAAATAACAACAATTCTGAGAAAAATCGATCTGATATATTGATACCATAATGTCAATAACATTAAATGTTCTTATTTTAATAATTAAACTCCGTTACTTAAAATTGTTTAATTCTACAAGCGAATAATGTTTTAGCTCGTCTAAAATGTCTTGGCCAGATAATGCATCGTTTATGCTTTTAATTAAGTGATAACCAGGATTTCTGTCTATAACGGATTTAAATTTTTGTTTTATAGTCGAACCCTTTTACTTTATTCAAAGAAACACCTAACAATTTTACATGCTCAAGAGATTCATCTAATGAATTTCCCTGACTTTCTAATTTCTGAATTACTTTAGCTAAACGCACAAAATTTGTCAAAACAAACAATAATTCTGCCCTCACCTCCTTAGTATTAAAAGCATCCTGTGCGCTTTGTATGCATAGTGCATCGTGTTTATTAAGTTTATTTACAAATGCTTTAATAATATCAAAATAAGTTGCATAATATTCTGCTGCAGAAAGCCAAGTACCCCACCTTGTTATTACAGGCTCAGGTGGGAGAGGCACTTCTTGAGCAGTTTTCCTAAATATTTGTATGCGATATGGAGCTTTACAAACAATTTTTTTTACATCTGAAATTATAGAGTTTACGTTAGGATATATTTCCTGCACTTTTTCCGCAACTCTATGCATTGCATGGGCAAGACAAGTTAAGTGGATCATTTTTTCGTACAGAACTTGTAAGCCTGCTCCAGCCTTGATCATGTACGGTGCCGCGTCGGTGACGAACAGGAGTACTTTGTTGTACTGTATGCCATCCGGCCACAAAATAGCCATCGGAATCATTAAACAATTTTGCCACAGAACAATGATTGCTGCTCTTGAAAACGTCCATTGCTAATAGATAGGATTTGGGATTGTTCTCCGAATTTAAAACGCCAATTATAACGTTAGCCACGTATCTGAAAACAAAAATTTGATTTTTATTTTATCGAACTACATAATTAGTCGGTTACAAACAATTAGCGCAAAACAGTTATTTAAAAAAAATTATATTTTAATCAAGCAAAAATATTGTTGTGATTAAATATGTAACTAATAAAATAGAAAATAAAACATCCGTAAATTGCTCTGCTGTCTTTAATTAGTTAAATTTTACTAACAAAACGAAGGAAATTAAGTTTCTACGCACCTTCCAGTAAACCCATATGTAGGAAACCCATATGTAGTTATTCGCTACATGTTTTCTAATTGATTTTATGGTCTCTTCGTATAAACGATGTAAATAATTTTTCCTGAGTGTAGACTCGTCGGGTATTGGCATTTTTGAAATTTCTTCCAGAAAATTACGAAATGCTGAGTGATTAATTTTACTTAACGGGATATCTGCAGCCACTAATGCACTACATAGTTTTTTATTAAATTCGATCGATTTGCTGGACTCACCGCGCGAATTATTAGGGTACCCCGGTAACAATGTTTGTTTTTTTTATTTCAGGTAAACACACTTTTGATGTCGAACCGTGTTCAGATGTTGTGTAACTTGAAAGCGTTTCGTTGCAGTCACTTTATCGTCGCACACTGTACAATACAACACCTTATCGTCAGTTGTAAGAACACTGAATTCCTTAACATAACTTCGAAGTGTAACAGACACAGACCGTTTTTCTTTACCCATCTTTACGCGAGTATTGATACAACGCACACTTATGTTATGCGATGTACATTCAGCCAATAAGGGCCGACCGTCGAACCACGCCTTGCGCTATTTAAACCACAGAGTTCTTAAGAGTAAAGTATACGAAACACCTTTTCAAGACATGGAGGCCATGAAAGAGAAGATACGTGCAGTTTGTAGGGAAATAACACGTGAAACTTTAAACAGGGTTCCTTTATCCTTTATGAGACGCAATAGAATCTGTTTGGAACATGATGGACAACACTTTGAACATTTGCTTGGTTGAGTTGGTTAGTTTTAAATTAATTCTTATTTAAGCTTCTACTCAAGTGGATATGTAGCAAATTTTTCTAAATAAAATTTTGATTTTCATTTTCTACTTGATGCAATTCAGTTCTTAAACGGTCCTCGAAACAAATATCTACTATATTCTATTATCAGTGATAAATTTCCTAATGACTTTGACATTTGTAAAGGATGTCCAAATTAAACACAAGTTAAAAATTATTAATATTATGAATCTAGTTATAAATGAAAGCAGTATTACTGGTTTGCAAAAATAATTGCAATAATTTGCAAAAAAGATTAATTTTACCATTACACTGTTTTGATTTAAATCTGCATTTTAATTATGTCCTGCTACATACCTATGAAAATACCATATATTTAACGAAATAATACGTAATGCAAAATATGTACCTAAACGGTAGTCACTTTTTATGGCGAAATAATAGTCATGTCTTTGGCGGCTATATTTTGAAGTTTTGTACACGCCCCTTTCTTCTCTAATTGGCCAATAGTCCCATAACAAAAGTGTGCGTTGTTTCAATACTCGCCATCTTTACACTCTAAAATTTTAAACTGAAATGCAATTTCTGAACTGTCTTAATTGAAAGATTACAAGATTAGTAAACAAAAGTACAGGCAAATTTTTCTATGAACAGGAAGTTGTCAAAGGGTCTTTGGAATTTCCTAATACCTATTTATCACAATACCGCAGGATGTAAGTATTTAAATTTTAGTTGAAACTTTTTCTTTCTTAGAAAATATTAACAAGTACACAGATGGTTAAGGCAGTAAAATATTTTAAAGCCTAGTATTTAACAATAAGCTTAAATTATGGGTTTCCCCTAAACTCAACTAAGCCGCCCTTGGTTGGTTGTCTAAAATGCTAAAATTATTTAAAAAAATATTAGAAATTTCATAATTAAAGCATGTAAAAAAGTGGTAAAATATGCATACTCGTTCAAAAATGCTAAAATATGCATGCATTTATAAAAAACACCTAAATATGCATTTATATACACTTTCAAATTGACATATGTGATTCATATGTGGCTTAAACATGTAGAAATATAACTCTGCATATGTTTGCTATAAGCAGAAAAAACATGCAAATGCATAGAAATCCTATACCTAGTTATCACTATCAGTCTTATAGTTAGTCCACTTATTAATCCACAAAAAATAAACATTTATTTCAAACTATTTTTTATTTTCTTAATTATTACATTACTTTTAAATCTCGTTAATCTCAATTATTGTATGAAAAAAGTTCAATTTTAATCAGTTTCTTTGTTTTGTAATTGAATCTTATAAAATTTTATACATAAACATCAAAATTTCAATTACCTATCTTTATTTGATTTCATTTATAAGAATCGCTTTTTTTGTCATACTATTTACTTATAAAAATATTTCTGCAAATTTACAAATTAATGTCGAAAGTAAAAGGTATCTGTGAAGGGTATATTGGGATAAACTGATAAACCACAGTCCTTAAAATCCAATATTAGTGAAAGGATATCTTAAATGAAATAGTTTTCCAGTAATAATAAAACCGTTGACTGGTTTCCTTTCGTGAGAAGTTTTTTTCCCAACATTATAAATGAATCCTGAGAGTCATTGATTGAAGCTTAACTGAATCTTTTGTATTTAATCTATTGTAATTTAATATTAGCTGTTATCATGTGATAAGTAAATTTAATTTACCGTCGTTAAGTTACGCCAATCTTTAATTTAGGTTATAAATTTATTCTTACATTGTCTCATTCGCAAGTGTCGTACAAACAAACATTTTCCAAACTAATAAGTAAAAATTATAGTAAATCGGCAGAAACATCTGACGATAGCAGCCGAAAATGAATTAGAAGCCTTTTTAATATATCCACCGAAAAAATCTAATCAAACCTAACCTAACAATCCTAATTGGTCACTTTGGCAAGTATCACCAAAACTCGTTTCCAGTTTGAAACTGAGTTTCAAAAACTCATTTTCTAGTAACCTAACCTAACTTAACCTAACCTAACCTAACTTAACCTAAGCTATCAATCCTCACTGGTTACTTTGGTGCGTATCACCAAACAGTACAGGGAGTTTTAAGAACTCGTTTTCTAGTAACCTAACCTAACCTAACCGAATCGAATCTAATCTAACCGAGCCTAACCTAATCTAATTTAACCTAACCAAAGATAAGCTAACAATCATTATTGGTTACTTTGGTGAATATCGCCAAACGGTGCAGTGAGTTTTAAAAACTTGTTTTTATACTAACCTAACCTAACCAAACCTAACCCAACAATCCTCATTGATGGTCAGTTTGGTAGGTATCGCCAAACCTGTAAGTTTCTAAAACTCGTTTTCTACTAATCAAACCCAAACTAAATTAGCCTAACAGTGTCATGAAACTCACCAAAAACACCACTGATTTAAATGTAGTACTATTGATTTCCAACGAA
This sequence comes from Agrypnus murinus, assembly GCA_929113105.1. NCBI lineage: Eukaryota > Metazoa > Arthropoda > Insecta > Coleoptera > Elateridae > Agrypnus > Agrypnus murinus. The sequence goes on from OV816023.1 coordinate 139,659,085, forward strand.
AAAAGTTTATCCCATATAGACTTAACATAGGGACTGAAAGCACCTTTGGACTAAAGTCATTCGACTCAGCCCGTCAAGCTGCATCGAAAGGGTAGAGTACGTTAAAGTTCCTTTCTGCCCGCTAAAGTAAATTTCAGCCTAATATTTTATTTTGCGTTTTAGAATAATATCTTATTTTGTTTCACAACGTTTTTGCTTTGTGTTTTAGAATTTTTATTTTTTATAACTGATTTTTTATATGGTTTATGTTTATTAACAAATAGTTTTTTGTCTATTGCACCCCCACCCCCTCATCTTTTCCCTGGCGACGCCCATGATCTTAATTTAAATAGTATAGTTTTATAAAATCGATATTTTAATTATTTCTTATTTTAATTATTATTTTTAAACAAAATTTAATACATTTTTCTTCGCTTTTTATTGCTTTCATGGTAAATTGTCAACAATCTACCTACTACTTGTGCAGTAAAATGTGAGGCCTGTGTAGCTCAATTTCCTGGGCCGGTGAAACTTTCCCAATCCGCCCCTGCATATCTTTAAATTAAGTAATTTAGTGTTTAGTCATAAGTGTACAGTATAATAGTAATTTTAAAAACGTAAAATACTCATTAGTTCATGATTTTCCCTGTGAGTCCGTGAGACATTATCTTTTTAATATAATACAGTTGTTTTAACGACTGGAAATCACTGGAAAAATATTTTGCAGCGATAGCATGGAATAATTGTTAAACATTTAGTTGAGATTTTTGTGGCTGCCAAATTAACTAATTATGATTATAAATTTACTGATTATGTATATTTGAACATATATAAATTAAAATTAGAATAAATTAAGATTTATTTATTATTTATTTATAGTATTAATATATGCAAAGTGATAAAAATAATGATGGTCTCTTCAAATGAAGGATTTCAATGACCTGAATTTGTTTCACTGCGCATGACGGAGGAATTGTGGTATCTTAGGCTCTAGACTAGGGTTAGTTTGGTAGCTCAGTCGGTAGAAGCGAGATATTAGTAAACTGAAACTGTTGCCGGCGCAGGTTCAATGCCAGCTGGGATATAACTTTTAATTTGTTTTTAGAAAAGAACATTTAAAATAATCTTCTCTTCAAAATGTTCAATTTCTGCCAAGTTTTTAATAATTCTATTAAAATTGTACCTACAATAACAGGGAGATTTTACAAACCATATTTTAAAATCACAGGTTAATCCTTATATTCGATTTCTGAAGGAGACATACAATATATTTTTTAATTGCTTTATTTGCTGACTTAAAAATTTGCATTTTATATAATGTTAAAAAATTTCCAAAGTCAAATGCATGTTCATGAAATATTTTGGAAAATATGTAACGATCATGTATACCGTAACTGAAAGCTTGAAGTGTCTACTTTTAAAACAATACCGTAGCTGGCTGGCGTCGCACGAATTTGCATTACACTTTTTTTTTAATTTTTGTGATGTAGGTTTTGCATTTCCCGCAATGCGTATTTTTAAGGTTAGTGTTCTACCAAAGAGTAGCATATTATAAAAGGCGAAACTTCGCGCGGCGTCTTTGATCTTTCGCAACCAGTTTCAATGACCTTGGAACGCTTGGCCCTTTAAATTGGATGTGCACATGTGCGCGCCAAATTTAAATATTTACCAAGCCTGAACTCAATCAGCTAACGACCAGGGTTATTAATTTCGTAAGTATACTAGTTGGGCAGTATATAAGGGGATGATTTTAATAAAACTATAAACCAATTGTTGTCTTTAGTCAATTCAATTCAAATCTTCATTGTATATAAAGTTTTACAAACATAAAAAGCTTATTACAAGTGGTTGGTAGATATACATATATGATATTCTCTCACAATAAAATAAAATATTTTATAATAAATTAATAATATTTCGCATGAATTGCAGTTCATTATAGGATGATATTTATTATACAAACTATACAGATTACACTTAAATGGTTGCTCACCAGTGTGAGTTCACATATGGCTTATAAGATGACGTCTTGGTAAACATTTATAATCACATAGATTACACTCAAATGGTTCTCACCAACACATGTGTGTTTTAAGACTAAAAACATTTGCAAATACCTTACACTGCAGTTTTTAGTAAAATAGTATAACAGTATTTACTTATTTTTTAGGCATTGTTTTTATACTATGTATTAGTTATTTTCTATGTAAACAAATTCACATCCATCAAGGTCATTCTATCAAAGCATAAAAAAAGAAAGGTTTTACTAAAAGCAATGTGTACTACGACTTCCAATAAAATAAATAAAAAATAACAATACCTATTGATGGATAGATTAAATACTTAATTAACTGATATCTGTTTATTAACGAATAACAAATCAAATTTAATGATATCATTAAATGGGTCGGTATTAAAATGATGTCATTTTTGTTTGCGTTTCCTATTAGAATACAGGGGAATCCCCCGGATTAATTAAACGTTTTAAGGCTGATTCTCACTATACGGCAGGCTACCAACAGTCACCGGCCCGACAAAACATTTTACTGTACAGTTTATATGAAGGTATTCACATCACCATCACAGACACGAACATCGCGACCATATAAAATATAGAGTACCATGTTTTGTCGGTCCGGTGACTGTTGGTAGCCTACCGTATAGTGAGAATCAGCCTTTAAGTTCTTTCAACAACATCCAAAATGGAATTTGTACCGTCTGCATCCTTGTGTTAATTCAACAGATGTCACGTTTTTACTGATGCTGTCAATTTCTAAAGAGCTTGCATTTAATCCTATTCGACTTAGCACCTGACCTGCATTAATTATACGTACTTTTCTGAAAACGTCGGGCAAAATTTTCGAAATTTTCAAGTTCATTTAGTCAAAAAAGGTTACTAAGGTTTTATGTTTCTAATGACCAAAGAAGCTTATCCTCAAAGTCCGATCATTAGGTACTGAATCACCGTGTATACATATGTTTACGTAAAAGAAATATTTATCAACTAACTATAACGTATTTCTTGGAAATGTGTATTGTTTATAGACAACACAGCCAAGAACGGATGGAGATAAAAATAATGATGTATAAAGGCTGATTCTGACTATACGGCAGGCTACCAACAGTCACCGGACCGACAAAACATTGTACTGTACATTTTATATGAAGGTATTCACATCAACCATCACAGACACGGACCGTCGCACTGTGGTTTGTAACTGGCAAAATGCGGAAATAATTCAATAATTTTTAGAGATTGTTATTAAAATGTGAAATTTATGCGTATCTATAGGTTTTTGGAGTCGCTGAATACGAATCTTATGTCAGAAATTTCAAATTCAAAATGGTGAATCGAAGTATAAAAATGTTTATTTCTCAAAGTTTTTTGCGATTCAAATATAATTTTTATGCTTTTTAATATATTTTTGAATACACTGAATTCGAATATGATAATACAAATCTTAGAATTCTAGATGGCGGATCTAATATGGTGGCCTTAAACACAAATTTTATTTTTATACTTTATTTGTATTTCAAATAATGTTTTGACGTTTGTTAAAGGTTTCCGAGGTCGCTAAATTCGAATATAATAATAACAATTGAAAATCAATATGGTGGACCTTAAAATTTCTTTACATTTATACGCTTCTTATGTTTAAATATTATTTTCGTATTTGCTTAGAGGTGTTTTGGGCTACTGAATTCAAATATGACAACAAAACATTAAAATTCAATGTGGAGATCTCGAACAATAATTGACAGAAAAAAAAATTGTTTCAATTAGTAATATTATCAATTTATGAATAGATTTTTGGGATCACTGGATTAAGATGTTTAGGGTGAATTAAATAGCAACTAATCTTCGCTATTACATATTATTTATTGACAACGCCCATTAGTAGTCTTAGATAAGCCTTGATGTCGTCTTGGATTTCCTGCTTTCGATTCTTCATAGAAATCTTGTCATCACTGTCCTGCTGTATTTTATAAAAAAGTGTTGATAGGATAGAGATTTCAAAGTTTTCTTCAAAACTTCACAATTTCCATCTGTTAAATTAAATTTAACGAGATCAACAGAAGATAATAACTTGTTCTTTGGCCCATACTTCCGATGAATTTTCTATAAATTTCCTGAAAATCTCAAGATCCGAAAACTGGTGTGAAGACATTTTTACAGTTGGCTGACAAATCATAAATAAATTGCTTTTTTCTATTTCACATTGATTTTGGTATCTTTTCGAAACCGATAATAGAACGGAACAGAAATAGAACAGAACTTTTCGATACTATTTTAAGAATTTTTTATGTTTTGATTTTGAGATTGGTAAAACTTGAAGGTTATTATTTTGACACATGACACGTAATCATAAAACTGTACATTTTATTAAATTAAATTGAAGTTATTAAAGTAAATTATTGCGAAATAAAAAAAATAGTATAAAGAACTTGTGTCACATGTACTTTTTATCGCACTCAGCCAATTAAAAACTTTGTCTTCGTGCGACAAAAGCTTGCTTGTGACAGTTTTTTAATTTTTAAATTATATTTAAATGTATAAAAAATGCATTTTTACAATTATAGATGAATAACTAAATACAGTAATTAAAATAATCAAGATTTAATAAAATTCTTAAAGCATCTCTTCGACTCATATGTTTGATCAACGTGTGCGTGTAGGAGATTTTATTAAGGGTGGGATTTTGTATGTGTAACTTATGTGGAAAACATACCTCTATATATTCGATTCCAGTTTTGGAATGGTTGCAATTATAAAAAGATAAAAGCTAAACCAAAATCTACAGACTTTCCAGGTTGCAATGAGATATTTTTTAATAATGTACATTTATGTTTAAATAAAATATTAATCATTAAAAAGGGGTATACAGTCGCGGTACGTTAATTGTTCATTTAATACTATCCAAAATATTTAGCAGCGTTAAGTTTGTATTTATTGCAATGTTTAAACCATTGACAAAAATTTAAAACATGATTAATACATATCCTTCCCGTTATTACAAAACTGGGGTGGAATTTCTAAAACTATATAAGAAATGTAAACACGGTCATTATTATCGAGGACTCAAACCCGATTCCGTTGTTTTCTTCGCTACAAAATTTAAAACTCCAATTTAAAAGTCCAGCTATAGTTGTATAAATATCGCTGCAATCATTACAGATTGGCGCCGATACAAGTTTTGAAATTTAGAATCATCACCTCCAATAGATTTACGTGCAAAAATGAATCATTCGATGCAGAATGCACTTACCCGCTCATATGATTGTTGGTGAGTAGAGCAGAAATTCAACAGAAATAATAATACAAAACAAGAATAATAATTAGGCATTTGAACAGAAAAAATTTACCAATACTACTTTTCATTTCATTTATTTATCACTATTATAAATTATACATATTTCGGCTGTGTCAGGAATGAATAAACAATACCTAGTAATAATAACACTAGTAAATACACCACTATCACAATTTATCACAATACCTATCACAAAAAGAATTAGTGAGCTAATAGGTAATATCGGTAATATTAAGAATATTTTAAAAGTGGAAGTCTCATTATCAATTTAAATGTAATAGAGTATTAAGTAACACACACATGTATGCAAGAAAATAAATTTTAGAATACAAAAAATCTAAGAACAGTAAGAACAATACTGAAAACTGCACATTTTTAAGATTCCAACAAAAATGTTAAATAAATGCACATCTGGAAAGGTCGCAACAGATTATTTTATTGCTTTTTACAGGAACTGCCAGCCCCTTTGGCCCATTCTATACAATAAACACGTGTTTTAAAAATAAAAATGTTCAAACGTCACCAATACAGTAAAAGTAAAATTAAACACAACTGACATAACTGAACAAAAGTTAGCAACATATTATTTTTAAATTCACTATCTAATAGCCAGACGCGACTCGCCGGGTGAGGCAGATTAGACCTAAACGAAACCAAATAAAATCTAAATATTTTAATCAATCAATTAATCACTTTTATTTTATTTTTCAAAGCATACTTGAACGAGTGCTATGTATGATTAGCTAAACAGGAGCTTTTATAAGATTCTAATCCGCGTGATGTGTTTATTAGAAACACCTTTTTCAAGGCGTAATGAAGTAGATTAGCGACAAACTATAGAGCAACGTCCGATGCCAAAAATCAATGGTAAATTACAAAATAGGATTTTTGGAATGATTTAAAAAATAGCGACTCAAAAGAACTTTATGACTTTGATCACTCACGGTACTGTGTTTTTCTGAAACTATGTACTTGAATCAGTTTTGATAAACCCCTGATTACGCTCATCTTTCATAAGTGCGGTCACTTCAAGTTATAGGACATACATTTAGTTTGCAAATACGTAAGCTGTTATACGTATAAAACTTATAAAGTTTTCCATAATCATAAAATAAATAAAGATTATTAAAAGTTTCACAGTTTTATTAAAATATAACCTGACAATATTGTTTCGACAGTTATGCTGTCATTATCAAAGGTAATATAATTATAAACAAACACGTCGCTAAGGTAGATACAAAATAGGTAACTAGATAAAATAATAATAATAATCAGAATTAAATATCTAATACTTCCAGTAACGGAGAATTACTGAGCTCAAGTTGTTCATTCATTAAAGGTACCCTGAGTTTGTGTTTGTATATCTCAAAGGCTTCTAAAATGTCTAATTTGCGTTTGTTATTACAAAAATGTAGGAATTTAATATTATTTTGATGAGTCATTGTGTGATTTTGTTCTAAAAGGTGTTTGGCGTAATTCGATTTTTCAGGATGTTTATTTTTGTAATGACGTACGTGTTCTTTATATCTTATGTCAAAATTTCGAAGTGTTTGTCCAATATATACCGAACTACAAAAAGAACAATTTAAACGGTAAATGCCCGATTTCATGATATCATGTGTTCTGTCTTTAGCATTAAATAAAAATGAAAAAGTGTTAGTAATTCTCCGTTACTGGAAGTATTAGATATTTAATTCTGATTATTATTATTATTTTATGGAGTTCCACAAAGTAAGGCTGGAAACAATAAACAAGATTATAAAGTTTTAACTTATAAATAATTATCAAAGATATAATAATAGCCAGTTCCAATGTCTACCGAAAAATATCTCGAAAACTAGGAGACTTAGTAAGCTGTAATTTTACAGGCAGATGGGCCTTATCCCAAAGGGGTGCACGAGTATATTTTTAATCCTAAAACCCAAGGGGGTTGCAGGGGGGGGCATTCTTCTGCAGCTACAGTCTTCAAATTTTACATTTTCCTTATTATACGACCCTCGAAAGACCTTTTGATCAATCTTTATACAGGGTGTCTCATAGCCCATACACCGGACTACATCATAGCCCATACATTAGGAACAAAAAATCTTAATAAAGTTTTTTGATTAGGGAAAGTTCAAACTTTGGGTAATTTTGACCGACGTTTTTAGAAAAGTACGTATAAAATTATAACGCGCGGATGTTGATATTGATATCATGAATAAAAAATAAAGTTTATAATTGCAAGCTTTGAAATTTTAAAGCCAGACAAACATGATGAGATCACATATTACTGTGTATTTTTCTAGTCCAAACCCACCATTTGCAAGCGCCCAGTTGCGTTACATTGTACTATTGCAAATTAAATTGCTTCGCTTGGTGCACATAGTGGTTTTCGTTTTATTATAAGATACATTTCAAATGATGACTAATTGTAATTCATACAACACGTATAAATAAACAAAATTGTGTAGTTAATTTTTACCAGCCATCTGTAATTCAGCCATCATCTAACGGGAATTTATTTAATTTCATTTAAACGTGACCTTACATATCTGGTACTGTAAAATTCCACATTTGGCAATTTTGTTAATTCATTTTTCGATAAAAAGCAAAACGTGATAAAAAAAACAGAAATATATTAAATCCTTATCACATTAATAGCAATTTTATTAATTGTATGCATGCAGTTTTAGGTACGTATTTACTATTAATAGAAGAAGTGAGACATTACAAACAACGTGCTTCAGATGGACATAGATACCGGAAACGACTGGCTTCGTCCATAGACCAAAACAAACAAGTGTAGCGCAGCATTCAGTTCTCGATTCCCTTTTATGCAATTTTATGAAGCGCAACTATCCTAGATAATTTAGATGCACCACTGATATTTTTTACGACATATCATAACAAACTAAACAGTTATTAATGCGTTCTTGTTATTAAAAAACGCTGGAGTACGCAATGACATTGAAAAGAAATGAATAGTATAAGTCATCTGGTTAACTGACCTCATAAAATTGTATTGTACCCAGGATCATGTTGCAGAAATGTAAACATAACAAAACATGAAACTCGAAATAAATTCAAGGACTATAACAGAATATCTTACCTGATTTTTTAGAGAACTTTTGAATTCCTAATCATGTAAATTAATTAGATTAAAGGGAGTTTTCATTAATGTGCGCGACTTTGAATTTAATTTAAAAAACAAAAACCATTCGACTTTTTAAGAAAATTACATTAACGAATTCTAATATCTGTGGTGCGATGTGGGAATCCCACGAACTATCACATGATGCTTTGTTTTGATTAGATACATTAATTAAACATTTTAATAATGAGAACTCCAGGTTTTTAATGTACGGCGAATTTTTGCAAAGACTTGACCTACAACAATATCCTTTTCTTAATCGTCGGCGTTCTGGGAATTATCATTTGGCTGGCTGACCTCATAAAATTGTATTGTAAAAGGATCAGGTTGCAACGTAAGCATAACAAACCATAAAACGTCTTGTTTGAAGAAAATAACAAACACTATTGTATGTGCTGAAAATATTATACCCGTCTTTATTTGCATTTTTTCCGAAAACTACGCTTCTGAGAAAAAAATGTTATAAGGGTTTTTTGTTTGTCTTATCGATGTCTAACTACCTGTCGCGTTCTATGTGCTTATTACGAGATACCCTGTATAACTAAACATTCTCCAAGAAACAAGCATATCGAATGGTGAAAACGGTATTAAAATCTATTCAGTAATTCTCTAAATTCAACGTATTTACGGAGATATAAGTTAATTGTAATTGTTTGAGTGCGCGTGCACCTACGGTGGTACGCTCGCAGATTGCCGGCGACGGCGTTACCACTTACCAACAGCTCAATTTTTGTAAATGGATCTCTTTTCTTACTGCATTGATAGAGACAGGTCCGTTGATTTCAAAACGGGAGTTATGCTAGTATTAAAATAATAACAGGTCCAGTGCTCATGAGTTCTGTAATGCTACTGAGTTTTCATCAATTGATGTTGTTGAAATAGAGCCAGACTTCTTCAAAAGTATTATGAGAAAATTAAAGATTGGTAAAGATTCACTTCGCCGTGCTGTCGGATAGGCACGTTAAGCAGTCCGTACCGACAATCACACAAACCCTTTAGTTTACCGTTATGACCGGAAAGATAAACGGCCTGCAAAGTAAAATTAAATCTGTATCTAGGAGCGCTTTTTTTCCCGAGCTTCGCCTTCCTAGACAGCCACGAGATGCCACTATCTACGTCTTACTTAGTTTGTTTTTTGTGTCTTTTCTTTTTGTCTTGTGCATCTAATATATAAGGAGGATTTCTATATTTTAAATTTTTCTTCCTTCTGTTCAGAATTATTTTTGGAGCTATAAAATTGTATTAATTTTGGAAGCATTTCTTCTTTTTAAGAAATTGCCATTTGCCTGCACCTAATAAAAAATAGGAATATGATTATTAAATTATATTAGCGAATAGACAATATACCTGATAAAAATAGTTTGTGTTTTTTTATTGGTCTGGGGGTACAAAAACATCTGTATTTATCTCAGGCTGCGTCTATCGTCTACGTTTTGCTTACTTCAGGAGGCCGCTGCCGGCCGTTTACATGGCCATTTAGATTTTCAAAATTGAATTTTTGGTAATATCCTGATTTTTTGTATGCTCAATTGCTCATGCAAAAATTTACTTCACTCACTTTTATATCATAAATATTTAGAGTGCTATGTTTATGGTATATTTATTATAAATACTATAAAATTGCTTAAAAATTTTACGTTTATAAAAAATAATAAAATCGCAAACGTCTTTATCCACGTCGAGCGTGTGTATTTTGATAGGTCTACATCGCGTCGTGGGCAATGCATTCTTCGGTCATTCATCGAAATCGGAGTTTGAGTGTACCAATAATTATAATAATATCTATGGATATAAGAAGTAATTATAAGAGTTATTATGATAACTCTTATAATTACTTCAACTCGACGTTTTTGGAGCAATACGTGAATATAAAATTAGTTTTGTGTCAGGCTCATCGTGATTTTAAACAAAAGTATGGTCAACACGTGTCAAATTAATATTACAAAGTACCCATATTACTTTGCAGACTTGATAACAACCCCCGGCCCCCGCTCTCTAAACTAATCCTAAACCTAAACCTTCCTTTAGTCAAGTATTCTCGTAGGTATTTCGTTGCGAGTGCTTGTACTAATAACTGTATGTAAAAAATTAATTAATATAAACCATGCCAGGTTAGTGAAAATAGCATTCGTGTTATAAAGTAGCAAAACTTAAAAGTTCAGGAAACATATATATGTATGTAGCTGTACGTAATTTAATTATTTTACAGTAAAGATATTTCGAAGTGCTGTAAAGAAAAGTATTAAGGATCGAATGATGCCCTTGATTATGGATTGACTTTGATCGTAACTGGGAAAACTAACGAAAAACTATCGAGCCGGACCGATGCCTAGAAGACGCAGATATTCTATTTCCTTTAGTTTTTCCGGTTCCAATCACAGGCCATCCGTAACCAGGGGATTATTCGATTCCTAATTACTTTTTTTGCAGTACTCTGGAATATCTTTATTGTAAAATAACTAGGGTAGATAATATTAAGGTTTGAAAAAATGTACGTAAAACCATATTGTGCGTGAAGCAATCCTACACTATTTATAAATAAATTATATAAATTGTGATTTATTTAATTAAAATGCTACAAACTGCGCCTCTACGAATTGTTTGAGATACGTGCAGAAAAAAATGTTAAAAATCTTCTATTTGTCCATATAATAAAAGCTCTTTTACCTGGAAATCTTTTTTTACCCCATACCCAGAATAAGATCCTAAAACTTGCCGGTGGCTGCAAATGATTTTAGCATCAACCGGAAGCTCGTTTTCAAACCAGTATTTCTCATTTCTCATAATAGCTAGCCGCTATTTCTTAATAACTGTTGATCTTATACAGCCAAAAATAGAGGGCAACACTTGTCGACCAGTTTTTTGTTGTTCTTTACTAGAGGTGTTTCTTTTCTACAAAATCCAACCCTTAAATGAATCTAGCGAATCCGCAGCTTTTGGCAGCTGTCTTTTAGCTCAAAATAATTTATATTAAATTCCCTTCAAGACTGTTTTTCTTTTTTTGACGGCACGTAACGGCAAGTATGCCAATTTTATAATTTTGTTTATTTATTTTTAAAATTTTAAAATACCTTTAGAACGGTTTTTTATGGCTTTATAGGAAATCAGAATTAATTTTAAATGTGTTTTTTACGTATTTGGGCGTAAAGTACAAGATTATATACACTATTTGTCAATAAATATTAAATATATAGAGAAAAAACCCAAAGAACATACCTTTGTTTCAAGCATGTAAAATAGACCCCGAAATCCATCATGTTTACGACCATATAAAACGGAAAAAAGATAATTTTTCAACTTATTTCGGTTTGTTCCTTAAAGAATAGGTTCCGATCTTGTTATAAACCATATTTTGAACAAAGAAATCCGACAATGAAACAATTGAATTTTTTCCGCCTATGGCCAGTTACAAACCACAGTGCGTCGCCGACAATTGTTGGTCGTGATTGTTTGTGAGAATGCTTTGCAGGTCGGTGTCGGTCCGTTCCTGCAAGAAACGGTTAGTGTGAACAGTCGGTCGCCGTCAACTGTCTTGTTGGTGACCGTTTTCGTTACAAATTTTAAAAATTTTCTGAACTTTTCTGTAATCAGTGTTCGTTTTTTACATTCTACAATGAATGATGAAAAATAATCTAAATAATCTGTGGGTCTGTGGCGTAATAAACTTGTAGATTGGTACTTTTATACAAAACATTGTACTGTACATTTTAAGGCTGATTCTCACTATGCGGCAGGCTACCAACAGTCACCGGACAGACAAAACATTGTAATGTACATTTTCTATGAAGCTGTTCGCATCAACCACCACAGACACGGCCCGTCGCCAATAGTTGTTGGTCATGATTGTGAGAATGTTTTGCAGGTCGGTGTCGGTCCGTTCCTGGAAGAAACGGTTATTACTGTGAACAGTCGGTCGCCGTCAACTGTTGTGTTTGTTGACGTCATTGGCATTGGTAAAAATTTTTAAAACGATATTTGTATTGTCAGCGTCTTTTAAAGTTGTAAACCCAAGTTTTTCGAACAATAATAAACTACTGTAACGAAGTTACTTAATTTTGGTTATTTATTTTGTATATATTAAATAAAATCCATATCTTGGCGTGCAATCTCATTCCGTCCGGATAAGAGACCGACTCGAGCGAGTGCACACGTCCCTTCCCTAACCGATATTTGGCGTGCGCCGCTCTGATTTACTCCTACCATTTCTCCCACGCTCCGAGATCGCCTATACAAACAAGCGCCGGGCGACGATTTATTCAGTCCGCGTCCAGGACTCCCAGCAGGACCAGCCAGCCAGCACAGCCAGACAGCCAGAGCCAACCGGACCGTTCCTGGGAAACATAAGAGTAAGATATCGGACCGATAAACCAAACCCCTTTCCGCCCGTTGTATACCTTACCCCTTTTCCGAGACTTCACTGTGCGTAGCCTGGAGGTCTCATCCTTATATCCCTACCTTTTCCGAGACTTCACTGTGCGTAGCCGGGAGGTCTCATCCCTACATCCCCCACACCATTTCCGAGACTTGACTATGCGTAGCCTGGAGGTCTCATCCTTATATCCCTACCTTTTCCGAGACTTCACTGTGCGTAGCCGGGAGGTCTCATCCCTACATCCCCCGCACCTTTCCCAAGACTTCACTGTGCGTAGCCGGGAGGTCTCATCCCTTCATCCCTGCCCCCTGTCCGAGGTCTCGCTGTGCGTAGCCTGGAGATCTCCTCCCGCTCTCCTTATTCCAGCCCGTCTGCCTTTACCCGACACCCCCTCTCGCAACCCCGAACCCGTATTTGCACGCTTGCTTGTTTATTGCACGCCGGATTGCACCCCGCTTGCTGTGGCTTTTGTAGATAACCGTAGATAACCGTATGCTTGCTTTTAGGTATATAATTTAAAGCTTGGAGCTTTGGTAATAATAAACCTTATTTGGTTTGATGATTGTGTGTTTTATTTGTTAGCATTAATACCCTCTTGTTTTATGAAAGCTTTAGGAATAGGTAAAGTGATCCAGACTGGGCCGACCTCAGCAACCCCAGCAGTTCCCTGGATTATCCTTTCTCCACTTGCAGTTACCCGGTTCCGTGGAGCATACCACGTTAAAATAACTGGCGCCCGAGAGTACCGAGATCACCGAGAAGCATACAAGCGCCACTTCGTAAGCAAGCCCCGTACAAACAACGAGACAACTCAGGGGCACCCTAAACCGGCTTACACTACCATATTCTATAATCTATTTAAGTACCGTTATTAAGGTTTTATTAAGGCCTTTAAAATAACAACTTTGCATTTTTAGAATTTGTAGTTTCCCTTTCCCCTCTGTTAAGTTTTATATATTTTTGTTAAGGTTTTACAGTCCTCGTTTCTGCAGTCCATTAGAAATTCTGATTTTTAAAAACATTATTGAAGGATTAGGCTTCGCTTTAAGACAAATGTCGGTAGATAAATCCATTCTCTATAATATTCTTTAGTTCGGCATCATGTTCAAATAACTAAAATACGAAGGAATTTGCTATAATTAAATAAAAACCTTCAAACGTTTATGCCATATTATGAGGTTGCACAATTTAATGCTCTAACACTGTATCGTTTCGAAATTTTTCCCTCATCAATAGCTTCGCGAATAAATGAGATTTATTAATTAAAGTATAGGCAACCAACACTTCATCATACTGTTATTTGAAAGTAAGAAATATGAACAGTGAATAGGTATATGGAACAATAGAAGTAGCAGGTAGTCGGTTTACCTTTACTTAACTTTTTGGACAATAACAAGATAATCCCGGGTCCGTCGAGCTACAACCAAACGAAAACGAAAATAAACTATACCAGAATTAAGTGTAAATTATGTGTAATTTATGTGTAGGTTCAAAAATTTTTGTGTAATAAAAATGACTTAGATTTTTAAAAAACGTCGTGGGGGTTCTGAGTCCCCGGTGAGCCACAACCCCCACCCACTTAGAAACACATTATCAAAGAAAAAATTATACAGGCATTATCTGTAAATTATGTGTAATTAATGTGTAGCCACCAAAACCTTCTACGAAAAAGAATAACGTATTTATTTAAAAAAACATTGTGGGGGTTGCAGCTCACCGGTGAGCCACAACCCACCCACTTAAAAATGCACTATTAAAAGAATCTATTTATTCAGGATTTATTGGTAAATTATGTGTAATTTATGTGTTGCACCAAAACCTTCTAGAAAAAAGAATAACGTATTTATTTAAAAAACATGGTGGGGGTTGCAGCTCACCAGCGAGCCACAACCCAGCCACTTAAAAATGCACTATTAGAAGAATCTATTTATTCAGGATGTATTGATAATTATGTGTAATTTATGTGTAGCCACCAAAACTTTCCACAAACCAGGGTTAATTAGTATTTTAAAAAAACATTGTGGGGGTTGTGAGACACACTGAGCTACAACCCGCCCACTTAAAAACAAATTTTTACAGAAAGTTCTTGACTCGGTACTTATCTCTAAATAATGAGTAATTTATGTGTAGCTTCCAAAGTTTTCGTGCAACAACCCTTACCACGGATAGAAAAACTCACTGATTTTTGTGTAACAACCCTTACTTGAGAAACCTACACTCAGTATTTAAATATCGGTATAATCACAGTAAAAAAAGGAGAAATTTGATTTCTTTATACAGTAAAAGACTCTGCAATTTATGTGTAATTGATAGGATGACTCACTGATGTTTGTGTAACAACCCTTACTTCAGAAACCACTCTCAGTATTTAAATAACGGTATAATCATAGTAAAAAAAGGAAAAATTCCATTTCTTTATAGAGTAAAAGACTCTGCAATTTATGTGTAATTGATAGGATGACTCACTGATTTTTGTGTAACAACCCTTGCTTCAGAAACCTACCCTCAGTATTTAAATAACGGTATAATCACAGTAAAAAAAGGAGAAATTCTATTTCTTTATACAGTAAAAGACTCTGCAATTTATGTGTAATTGATAGGATGACTCACTGATTTTTGTGTAACAACCCTTACTTCAGAAACCTATACTCAATATTTAAATATCGGTATAATCACAGTAAAAAAAAGAAAAATTCCATTTCTTTATAGAGTAAAAGACTCTGCAATTTATGTGTAATTGATAGGATAACTCACTGATTTTTGTGTAACAACCCTTAATTCAGAAACCTACCCTCAGTATTTAAATATCGGAATAATCACAGTAAAAAAAGGAAAAATTCTATTTCTTTATACAGTAAAAGATTCTGCAATTTATGTGTAATTGATAGGATGACTCACTGATTTTTGTGTAACAACCCTTACTTCAGAAACCTACCCTCATTATTTAAATATCGGTATAATCACAGTAAAAAAAGGAAAAATTCTATTTCTTTATACAGTAAAAGACTCTGCAATTTATGTGTAATTGATAGGACGACTCACTGATTTTTGTGTAACAACCCTTACTTCAGAAACCTACCCTCAGTATCTAGATATCGTTATAATAACAGTAAAAAAAGGAAAAGTTCTATTTCTTTATTCAGTAAAAGACTCTGCAATTTATGTGTAATTGATAGGATGACTCACTGATGTTTGTGTAACAACCCTTACTTCAGAAACCTATCCTCAGTATATAAATACCGGTATAATCACAGTAAAAAAAGGAAAAATTCTATTTCTTTATACAGTAAAAGACTCTGCAATTTATGTGTAATTGATAGGATCACTCACTGATTTTTGTGTAACAACCCTTCCTTCAGAAACCTACCCTCAGTATTTAAATATCGGTATAATCACAGTAAAAAAAGGAAAAATTCTATTTCTTTATACAGTAAAAGACTGCAATTTATGTGTAATTGATAGGATGACTCACTGATTTTTGTGTAACAACCCTTACTTCAGAAACCTACCCTCAGTATTTAAATATCGTTATAATCACAGTAAAAAAAGGAAAAATTCTATTTCTTTATACAGTAAAAGACTCTGCAATTTATGTGTAATTGATAGGATGACTCACTGATTTTTGTGTAACAACTCTTACTTCAGAAACCTACCCTCAGTATTTAAATATCGGTATAATCCCAGTAAAAAAAGGAAAAATTCCATTTCTTTATACAGTAAAAGACTCTTCAATTTATGTGTAATTGATAGGATGACTCACTGATTTTTGTGTAACAACCCTTACTTCAGAAACCTACCCTCAGTATTTAGATATCGTTATAATCACAGTAAAAATAGGAAAAGTTCTATTTCTTTATACAGTAAAAGACTCTGCAATTTATGTGTAATTGATAGGATGACTCACTGATTTTTGTGTAACAACCCTTACTTCAGAAACCTACCCTCAGTATTTAAATACCGGTATAATCACAGTAAAAAAAGGAAAAATTCCATTCCTTTATAGAGTAAAAGATTCCGCAATTTATGTGTAATTGATAGGATGACTCACTGATTTTTGTGTAACAACCCTTACTTCAGAAACCTACCCTCAGTATTTAAATAACGGTATCATCACAGTAAAAAAAGGAGATATTCTATTTCTTTATACAGTAAAAGACTCTGCAATTTATGTGTAATTGATAGGATGACTCACTGATTTTTGTGTAACAACTCTTACTTCAGAAACCTACCCTCAGTATTTAAATATCGGAATAATCACAGTAAAAAAAGGAAAAATTCTGTTTCTTTATATAGTAAAAGACTCTGCAATTTATGTGTAATTGATAGGATGACTCAGAAGAATAGAATTTCTCCTTTTTTTACTGTGATTATACCGTTATTTAAATACTGAGGGTAGGTTTCCGAAACAAGGGTTGTTACACAAAAATCAGTGAGTCATCCTATCAATTACAAATAAATTGCAGAGTCTTTTACTGTATAAATAAATAGAATTTCACATTTTCTTACTGTGATTATACCGTTATTTAAATACTGAGGGTAGGTTTCTGAAGTAAGGGTTGTTACACAAAAATCAGTGAGTCATCCTATCAATTACACATAAATTGCAGAGTCTTTTACTGTATAAAGGAATAGAATTTTTCCTTTTTTTACTGTGATTATACCGATATTTAAATACTGAGGGTAGGTTTCTGAAGTAAGGGTTGTTACACAAAAATCAGTGAGTTATTCTATCCGTGGTAAGGGTTGTTGCACGAAAACTTTGGAAGCTACACATAAATTACTCATTATTTAGAGATAAGTACCGAGTCAAGAACTTTCTGTAAAAATTTGTTTTTAAGTGGGCGGGTTGTAGCTCAGTGTGTCTCACAACCCCCACAATGTTTTTTTTAAAATACTAATTAACCCTGGTTTGTGGAAAGTTTTGGTGGCTACACATAAATTACACATAATTATCAATACATCCTGAATAAATAGATTCTTCTAATAGTGCATTTTTAAGTGGGTGGGGAATACGTTATTCTTTTTTGTAGAAGGTTTTGGTGGCTACACATAAATTACACATAATTTACCAATAAATCCTGAATAAATAGATTCTTTTAATAGTGCATTTTTAAGTGGGTGGGTTGTGGCTCACCGGTGAGCTGCAACCCCCACAATGTTTTTTTAAATAAATACGTTATTCTTTTTCGTAGAAGGTTTTGGTGGCTACACATTAATTACACATAATTTACAGATAATGCCTGTATAATTTTTTCTTTGATAATGTGTTTCTAAGTGAGTGGGGGTTGTGGCTCACCGGGGACTCAGAACCCCCACGACGTTTTTTTTAAAATCTAAGTCATTTTTATTACACAAAAATTTTTGAACCTACACATAAATTACACATAATTTACACTTAATTCTGGTATAGTTTATTTTCGATTTTGTTACTGTGGGGGTTGTAGCTCGACGGAACCGATAATCCCTATTTGTCATTTCAGTTTGTCGTTTTTACAATAAGGAAACGTAAATACTATTCAATGAATTTAGCCGAAGAATTATTAGTATCCTAAATATAATTTTTTGGTACAGCATTACGAACGACAACGAACAAACTCGTCAGCTGATATACTATGCTTTTTCTAAAAAATAAGGTAACACAAATAGCTGCAGATATCAAACTTTACCAACATTGAACCTTGGATACTAGAAATTGAAAGAAATTTCGGCGATTTGTGATTTTGCTAAAAATTATAATTGAATTTAAAGCACAGGAAGGATTTTTGAACCAGCGATTTATCCGCTCCAGAAGTCTTCCTGGAACTCTAAAGTTCCATTCTATTCTTCCTGTTGGTATCGGAAAAAGTTGTATGGAAAACTTATTCATTTTCAAATGATTGTTTCGTGTTTGAATAGTCGAGTTTGAATCATATAATATATGTACATGTACCTACAATAGGTTTGCTCGCAACCGCGTCCCGCGACCGTAGATAATAATTCTTGTTGCAGTGTGCACAGTGTATACGCACGACTATAGAAAAAATGTCTCAACTTCCGATTCCATTAAGATACCAAGTTGAAATTTTATTACAATGATAAGGACATATCATGCTTTCTGATTTTTTTTGGAAAAATTAATGGAACCGATTTTGAGAAAAGTCAAAATTTGTTAAAAACTCAGATAATATACTATGTTACAAATGTCGGAAAAACAAACAAAAATTACCGTAAATAGCCCATTTCATTCTCTTGCAAATGCAAAAACCCGACTTTCCTAACTAATACGAAAGCCGAGTAAATAGCATTTGAATATCGCGATGTACGTTTAAAACTGAAAAAAATAAACCTCTATATCTCGCGAACGATGTATTTATGGGCAGTAATATTTGAGCTTTATATAAGGCTTGGTAAGGGTATTACATGAACAAAATATAAAAAAAAATCTATGAGGGTACTGCGCCAACTTTGGTCGAATCGGCCTGGAATGTATCCTAAATTACATTAATCTACTAAATACGACATTATTCTAAAGTAAACTGATAAATACAAAAATAACGAAATTTAAGGAATTTAAAAATATTTATAACAAAACCAACAATTAGGGGATACCGAAAAATGATATGTATCTCAAATTTGCAAAGGTTCAAAGCAGTAAATATAGATATAATACGGTCTTTCAGAATCGCACGGTTTCTTTAGTCGTAAATTTTTAAAAGCTAGTGAAAAAATTTAGGACGGTTCTTTACTTTACTTTGGGTGTAGGCATATTTATATTTCTCACATTTCTAAGAAATTGATTTAAACCTTTAATAATAATTGTTTGACCATCGGGATTTTACAAAATAAATCCTGTTTAGTCCTCTTGCTTAAGGGGAAGATTCGCTAGTAGAAAAGTAATGTGTTCGTATCTGCAAAATAACTTTTTTATTTATGTAAATAGTGACACGGGACAAAAAGCAATTTGTTAAGATAGGTTTTCTGTAGGTACCTACGACTCGAATATCTTTACAAAACGTAATCTGTTTTAGAAAAAAACTGCTAAAGTTAGTATATTTTCGACTAATCAAAGCAGGCCTGATAAACATAAAATTAAATAAATCTCGTCGTAGGTACTTCAATTTAAGTTTTTTCTTTCATTTAGTAAAAACCCCATCGTATAATGTCTTCTACTTTTTAAAATATCTTACATTTACGATGATAAGATACGGGTTTTTTCTTAATACAATTGCCTAACTATCAGGCGCAATGGCAATAGTTTTCGATGGTTAATTACTCATGCAGGCTACACTGTTAAAATAAGTTCATATTATGCGCGGTCTATTATTATTTATGGTATTTTATTTTATTCCTTAATTTAATTTAATTGAATCTTATTTCTTAATTTAACTGAAACGTTGATTGCAAAAAGGGTATACTAAGTTGCAATTTTAACAAAAATCAAATTTCTGTCGGAAATTACACGTCCTACTAAATAAAAGGTATATCAGTTTTTTTCACTTATCATTGCTTGAGGTGTCCATACAACGCATATACAATAATTGCGGTTCGTAATATGTAACTGTCCTTGTATTTGAAAGTAATAATTATGAGTTCTTTTTAAACAGATTTCACCAGCCCGGTTTTCCAAAAATTTAATTTTCTTTTCTTTAACAACACATAACTTTTATCCTTGCAGCTGATGCAGGGCATTTGATTTCAATTAATCCGTCATCGCTTAATAGTCCGTCTGGTGATGCAAAAAGAAATCATCTTTATCAATAAAAAGTCCGCATTGTCGAATTTGGATATTAGATTTCTCTTGAACTTCTCTAAGTGCTACTGTTTCATGATCTTGTCCCCATCGTGTAGCGAGATTTCCTTTAAAAGTGCTATACAACAGATTTTTGACTATATTTTTACAATGCGTTATAATAAATAATAATAATAATAGGTCCCATTATTCCCTTAAGGGACACAGGGTTTTAATATAGTCCTTCCAACTCTTCTTGTCTACTGCTATTTGTGCCAGCTCCGAAATCGTCATCGTTTCCTTTTCTGCTATATTTCTCCAGGTACCTTTTGGATGCCCCCTTTTTCGGTTTCCTTCAGAATTCCATTTTAGTATCTTCTTACCAATTTCATTTCCATTTTTACGCAGAGTGAGCCCCAGCCAGCCATACTTTCTCCTTCTTATCTCCATATTTATATCTGCTTGGTTTATTCTTCTCCATAACTCTTCATTTCTAATGGTTTCTTTTAACAATGTGTTAAGCTTTTCATTTTACAAATCTTACCAAAATTAGAAGCTGTTATTCGCGATGATCTTTCTTGACGCCAAAGTAGATTATTATTCTGACCAGTTGTTTCTAACTGTATCAGATGTAATTCGTCTTTAATTTTTTCATTACTTGTAAAATTTCTTTTAAAAAATCTTCTTCTGCCGATAACCTGCATGTTTTCTTCCTCTGCTTTTCCATATTCGCTATCGGCTGGTACCGACTTGTAAGTCTTCCTTCTTTGTGATTTTTCACTTAAACGGTCTCTTTCGATATGTAACCCACTTTTATTTGGTTTTCGCAGCTTTCACGTAGTTTTTGTAAATTGTCCAGGACTTTTGCCAATTACCTTTTTATGGATTACGTTCGAAATATGGCCTGGTTCAAGATTGAAAGTTAAAGCAGCTGCTTCGCATCGTGTTTTATAGGAACTATTTCCCGTAAAGGTAATTCGTTTACCTCCTGTATATTTTGCAACTATAGAGTTTAACATTCGACAGCAATTTCGTAGAAGATGGTTACGACATTCGATTTTTTTAATTACTTTCTGTCCATACTCAATTGCTTCCTTCTGGAAGCAACGTCGGGATTAAGTCTAACGACAGGTGCTCCACGTTAAACATTCTTGGATTTTTTACCATACGGACGAACTTCCAATTCTTAAGACATTTATGCGGGGGAGCTTCAGAATGTTTTGATTTACCATGGTTACACATACAACAGTATTTATTTGTAATCCCTAAGAATAACACCTTTTTTTCGTTTTTTTTTTACCAACAATAACGCCAACTCCGACAGCTGCATTATAGTTGGTTCTGTATTATCTTTTACTCCAGGATCCATCTGCAATAACAGTAATGAATGTAATGCCGTCTGAATCAACTCGGCCT
This sequence comes from Agrypnus murinus, assembly GCA_929113105.1. Classification (NCBI taxonomy): domain Eukaryota; kingdom Metazoa; phylum Arthropoda; class Insecta; order Coleoptera; family Elateridae; genus Agrypnus; species Agrypnus murinus. The sequence goes on from OV816023.1 coordinate 139,681,005, forward strand.
TCTTCAATTGCTAAACGGGATTCTTCTAAAACAGCTTTTTCCATATATTCCCATGCAGTTTCTTCAATATAAGTAGCAAGAAGTTGTGCTGCTTTTGCATAAAGATTTGGGCCCATGCAAGGAATATCACAATTAGCCAACATTTTCTTCAATTGTGAGTACATCCTATTCCGGTTGCGATACTTTTTAGAACTGCTGCCTTATTTAAATATCCATTGCCTGATCATTACAGTCAGTTGATATAACAATGTTAACTCCGCACATCTCACATTGAACAACAATTTTACTTTGCAGGTCAATTCTTTGCTCAGAAACCATTTTCAGATGTTCCTTTCTACGCGAAAACAATCCAACATGAGGAAAATGTATAATTGCATTAAAAAATTAGGAATTTCCACAATTCTCCTTCCACTGACATCTTCGTGCTCTTTTTTAACATTGAACACCTCATTTTCAACGTCAGTAGTATAAGTAGGTGGAATTTCTTCTGGGCTGTGGCTACTATTTGTGGAAGTACAAAGTTGATGTGCTGGAGCTGAAAGTTGATCAAATGAAGTTGAAGGTTGACCTGTTGAAGTTGAAGGTTGATCTTATGAAGATGAAGTTTGATCTAATGAAATTAAAGGTTAATCAACAGAAACAAATTCTGCTGATTGTACTTTTTGGGAAGACCTTGTAAAACCAGAAACGTTTTGCATTCTTCGACGTATGCTCTTTCTTCTAGCTGATACCGTTAATCGTGGCATAATCTTACATAAATAAATTGCACGTACAATATGGTATATAAGTACTTGTTACACTTCACTACGTTACACTAGAATACACTACACGATAATTACACTATGCTATATTAATACTTGCTACGCTTACTTATGTAAGCGTACTTATGTACTAACACGAAAGCTATAGCAGTACGGTAAACATTTGTAAACTTATGTAAAAATTTCGTTGTCTGTGGTACAGTTGGTTTCAAAAAAATCGAATACACTTTATAAATCAGTAGTCCATGATTATGAAAATTTTTTACAATGTAAAATGATCTTTATTTATTTAGGTTATGTTTTGTGACATAAGTTGACAACTAACTTTGACATTTTATTTGTCATTGTGACATGATTTATACCACTTAAAAAGGCTGTACTCGATTATTTTGAAACCAACTGTACATAAAAATGCAACAACCAAGCTCAACAAATTTTTCAAACGGATTCGTAAAACTGCGATTACAAAATTACATTCCGATGTTCTGTTTTAAAGGTTGAGTTAAAAGTGGCTGGACAGGCTGCTTTTTGACTAGTTCTGATGTAATGCATCTTTAAACGCTATTATTATAAAGTAGTTATCTTTGCCGAGACTTTGTCATTTTTATTAGACCCGTACCGCAAGTACCGCTATAGTATAATAAAGCAGGCTTTGGGATAATTTACAAATTTACGATAGGGTTTGCAAGAAGTCTACAATAATAGTCGGTTTATGTGAACAGAAGGTATTGTGCCTTTTACAAAATGCCGAAAACGAAGGATTCCCTAGAAGTATTTCTTTTAATAGACAATATAGGGGAGGGTCGCCCCAATTGGACCGCCTCCTAAATTGAACCAGTCAATTATCTTTTTAAAGACTAGAGTCACTCTATATTACCTATAAGAGTTGAGCCAACGCGAATGTCAATCCGCCATTTTGGATCCAAAAATATACATTGTAAAAATGATTGGTTATGTTTGCCTGGCAAATGTCAAATGTTTCATAACCTGACATTTATTTCATTATAATTTACCATAGTTTATTTGAATTGATTAATATAATAAAATTCCTAAATAGAGTAATATATATATTCATATTATTTGCAAAATTGAGAAAAGAAGAAACTACTCTCAGCTACAAAAAAAAAACTGTTAATGTCTCTTGTGCTCTAGTAAGTCAATTTCCATTTGAATTATTTCCGTAACAAAAACACTGGAAAAGTAGTGAAAATATTTTGCTTTTTGAAATCGTTTTATTTCAGAGTTATTACTCAGTAACATATTTTGCATATTTTATCAAATGGGGCGGCCAAGAAAGATATTTTTAACTGCAAACTGTCGACTGATAAGTTTTTTGTAAAGAATAGTCGACCACCTATTCCACTAAAGTCTTCGCAAATGTATGGCATACATTCAGGCAATAACATTTTTGTGTTAAATAAATAAATTTATAGAATAAGAGATAGCTGTTCTGGAACGTAGAGACAATGCATAATTAGAAGCAAGACCATATTACTAGTGAATTACAACGTGTACCTATCGAGATCAATCATGCAAAACTAAAAGATCTTCAAGCCCTTTGTGAAGTATTATCTAATCGAGAACACCGTGGTTTCTACACTGAGAAAAAGACTTTCTTATAGTTAACGAACGTGCTAGTTTGAGCTCAATTTGTTTAAATATACTATGCCATATTTAAATTAACACACGTTGTGTAAGATTTAAAAAGCGCAATTCATACAGCCAAAGAAATAATTAGTTCAAACAAGATTTTGTTGGATTTACAATAGTATAATACATGTGAACTATTTGTTCTTTAGAAGCACTCTTATTGTAAATGTTAAATAATTAACGTGAATTTTGTACAAAACCTGGTTTACAGAAACTGTGTATTTATTGACAGTTAATGCAATATTTTTTATTAATTACCGTGCTTCCTCATTTGGCCATAATAAGATTTGCTACCCATCAAATTACTTACAGTAATAGTTAATACATTTTAATGTTCTACGTAAAAATACATTTTTTAACATTTAAACACATATAATTAACGTAACTTATTAACAGAGTATTAGTTACTTAACGTTATGTGTTTATAAAAAAAGTTAATTATCTGTTATTAAATATTTTTTAACAGTTATATTATATATTATAAAGTGCAAAAGAATAGCTTGACGGTTGCTGGCGTCCATTTCTTTGGATGTTTTACACGTGTCCACTGCTTGGGGTATACACAATCCTTTGGGCAGGTTTATTTAATAATAAGTGGTGATTTGTGATTGTAAATTGTGAATGACATTAATTTAGGTGCGTTACTGTGTAATTATAATATATTTGTAGCTTTGAGAGTGCAATAAAAATTAAATTTCTCCTAAAACTGTTTGTGTTTTTCTGACCGAGGTCATAACTACATAATATATACAGTGCTAGTAAAATTTGGCTTTGAATTTTTATGTGTGAGCTAAGGAAAAACAGCGAATAGTAATTCATCTGAGAAAGATAGACATCATCCCATACTTGTCAAGGTTTACATGTCAGAACTCAGAATGACATACGTCAATAGTTTTTGTCTAGCAAAAACGTTTCTATGGCAAGTATGCAATAATCATCTATCTTTCTCAGATATATTACTATTTGTTATTTTTCATTTGCTCACACATGAAAATTTAACCCAAGTTTCACCAGCACTACATATGAGTATAATTACCAAGTAATATAGTAACTATTAATTGATCATGAATTTATTGTTAAGTAAATATACTAACTATTACTTTATAAAGATTTACCTCACAAACTACTATAGTAACTACTGCTATGTGGTTATTTAGCAGATAAGCTACTGGAATAAGTATTACTATTCTTTATTTTGCCAATAAATGATTGTGGTAACTAATATTATACACTTACTTTGCATGTAAATTAATTCAATTAGAATAAATTCATTAAAATAAACGCTAAGGAACATATTGATTAGTAGGTAACGTGGTGTATTAACATTAAATAGATTGTTTAACAGTTAACCAATATTGTATAAATATTATAAACTAGTTTTATGTCTACAATCGAACTGTTTTTATCGCAAACTAATTTGTTTAAATATAGTTTTGTACATTATAACAGATAACTTACTACATTTACATCTAAAAAATCAGTCTTTATTATTTAATTATCTATATTAATAATTTTCAAACTAATAATAAGTTCCTTGTCATTAAATATTTGTTCCGCCGTATCCAAAATAACAATTTATTTGCGGTAATCGTTTTGTATTAATTGCAAATAAATCTTTTTCTCAGTGTATGATATTCTGGGCACTAATGAAGACCTAGGTGACATTGTCGAGGACGACAACAGCAGTGCTTACATATATTTTTTCTTTCATGCTAGAGATATGAATCTTTTGTTTAAAAAAGTATATACATACCTATTTTAATTTTTTTTAAATCTGCCAGACCGATTTAATGAAAATGTATCTTATGTTTAATAAAAAAATAACAAATCTGTTTTGCCAAATTTTCGTCAAAAACCACAGATTTTTGGATTGTGTAAGAATGTTTCATAAACTGCACATAGTTCCAAATAATAAAAACTTTGGCCTTACATTAGTTTTTGGTTCTCCTAAAGGTTACAGTTTTTTGACAAATGCCGTGTTTGACATCAACCCTTCAATTGCAATTTATATTTCTTAAAAACGAAGAGAAATACATAAAAATTCTTACTAAACATCATATTATTTGTCAAATTAAGGGCGATCTTTTCACCACCTTGTAACTTTATTTGTCAGTTAATTGTTATGGATACAATTTATCCTATGGATACAATTGCAGAAACAGTTGTAACCATAGTAAGTAACTTCCACATAAATTTATGAGGAAGTGAAAAGACCTGTCGTATTATTACATAATTTTATCAAACTTCGTGTTTTTAAATTGGCATTAGTGGAAATGGATCCAACCAATCAGCGTCAATTCCCGCGTTGGCCCAACTCTTATAAGTAATATAGAGTGACTCTATTAAAGACTATATTGCAATGCCATCTATCGTCGAAAATAGTAACAGGAGGACTATAGAATGCTGTAGTTTCAATATGACTACAGTGTTCCCGCGATTATCGATGTAATTGCAAATTGTATGTTTATGCCTTCATTTATGTAATTTTCTCCATATGTTTCGTAAAGACTGGTGCAGAAAATTTCGGAAATGTCTGGAAGGCAGTATATACCATTATTTTGTTATACTATTTTAAACAGTCTCGCGCAATTTCGGCGCTGATTATAATTTGAAAAAAAAAAGATTCAGGTTAAATTGAATAAAACGAATGAGTTGCCTAAATTGAACTGGTTAGGTTCATTGAAAAGACAAATGGCAAACAGTTCTTCTGATGGTTTGGCAAAGTCGTGTGCAGAAGATGCTTCATGTCTTTATTGTAAGGATATAACTACCTGAATTCACTTGAAAATGAATGCACGGTGCCTAAGTAGTGCATAGTGGGCCTACGAAGAATGTGCTGGGGTAGAAGATGAGGATTTCCATCTTCCAGTCGTTAGACTTAACAGGTTTATTGTGATTTCTAGTATAATATTACCCAGTGTCATAGTAAATAATTAAGTTTTTTTTGGTTTTATTATTTAGAACGATGTTTATTTGAATATCTGCTAGTCGTTAAAATTAGGGAACTCTTGGTTCAATTTAGGCGACTGGTTCCCTAAATCGAACTGATTCCACATTTTTCTAATTTATTATTTTAATAGAGAATTTGTTTTTTTCAATATATTTTTTAATTGAATATATGATAAACATTATAAAGTATGCCTTAGTGTGAATTTTAATTGAAATAACCGACAATGACCTGAAATACCAACTTTTTCTAAAAAAGGTTCAATTTGGGCGGCTCTCCCCTACTTTCGGTAAAGTGCAGTTTTTCAACGCTCACTTAGAACACCAACTAGTGATAATATATGTAGCAAGAAAATTTTGTTAAATCATATCAAATTATTTAAGAAATTACCTACCAAATAAATTTTGTTTTAGTAATTCAACCATGATCGCAAACGACGATAACATCATAATTACTAATTACATTAAGAAAATGAACAATATCGCTGATACTTGATAATATTATATTTTACTTTTCTTTTAATTAAATATTAGGTGCATTATCACGAATATCCTATAGATACGCATTATTATTACTATTTATACACAGAATTATTAAAGCAAATGAACATTCCATTGTAACAGTGTATATCATATTTCAGTCTCAACTTTGTTGTGACTCATTCACGTTAGAAGCAATTAAATTTTGCTTGCAAGTTAGATCTGCAAATACATACAGCATTTATTAGTCAGCTATGTGTGTCTCACTTCTAACTATTTGATCTTCGTTGCAAAATATATCAGGCTATAGCGAATCTTGGCCTTAATTCTAGATATCAGGTAAAACGCCATGGTTAACAATAGTAGCAGAGTAGCACCTTCTTAATCTTTCCGCCAAGTTTACAAATGTTTAAATTACCTATTGCAGTAAGATCTGGGCACATTAAATGGTCCGACTATAAATCACTAAGCATTATTATGCTGGCATAAGATTTCTTAGAAAGTGGAACCTTTAGGTGAGGTAAACGGCTACTTAACGTAATGCTTACCAAATGTTTAACCCTCTCTGTCTACAGTTCAGTTATTCTCTTTATAAATACCATTGAAAAGCAGGCAACTTTACGTACACCAAATTGAAATTTTTAACAAGGAGTGTAAAACCTTAAAAGTTGTATTTTTCGTTAAATAATTTGCTTAGCTGGAACTACACAGTTAAAAATAGTTTCGTATATTTATTATATCTTTGTTTTTTACATTATTATACATGACAATGAACGATGAAAAATAATAATTTTGGACGGGACTGTTCGTCACGTTCCGCGGGCTAGCCGTATACTGTGAATGAGTATCATGTTTTGTCGGTCCGGTGACTGTTGGTAGGCTGCCGTATAGTGAGAATCAGCCTTTATCTGCACAATCTCTATAAAAATACCTACCAACAGTCACCGGACTGACAAAACATTGTGTGGTACATTTCATATGGTCGCGACGGTCCGTGTCTGTGATAGTTGATGTGAATACCTTCATATAAAATGCACAGTACAATGTTTTGTTGGTCCGGTGACTGTTGGTAGCCTGCCGTATAGTGAGATTCAGCCTTTAATCATAAAATGCTTTTAATAAGAAATAGCGTAATATATTGTTTCTTGCCTGAAAACGAAATGTCGCAGTTGTAGTTATTACAAATAAAAAAACATCTGATTTCTTAAGGGATGCATTATTATACATCAGCAATATCCCGTCTTTTTAATAAATATCAGGTTAATTGTCATCATAATGAAAATCAATTGTTAATTATAATTAATAATTTTAACTAACAATTAATTAATTGTCAATTGTTGGAGCAACTAACAATTAATTAATTGTTAATTGCCAGAACAATTAACAATTAATTAATTGTAATCATGTAAAATAAAAAAAATCACAATTAATTAATTTAATTATCAATTGCAATTAATAACAATTAAAGGTTTAATTGTCAACTGTTAATTGTCCGTAATGTTGGACATACACGGTCTTCCCCGACGACGTCGGCGAAAACGTCGTCGACGACGTCGGGGACAAGGTCGAAATAATGAGGTAATGTTTACATTTACTGTAATTTAATGCATAAACAACTTCTACTTCCAAGCTGGACTGCTATAATAAAATTATGAATATCGTATTTCTTTAATGCATCAAACTGAAAGAAAGCATTTTTGAGCATAATAAAATGCGTACTGAATCTCTTTAAAGTATTTCGAAATAGCTTATGCAATTAACAAAACTTTTCATAAGCGGAATAATATTGATATCCATCGGTAGAATTACAAATCAACTCTTTTGTTTTTTATTTATTTCATTCTTAATTTAGTTTAAAAATTAACGCAGGATTTAGGATTCTGAGTTCTGGTGCGCAAACGATGTACAATAATTTCCTATAAAGGACTTTCCGTAAAAGAACACTGGTAAAGATCTGCTGATTTTGGTATAGGAGAGGTCAATGGACAAATTATTATAGTATAGGTATCAAATATCATTTTTTTCGTTGTTCATCAAGAATGTGCTGATTCTAGTAAAATAAATATTTTGTTGCATTTGTAGAGACCGTTTAATAAATTCAACCGAATTTGATGTAAACTGATTCTTAATTTTACAAATCATGTTTACAATATGGGTCATAACCTGATAACCTTGGAAGATAATCACAATCTGTACTACTAATAATTGTCACCTGAACACTTGATGCCATCTATTTTCTTGTATAATAGGAAATAAGTACATACTGAGAATTTTATACTTTTTGAAAGATTAATTTTATTTATGTACAATATTTTATAAATGTTGAAACTACAGTAGGTATTATTTAGCCAACTTATAAAATGTAGGAAATGCTTTTACTACTATTAATAAAAGATGACAGATATGATAACAATCAGCAGATTTTTACCATTGTCCTTTGGTAAGTGATAATCTTCCTTTTGGTTTCGGAAAATTGTACATCGTTTGCACACTGGAACTCGGAATCCTAAATTCTGCTTTAATTAATTATATCCATTTTTGAACTAAATTAACAATGAAATAAAAAAAACTAAAGTTTTCGTTTCATAATAAAAGATTGATTTGTAATTCCACCGAAAGGTGACGTCAAGGTTATTACGTTTATGAAGACTTTTGTTAATTGCATAAGCTATTTCGAAATACGTCTAAATAAAGAAAGAGATTCAGTACACATTTTATTATGAATGATTATTATCAATAATGCTTTTTTTCATTTTGATGTTTTAAAGAAATACGATATTCATAATTTTATTATAACAGTCCAGCTGGAAGTTACAAGTTGTTTATGCATTAAATTACAGTAAATGTAAACATTACCTCATTATTTCGACCTTGTCTCCGACGTCGTCGACGACGTTTTCGCCGACGTCGTCGGGGAAGACCGTGTATGTCCTATTTAAGATTTAATTGTGCCCAACACATACGTATGTATGGATGAAACCTGATTACAGTAATAAGCGATGTATGCATAATATGGATCATCAAATTCTGAACTAATTACATCTGTCATCTCTCTTATTGTTTCATTCCATAAAAAAGGCAAAACTCACCTGTTTCTTGATTTTTGAAAATCCTATTCCTAACTTCAGTTTTAGTTCAGGAGAGAGCTCGACTTTCTTCATTTTTACGAAGACACTTTTAGTTCAAGTTAGACGCTTTAAGTTTCCGTTTTTTTAATGTACTTACTACAATTAAATAATTGACTTACATAATTATTATAATTCACAATTACTATTATTGACTAATAGTAGTTCACTCACTATAATAATTTACAATCAATACTGCAGTCTCAATTATTGGTACACATCACGTAGATACATTCGTACACCACGACGTTGCGGGTTATACTAACAATAAGGAAAGCAAAACCACCCTTAAAACGTCAAATGTTATGTTAACATCTGGAATTTTTCTGGAACCTTTATTATTCCGATCATGATATAAAAAGTATGAACTACTATTAACAGCTGTAAAAGTGCTCGAAAGAAATAAAAGAGTTTTTAACCTGTTAGAACTGGACTTATCTTTATTTCTTCAGGGTTGTGGCCAAGGTCGGAAAAATTATAACTTTGTACATTCAATATGTTTTGTCTGCATAAAAATAATAATTCCCTGAATTTCTTTCATACGTCTTCGATCCAGTACAATAATAAAATGTTCTATAGCACAGTTAAAATATGCCATTGCTATGTTCGACCATAAATCATAATAATAATAATAATAATATAGCTATTGGAAAAATGTTTGTGAGTTTATGTGAAACTGATTACATTAAACAGTTGATAATTACATATGTGTAATTCGAATTAAATAGATAAAAGCTGTGTTCTTTATATCTATTTCATATAAATTTGTAGTATTTGTAAAATAATTGAGATTGATATGCATTACTGTATTCAAATTTGCGTTTCAATGACTTATTTTTTTGCTGGTAAAGCTAACGTAACAGTTCTGACAATAATTAATTGTCTCATCCCCTGCCCTAATACGATTATAAAATTCTTTTAATACTTTACTTGTAGTTTCTAAAATGCACTACTTGTTTTAAAGTATTTAGTGACTTTTAGAATAACCCTTTCGCAATACACCCGTCAATTGTTCACATATTAAACAAATTATTAACTTCCTTTTTTTAAGTTTTATAGCTGATTCCAGTTCTACTGCTATGAGTGTGCTCCGTTCTTACCTATAATAGTATAATTAGTATATTTCACACTGTACTAAATTGATAAACTTCAGTGAACTCGTAAAATCACTTTAACTTGCCACTTTTTGAAAATTACTCTTTGCTGTATGCCAATATTGCCAATAATATTGTAAACTACCCCTCATGCCTAAAATTCCATATTTTAACAAAACTTAAAATACCCACAAGTGTGAAAAGAGATTAGTCACCACCTTGAACTAACTGTACTTCAGGGATGCAGATATTTGAAACATTTGTTTATTCAAAATAAGTATTTGTTCACCATTCATTCGTGAAAGCCTTGTTAACTAAAAATAATTATTTTTTAACCATTCCTATAGTATCCCAGTAATATTATTTATATACAAAACAAGCATTATAAAGAGCAGATTATAAAGCATACATATAAGAAATATAACATGTAACATTTTTTTGTACTGCCGAATTACAGAATTGCCATAAGTGATATAACGTAAGTCATTGTATTTATTTATAGTAGTTTTATTTGTTTTCTGATTTAATTATCTTCGGAAACAGTTTTTAAATTAATAATTATATGGGATCGAACTATGGTGTACTAGCGAGCGAGGGTGTAAGCGGAGTCGGAGACTAAGCAGTCATCGTGCAACATCTCATGTTTTAATATTAATTTTTATCCTTAATATTAACAAAAAATTATTCCGAGGGGATCATCGTCATTCCAAGAAACGAGGAAACAATTTTACAAGAGTGGAATTTTTTTGATTAAAAGCTTAGATTGCGAGATATGGAGTGATAAACGTTAAAAAGCAGCAAGATTTCCGTTTTTTACGGCGCATCAAACAGAGAAAACGGCTTGTGAAGTTTCAAAACTCCTTAAGCCGCCATAGTAATTTCGAGATTGAATTTTGATTTTACAAAAGTCGCTACAGGCATTAAAATGTCCTTTTACGGAAATATAGCTTCACAACTAAATAATCGTTTACCGTATAAATCTCTAAAATATTTTGAATAATGCCCTTTTGCACAGGACAATCATGGGACGAATTTAGATTTAGTATATAATAAGCATAAACTTCAATTTAAAATATGTCAACTTTTAGTCTATAAACCTCCAGCAAATCTTTATCAAATTTAGACGCTTTTTTAGCGTTTGAGCACTCTAATTATTAATTTAAAAACTGTTTCGGCAAATAATTAAATGAGAAACAATTAAACAAGGTGAAATTGTCTTTGTTAAATATTTAAGATATATAAGCCTTATATAGAAAATTTAAAATAAAACAACAATCAAGAAGTAGGTATAGTACTTATAAGTAGCTTTTTTTCGTTTATAAATAGGTAATACTGGAATACTTGAATAAATGACGAAAAAAACATTATTTTGTGTAAAGAAGAAAGAACACTTTCAAACACCAGCAAATCCTAAATTAACAGTCCAAGGTGGTAAGTAAATCCCTTGTACCATTATTTCTCACGATCTAGTGAGAAATAATATTGCTATTGCTATTGCTAATAAGTAATAAAAATGCGTATCTGCATCTGTGCATTAAAAAATAGCTTTCTGTAGTGTTTACTTACAATAAAGATAAAAATAACCTGCTATGTAATAGTAGGTATTGGGACACCTGAGACCAGCCCCTCCAGTTTTTTTTTGGCCACGCCTGCTGCGCTCTGATTGGTTACCCCCACTCCTGTAGCTCCTCCCCCTTCGCTGTGATTGGTTACCCCCACTCCTGTAGCTCCTCCCCTTGCTTCTGATTGGTCGCCGCCATCTTGGATTTCCCCGCCTACTGCTCTCTGATTGGACGTGCGCCATTTTGGAACTTTGGGCGCCATTTTGACCACGCCTGCCCGCCATTACGGGAATCTGTATTACCGGCAATCTGTGTGCTACCAATAGAGGGCGTAATGCTACAATTAGTGTGTATTGCTAAGAGAGGGCGTCATGAAGGGATCTGTATTATCGATGCGTTGTGTACTACTACTAGGTGGCGTGTCATGAAGAAGAAGAAATCTGTATTACTACAGAGAGGCAACCATTTTATATCACAACATCTTGCATGCGCGCGCTAAATTTGAATCCGTCAATTTTAAATATTTGTCATTTTTGCATCTGTCAATTTTGCTTCTGTCATTTTAAATTTGTCATTTTTGCATATGTCATTTAAATCTGTCATTCTTAAAGCAACCATCTTACCAGATTTGAATTTTAGCGCTAACTCAGGGATTGGATTCTTTCACTAAGCTGAAACGTTTCCACCACTACCTTTTCTAGAAGAAATAATAAAGCCATATAGGAATTTAAAAAAAATTATGTTTATTAATATAGTGTTAAGGCTACATTTAATTTATAATAAAAAAATGTTGATAGAATGCTGGTGCTTGAGGACTTCAGGACTGACCTCTGTTTTCTATTTGCGGTTCCAGGGGCTGTAACAACAATAACAATAGAACGTTAAAAAGGGGTTTATTGTATAAAATTGATGTTTACTCGTACCTTATTTAATTCAACAAACAGGCAGTCATCATAACAGTGTGTTTTCCCCATGTACATCAAACCTAGAGAAATCGTTTTAGCTTCAATCTGCTGGTTAAGCTCTGTAACCCTTTGATCTGTTAACTTATCGCTGATTCGCTTTGGTAGAAATGTAACATGCTTTTCAGCAACAATAATCACACTTTGACGCTTATCACGGCAAACGACTCTTTTGAATTGTAGTATCTCTGCAATTTCTTTTATTTTGTAATCACATAACTTCTTGATTGGCTTCTGGCTAACGGGAGATTTGTTCAATTGTTGTATTAGCAAATCCATTTTTTTTTCTATGTAAAAAAAATAGACAAAAACTTAACACTCACAAGAATAATAAATGATTATTTTAACATACCTAGTTCAAGCAAACAATAACAATATTACTATCACCGTAACCGATGTCAAGACCAAACTAAAACGGAAGGGGGTTTGACTGAGCTTTTATAAACTTCGAACCTGCGCGAATGAACATGATTTTAGATAAGATCATAATTTATTACCAGAACAAAAAGGGTATTGTTAAAAAAAAACCTGCACTGTCAATTAATTACTTGAGATCAGATAAAAATCTAAATTTATTACCCTCGAAGATCGGTCACATAGATAAGTGCTACCTACATTTACAGCGCAGGTGTTCTTTAGGGTATTGTTAAAAAGGGATCGACACCTGCACTGTCAAAGTAACACGAGTAGATAAAATCTAAATTTATTACCGTCGGAGCAAAAGGATATCATTAAAAAGGTAGACACCTGCACTGTCACGAATAGATAAAATCTTAATTTATTACCATTCGGAACAAAAAGGGTATTGTTAAAAAAAAGGGATCGACACCTGCACTGTCATGTAACACGATTAGATAAAAATTTAAATTTATTACCCTCGGTGTCGTTTTTATAATTTACTATAACATTAAAATTTTAAATTAAACTTTTAGATGTGACTATTGATAACCATTTAATTTATTACACACACACACACAGACCCTGAGCAAAGAAACTCGTTAACGAATAAAAGAACACCTGCGCTGTAAATGTAGGTAGCACTTATCTATGTGACCGATCTTCTAAATAAAGGTTGACTGTGTTAGAGCATTAAAACTATTTTTGTCATACTTTAGACATTTTTTATTAAAAATATACCTATTTAAAGAAATGGTTTTTTCGATTTATCATAATCACATTTAACAGAAAAAGTTTCAATGGATTATAATATTGATATACTGTAATAGCAAAATAATCAAACATTTCATCACTCTTTGTATTATTAAGTACCTGTAAATCTCGCACGTTGACGGGTCTGATTTCTAAAGCTATTTCCAGGTAAAAAGACCTTTCTGTCTCTTAGAGCATTTAAAAGAACACACTTTAAATTTTATAGAATTTTCTTTAAATAAAAAAGGCACACAATTAAATCAAACCTCAACTGCTTGCCTCGTTCATTTATGTGTTGAAAAGTTATAAACACATCCTTAAAAGGGAATCATATCGAATTTTGACAACAATCTGTCTATTGCCTAATAAAAATAATATAATATTACCATTGCATTCTCTGTTCGCACAATACGTTGAAATTTATCAGATATCTAAACACAAATAGAACCGAGAAAGACACTAAAGTACAAAAGGCGATATCGAATGTAACCTTTATTTAATACAGACAGGGTCATAACTTATTCGTCACACCTGCGTTCAATAAAAAACGGTATGACAGTTGAATGAATTATATCCCCAGAGGGTTAGAATGGTACACCGTTTTTTATTCTAATAGATAAAATCTAGAAGGTATGTCAACTCTGGTGCAGAAAAAAATTTCAAACTGATTTATGACGCACAGGTGTTCACCGGAGAGAACGCTTTGTTCCTTTGTTAAGCGGGCAAATTGACTCGAGTTTTATTTTTAGCTTATTGCATAATATTGCGCAACAATTCGAACCTATAAAGCCAACCACGGAAGTAGACAAGCACTTGTTTGGGGTTACTCGAGACATCAACACATGTATGTTTTTTATGCGTACTGTTAATTATTACGTTTGTGTTTGAAGTGATTTGTGCCATTCTTGATTGTTATTACCAATTGTTGCTACAGAGTCTATGTGAAATCTACAGCTTTAATCGAACAAAAAGGTAGGATTTATTATTATTATTGTTTTTATAATAATCGGCAATCTCGTTCTCGCATGATTTTTCACGACACTGTAACATAATCGGTTTAAAATAATTATTTAAGTTGCAGGAATAGTTTTATATATTTTTTAATTTCCCTAGTTTGATTATCGATTAAAGTAGTAATTGTTTTATGCGAAGTGTGATCGTTATTAGTTGTTTATCTAGGGGTTGTAACATAGTTATTTAAATCATAATTTGAGGTTATGCTTTTTAGATCAATGTTTATTTAAATTAACAGCATATAATCTTTGTTGTTTTTAGCCGTTCCTTATTTATTTTTTTTATAATAATAATCTATCAAAGGGATTTAGTAACAATTTAAACTCTATATTTGTTTAAATTAGATTGTTGTTAAAAAGTGTAATATCGATTAAAAGGTTTATTAATTTGCATTGAAACTGATCTTTTTTAACTTTTGTCAAAGCAAATAATTTATAATATTTAATAGCCTGCATTGCATTCAGAGGTTATTGTTTATTTTGCGTCAATTTTTTTTACCATCACGTAGCATCTAAGCTTTTTATTTTTAATTAGGGGTTAAGAGAAGCAGTTCGTGAATGGTAAAAGATTTATCTGTCCATTTGTCGCTATATGATTTCTTACCTGTTGCTGTTATATTTCAAACAATTTTAGCTTATTTTGTTGTTGTTTATAATAATAATCTGTCAAAGGGATTTAGTAACAATTTTAAACTCTATATTTGTTTAAATTAGCTTGCTATTAAAAGTTTAAGAATGGCTAAAAGATTTTATTAATTTGCATTAAAATTGATCTTTATAATTAATTTATAATATTTAACAGCTTGCAGTGCATTTAAACTTTAATAATAGTAATTAGTCAATGTTTATTTAAATTAACAACATATAATCTTTGTTGTTTTAGCCTTTGTTAAGTGTGCAAGTGCGATATTTTTTTTTTGCTATTGTTGCTGTTACTCCTGTACAAAATGTCTTCTCTCTACGAAATTATCGATGAAAACGTGTCCACCATCAAGAAATTTGGCACTCTGAAACATCGACTGGTGTTTAAAGTAGCCGTTACGCCAGTCGATGAAGATCATTTGGAGCATTTTAAAACGGCTATTAACCTAATTCTAAGGGATGTGCTAAGCCGAGCACGACCAAATGATAAAGTAGGGGCCACATTTGAGTTTGATAGTTTCAAACAAAAACTTCCCGGCTACATGAGCCTCAGGCGCTCTGATGAAATCACCTTCAATGATGTCTGGGGCATTTTAGAATCGATTTTACAGAGCGATCCTGAAGCCCTGAGTTCGGACACCTTCAGACTAATAGCTACTATTGTAACACCACCTGCTGGACAAGGTCGCTGTCGTAACGGCACGTACAGCACCTTTGCCGAAGAGTGTAGCCGTCGCAGAGGGATTGTCACGATTAACAACACCACCAGTGACAATCTATGCCTACCCAGGGCTTTGGTCGTAGGCAGGGCTCACGCAGATAACAGTGCTGATTACGCTAAGACACGTCGAAATCAGACCGTGCAAAAGATAAAGGCCGAGGAAATGATGCGAGCTGCTGGAGTAGCTTTCATTCCACCGGAGGGAGCCGGGGTCAATGAATTAAGGTTGTTCCAGCAGTTCCTGGCCCCCAACTACAAGATAGTAGTGTATAGCCACGGCTCGAGAGGTCGTTCACTTATCTTTGAGGGGGTCGTTGATAATGATGCCGCAACAAAGAACATCAATCTGTTGTATCACGAGCATCATTATAACGTCATAACATCATTGACCTCAGCCTTTGCCTGCGGTTATTTCTGTGAGCACTGTCATGTACCGTATAACAACAAGAGAGATCACCGGTGTGAAAAGTCCTGCGTAGGCTGCGGTAGTTCTCCGCCCTGCGAAAGAACAGCGCAGCTGATTAGGTGTCCGGACTGCAGGCGAGACTTTAGAAGTCAAGCCTGCTTTAACATCCATCAGGAGGGCAACATGTGTCGGGAAGTTAAAAAATGCGAGGGATGTTTCAAAACCATCAACATCAAGACCCGGAAGCAGGCCCATGTGTGCGGGGAGATCTATTGTAAGATCTGTCAGAGCCATAAACCCGAAAACCATTTTTGTCATATACAGCCGGCCGGACCTAGGAACACAAAGCAAGACACCTTGTTTGTGTTCTTCGACCTGGAGACCCGGCAAGAGAAAGAAATTGCGCCCGGCGTCAACCTCCATGAACCGAATCTATGCGTTTTCCAGCAAGTCTGTTCTGAGTGTTACAACAACGACTCATCATCAACTGCTACCAGTTGTGTAAGATGTGGTTTGCGAGAACAGATCTTGCGAGGAAAATGTATAGATGGTTTTCTCGCGCACCTGTTGGAGATGCGTAAAAAATTCAAAAAAGTTGTAGCAGTTGCCCATAACGGGCAGGCTTTCGACACACAGTTTATTCTAAATTACTTGATAACCAACAACACCTCTTTGAAACCGGACCTCATTATGCGCGGTTCAAAAATTCTGCTGCTGCAACTAGATAATCTAAAGATTATCGATTCGCTCAACTTTTTCCCCATGGCTCTGGCTGACTTGCCTAAAGCGTTCGATCTACCGGCTCCCAAAGGATACTTCCCGCACCTCTTTAACACCGAGGCGAATGCCCATTACGTGGGTCCTCTTCCGGACATCAAATTTTACAGCCCCGACACCATGAAACCCCAGGCTCGTAAAGCGTTCCTAAAGTGGTACGAGGCGAACAGGGACGGGATCACGGAGTTCGACATGCAACGTGACCTGGTCGAATATTGTCGAACAGACGTCGATATTTTGAAGAGAGCCTGTATCCACTTTAGGAATCTCTTTATTGAGGAATGCGACGTTGACCCGTTCACGGAAGCCATCACCATCGCCTCTGCCTGCAATCTCATGTTCCGGAGGAAATTCCTCAAAGAAAGCACCATTGGACTGATACCAAAGGGTGGTTATAGACGCGCAGATAACCAGTCTAAGGTAGCTCTCCAATGGCTGTTGCTGGAAGAACAGCAAAGAGGTGTTGAGATTCAACACGTCGGCAGGCAGAGAGAAGCTATCGTGGGCGGGTTAAAGGTTGACGGGCTGTATGGTAATACCATATTTCAATTTCACGGGTGTTACTTCCATGGATGTCCCACCTGCTTCACTACCCGTCGCAACGAGCCTCTACACGACGATCCTAGCGACACCATGGATATGAGGCTCGAGAAGACCCGAGCCACAACAGAGAAGTTAAAGTCGCTAGGATACGAGGTTGTTGAACAGTGGGAATGTCGCTTCCGAAGGCAGTTAACACCCGAATTCAGACAGCAGGTTGAGAAACATCCCTTGTTAGTAAACACGCCCTTAAACCCGAGAGAGGCATTTTACGGCGGCCGTACAGGGGCAGCAAAATTAAAGAGAGTTGCAAAAGACGGGGAAAAGATCCGGTATGTAGATGTATGCTCCCTTTATCCTTGGGTATGCAAGTACGCCAAATTCCCAGTTGGCCATCCAGAAGTTTACGTAGGCAAGGCGGCTTGTGAAAATCTAATCAGGGATAAAGGGGGCCTGGAAAACATCAACGGCGTGGTAAAATGTACAATGTTACCGCCACAAGATCTATACCATCCGGTCTTACCCGTCAAGATGCATCAAAAGCTGCTGTTCCCTCTATGTCGCACTTGCGCCGAAGAATTGAACCAGGCCGAATGTCAGCACGGCGTAGAGGACCGAGTCATCAACGGAACCTGGGTCTTGGACGAACTGGTAATGGCCACACGAAAGGGTTACATCGTGCAGGACATACAAGAGATCTGGTCGTACGATGTAACCCAGTACAACAAAGCGTCCAAGACCGGGGGACTGTTTTCGGGTTTCATCGACAAGTTCCTGAAGATGAAGCAGGAAGCCAGCGGTTGGCCATCTTCAATAACTGCCAACAACAACGGCGAGGATGGTATCGATGGAGCCCGGAAACAGTACGTTGATGACTACTTCGAGAACGAGGGAGTCTCCTTGGATTCATTGAAGATCGTCAAGAACCCTGGTTTGAGATCGTTGGCCAAACTGATGCTGAATTCCTTCTGGGGTAAGTTATAATAACCTTATGTAGTTTTCTTTACTTAATATTTTTTTTTGTATTCTAGGGAAATTTGGTCAGCGTGAGAACCAGGCGAAAACAGCCATAATCAGCGAGTCCAAGGAGTTTTTCGACCTGTTGTCCAGCCCAGGCGTAGAAGTTAATCATGTGCAGGAAATAAATGACGAGGTGATTGCGGTTAACTGGCAGCATAAAGAGGAAGCAGCAGATCCTCTGTCGTCAGTTAACGTGGTCATCGCGGCATTTGTCACTGCACAGGCCCGTCTTAAGCTGTATTCCTATTTGGATCAGCTAGGAGAGAGAGTATTATACTATGACACAGGTAAGTCATTCAGTACTATCAAACATCAACACCGTTTATATTAGAGTTAATTTTTTTTTTCGTTGTTTCAGATTCCGTAATATACGTTTCGAAGCCGGGCGACTTCGAGCTACCAACAGGAAGCTTCCTGGGCGACCTCACAGACGAGCTCGAAGAGTACGGTCCCGGATCGTATATTATAGAGTTTGTGTCAGGCGGGCCGAAGAACTACGCCTACAAAGTTTATTCACCGACCACGGGACAGATACACGTGGTCGTCAAGGTCAAGGGCATCACCCTAAACCACGCCGCGACTCAAAAGATAAACTTTGAGTCCATGCTTAGACTGCTGGAAGGTATGGACGAAAAGATTATTGTAGAGTCCAACAACATCCGGCGTACGGCTGACCATCAGCTTGTAACGCGAGCGGAATCAAAAGTCTATAAGATAACGTTCGCGAAGAGACGCCGTATAGAAGATTTTGATTCCGTTCCGTTCGGCTACAACAACAACAAGCGACCACGTGTATAAACAATAAAGCCCCTCTTGTATATATGTAAGTGTATAGTAGTATAGTTGTATTTTTAAGTTTTGTAAAATTTGTATAGGTAGTATTATATTTAGATCTTAAGTAGTAAAATATTATCATAACGTATATAATTATTATACAGTTCAATCGTTGTAGTAATAGATATGTGTATAGTAGTATAGTTGTATTTTTAAGTTTTGTAAATTTTTGTATAGGTAGTATCATATCTAACTCTTAAGTAGCAAAATATTTGTATAGTAATAAGTGCATGTACAGTTCAACTGTAGTAGCAGTAGTCAGGGGTTATGTTAATCACAAGAGATCGACCTTCGGCTTGATGTAATTATTATTATTATAAGTGATGATGATGATGATGTCTAGGTTTATACTTTGTGTATACTATATTCGAAATTATTTAAGAATGTAATAATTAGGTAATTAGTTGTTGTTGTAAATTGTTCAATCATCTTTTGTCAGTATAGTGTAGTTATAATAATAATAAGTGAAGCTGACAAGAGTTATACCTTATGTACAGTAACTATTAAAAAAGATGGTGAAACTTAAGGGTGATTGAATGTAAATCACAAGAGGATACTCAGGGGAACATACTCATGAAATAGATCTGATAAACGCGATTTTGTTCTTTTCAATTATGTAGTAGTAGTAGTAGATCAAGACATTGTTGAAAAGAATATTAGGCATAACAAAGCGTACAAAGCATTCAATAGGATGTTTCATGAAAAATGAGTATGTCTTCATGGTTATCCGAGCAGATTTCAACCTAATAATAATAATTGTTTAGTTATTTTGATTATTGTCTAGTTGTTTAATAATTTTAAGAAACATTGTCGTCGTAGAATAAAAGATGTTCTATCATGGTTATCCGAGAACAGATAGTTGTTTAGTTATTTAAGTATTATTGTTTTGTTGTTTAATAATGTTTTGAGAAAGATTGTCATAGAATAAAAAGATTAATGTTTTATATATGTGTATTATTACTATTCTCACCCAGCTGTACCATGACATGAAAAGTGATAGCTATAACTGAGAGAGAGAGAATGAGGTAATTACCTACGAACACCTGCCTGTGATGATGATGACGTGTCAGCGACAGGATGAAACTTGTCTGCCAGCGATGCCTACCTGTTTACCGTATGCTTGTTACTGAGCATGCGCTGGATCTAGGTAAGTATAGGTGACTATATAAAGCCGACCGTTGTTAGCGTGTAGTAGTAGACAGCACGTGTGCAGCAGCAGTAGCAGCAGCAGCAATTACGATGATGTCAAGCAGTCCTAATTATTGTTATGATAACTGTGTGAGCGAACCCCTGGAAATAGGTAAGTTGTTGTTGCTGTTTATAAAACTTCAAGTTTATATGCTAATTTGTGTCTATTTTGTTGCTTCTTTAGATGAAGAAGGTTCGGATGTTGCAGATCATGCATCATCATCATCAACAGCAAGTGCCGACAACGACGACGGTCAAGCGTGGAACAACGAAGTCGAAGAAACAGGTAAGTTGTTTAAAACTTTTGTGTGTGTGTTTATGCTTATATTAAACGATTATTGTATTATTATTGTTTAGCGTTCCTGTCGCAGCAGCAGCCTCTATACTACGCTGATGACGCTGTAGCAGCATCAGCAAACTTTACCATCATAGATACACCGGTAGCAGCAGTAGCAGCAGCTAAACGTGAAGTACGTGTTCAGCTGCTCGGGGCTGTCCAGTATCCGTTGTATGTTACGAGACCTCCAGGGGAAAAAGAAAACTACGATCATATACACAACATCCAAGTAGGACTTATTCAGCACGATGACGACGACCAGGGAGAATTTACCGTGGTAGTGAAGCTTGAGTGCGTGAATAACGTATGTGAGTATGGTGAATTGGTGTTGTCGGAACGGGACTGGTTCGAGCTGTATGATATACGAGTCGAGGCACTGTTTAAAAATTTCTTTCATGGTTGCTGCTGTTGCAACAAGGACAACAGTGTACTACATTGCGATAAACATTTGAAATTCCATCTATGTGACAATTTATACATCGAGATTATTCACAACGAGTTTTTCGGCAACAGGGTTGCCATACATGATACACAGCGGACTATAACCTTAAAAGATTACGAGTTTCAGTCTATACTGCATTTAGCACCGTTGATCAATCATCATGCTCGAACGTTACGTCACCTCGACTTTTCACGTTTCTACCACGCAAACATAGAGAACGTAGCAGAAGGTCAACTGAGACGCCATGAAGACGCCTATAAATCGCTCCCGACATCCGATTCAATTTTATTCACGTCCGAACTGTTATGCGGTTACTACTCAGCTACCAGTTTAATAGACAACACAGCAGCAGCAGCAATTGGTGGTGGATTGAACTCGTTCATTTTATTAGAAATAATAAAACATTATCCGCAAAAGTTTATCGATGCCGTACGTACACGACTGCAATCATATCAGCAACAGCAGCAGTCGGAGACGTCAACGACAACAACGTTTGCACCGTCGTATTAAGAACACCATGGCGGAAATAAACTATCTTAGAAATAGGCTGCAAAAATATTTGAACAATTTGCAAGTGTTACGCGATGATCTCAACTCATACTGTGTAATGAATAATTTGTCCAATCATATGTTACAATTGTCCATTAAATATCAAAATAAATAATATGTATAAACATTGTTGTTGTTGTTTCATTTACTAGCACAGGGTGAAGGGGTTGACTATATAAAAAAGGTAGATCGTTGTCATCAGCGAGAGAGTACACGAATAAAGCCGAAGATTTCCGACGGCGAACATCCTAAGCTACAAATCCGGTAAGTAGTCATACTATGAGAGAGAGAGAGAGAAAGAGTTTCAACTTAGTGAAAGAAGGATCCAATCCCATAGTTAGCGCTAAAATTCAAATCTGGGAAGATGGGTGCTTTAAGAATGACAGATTTAAAATGACCGATTTAAATGACAGATGCAAAAATGACATGCAAAAATGACATATGCAAAAATGACAAATTTTAAATGCATAAATGACATATGCAAAAATGACAGATTTAAAATAGATTCAAATTTAGCGCGCGCATGCAAGATGTTGTGATATAAAATGGTTGCCTCTCTGTAGTAATACAGATTTCTTCTTCTTCATGACACGCCACCTAGTAGTAGTACACAACGCATCGATAATACAGATCCCTTCATGACGCCCTCTCTTAGCAATACACACTAATTGTAGCATTACGCCCTCTATTGGTAGCACACAGATTGCCGGTAATACAGATTCCCGTAATGGCGGGCAGGCGTGGTCAAAATGGCGCCCAAAGTTCCAAAATGGCGCACGTCCAATCAGAGAGCAGTAGGCGGGGAAATCCAAGATGGCGGCGACCAATCAGAAGCAAGGGGAGGAGCTACAGGAGTGGGGGTAACCAATCACAGCGAAGGGGGAGGAGCTACAGGAGTGGGGGTAACCAATCAGAGCGCAGCAGGCGTGGCCAAAAAAAACTGGAGGGGCTGGTCTCAGGTGTCCCAATACCTACTTGTAATAATTCATCCCTTAAGAATACAGATGTTTTTCATTTTTTGACAGCTAGGACATTATGTTTGCTGGAAAATGTATAAAAACGTCTTATGCAGTCTACAGCAGAAAATTGCTTCTGTCCTCTTCTATTCAATGGTGTGATAATATCAATTTTTGATCATAGTGTATTTTGTCCGGTTCTGCTAATTTCGTAAATTAAAAATCTTATACAATTCCTCTTTTTATAGAGATTACGCAGATTATGTACATATTTTAATAAGTGTACTGTACAAATACAACAAATGAACTAGACTATTTGCTTATATGTGTTGGCATTTGCGTATATTTTATTGATGATATTTTATATTATATGATTTTGTTAATGCGTAAGTTGATATTGAAGCACAATACAATTAAATATGCTTAAGTACTATAAAATAAACACTCGATGGTTTTATGGGCAATATTTAGAAAATTACACCAATCTGTGCAAATGGTCCAGTTCATTTGTTGAGCAGTATATTTGTACACCCAATTAACCTAATACATTCTAAGATTTGTCAATTGCACTTTTTAATTTATATTTTGGTGGGTTTGTTTACGCCTGGTGGTCTGGTACAAGGTTGAAATGTAATCTGCTGCTACTAAAACTAGAATGACCTTTAAGTTATTTAATAATTCTGTATCTATCACTCTAAATGATGTTAAATTTTAATCAAAAAATTTTAAAAACACAGAGTCTTCTCTATAAAATTTACATATATATACAGGGTGGGATTAAAGTATGGAATATTAAAAAAAATAGCTAACTCAACCGGTTTTTTAAAAACGCTGAAACACGTCGATTTTGTTTTTTAAAATTACACATTAATATGTGCGATTCATCTTCCGACTTTCATTTGTTTCTAAGTTATGACGTCATCACAAAAAAATTTAAATGACAATATAGATTTTTAATAGTGGAATCCGATAGTGATTTTTCTTCCCTTTCTGATCATGCAAATAAATCATAAGGTTGCATAACAAAAATTCTGAGAAAAACCGAGCTGAACTTTGTAAATGTTTGTTAGTTATGACGTCATCACAAAAAAATTTAAATGACAATATAGATTTTTAGTAGTGGAATCCGATAGTGATTTCTCTTCCCTTTATGATCATGCAAATAAATCATAAGGTTGCATAACAAAAATTCTGAGAAAAATTGATCTGAACATTTAATGTTATTGATATTTTTTTAGATACTTTATTTAGCAATCAGAATAGTACATAATTCTATAAGCTAAAGCGCTAACGATCACTAGTTATACTAGTGACAAATAACATGATCAGGTTGATATCCAGCGATGTATAACGTCCAGTTATCAGTGATGTATAATATCTACATGTATAAACGTAAATTGATTTTTAAAAAACACTAACTTAAATTAGTTCACTTAGTTCACAGTTTTTTTGAGTCTTTTATTGATTACTGGTTCCAGAAGTTGTTCCATTAGCGGGTTAGGATGATTTTTTAAGACATCGTGGTGTGAGCTGGCTTTTTTACGAATTGCTTCGTGGACTGTTGGAACATGCAGATCTGTATGCAATGTATGGTTAGTTACATACCCGGGTGCATTTACAATGTGTCGGAGTATCTTAGATTGGCATCTTTGGATAATTTTGATATTTGATTTGGTACGCCCAGATAGGTTTGACGACTGATTTGTATATTAGGAGTTTATTGTCCATAGACAGCCGTCAATTTCTTCCTATTAGCCACTGCAGTTCCCTTATCTTGATATCTACTTATTTTCTCTTTTTTATGATATGGTGTTTCCATGAAAGTTTGGTATCTAAATGTAGACCTAGGTATTTAACAGTTTGTGTTTGTGGTATTTGTACATTGTTTAATGTGACTGCGGGGCATGTTCCTCTTCTGAGGGTGAACGTAATATGTGTAGATTTGATCTCATTTACTTGTATTTTCCATTTTTCCAGCCACTGCTGGAGGTTATTTAGATAATTCTGTGTCATATTTGAGGCTATTTGCGAATCTTTATGGCTTGAAAGAATAGCCGTATCATCGGCAAATGTTCCTGTTAGAACGTCCAGGGACACTGCCTTGTGGCACTCCTGAACTGATTGGATAGTAGTCAGATTTCTTTTCATTGACCTAGGTTTGAAAAGTTCTCTCGTCCATGTATGATTTTAGTAGGTTGAAGTAAGCCGCTGGAAGAATATGCTTGATTTTATAAATTAGTCCGCGGTGCCAGACTTTATCAAAAGCCTGGCTAATGTAAGAAAGACTCCACTACAGTATTGTTTATTTTCGAATGTTTTGGTTATGGTTTGCATGATTCGGTAAACTTGTTGCACTGTGGAGTGTTTCTGGTGGAAACCAAATTAGTGGTTTGGTGTCCAGTTATCAGGAAGTAAGTCTACATTTAGTCTACGAAGCACCAGTCTTTCCAATAATTTGCTATAATAACTAAAAATCTATATTGTCATTTAAAATTTTTGTGATGACGTCATAACTTAGAAACAAATGAAAGTCGGAAGATGAATCGCACATATTAATGTGTATTTTTAAAAAACAAAATCGACGTGTTTCAGCCTTTTTTAAAAAAACCGGTTGAGTTAGCTATTTTTTTAAATATTCCATACTTTAATCCCACACTGTATATGTTTCGGCATTATAATAAATAAAACTTTTGCCTTCATCAGACTTATTTAGAAAAACTAAAATGCAATTATATCCCTTAATATCCCAAATTTTACATTTAAAATATGTTAATTGTTTTACATCTTGCAGGATATTTTCCTTTTTTAAAAACTTTAATTACATGTTCTATTAAGAAAAGGAAGCACGAACAAAATGGATGCACCAAACTAAGGTACCGGGTGATTTTTTAAATTTCTGATCTAGTAAGTCGTGATTTTTACGCCGTATCGAAGGTCACCGAAACGTAGGGCGTAGCGTTGATCACACTGCTATTCGCGAGAAGCGAGAACAACACTGGAGTAGGTTATGTTTATGTCAACATTTTTGAAATCTGACAGTTGTGACAAATCGAACGATTCAAACTACGCCCTACGTTTTCCGCATCTTTTGTTTTAAAATTATGTCATGGCTTTCTAGATCAGAAATTTAAAAAATCACCCAGTACTAGATCTTACAAAATCGTGACTAGGCGCATTGAAGATCCCATAATTCATTCATAAGTATAACGCAAAGTTAGAGAAAAAATTTATTTTGCGAATTTTCAAAATTTTTGAATAGCAATTAACTTCTTAAGGGTAGTTCCGATGCAAATGAGATTTGCAAATAAGGTTTGATTAAAACCGAAACGTCAGCAATGGAATAGAAAGTGTTTTTTCTTAGCAACTTACCCTAAACAAAGCCAACAAAATCTCGCCTTGAAACATTCGAAAACGCCTCTGTTTCGTTTAAAAAAAACACAATTATTTTTTATTGAAACATTTTCTTAATTGCTTTTAGAACGTCTGAAGGACGTAAAAGATTATCGGGTGCTCAGTACAAAAGAAAAAAGGTCGAAAAGCAAGTTCAAATTCAAAAAATGTCTGTTAAGTTACCTACAAGGCACGAAAAGGAACGATAACGACACAGAGATATTAAAAGCTGATTCAGATCTTAATTATGAATCCATTACCAATCAAGCTACCGATATTTCTCAAGTGGAGCCTACTATGTCCAGGGACATCCAAAGAACCTACTTCAGGGAAATCCAAAGAAGTGACATTTGCTATGATAATAAATTCAGATCCGGGTTCCTGGCCAACTAGCTTATCAGAAGCCAAAATATATTTTTTGGTAAAAGAAGGAGCACTTCAACCATTAAAGAAATACAGTTTTCCGTATAATGACACCGGTCGAAGATTTAGCGCAGTTCATTATTTGAGACACATGAAAAATGGGGAAAAAGTCATGCGTAACTGGTTAGTCTATTCAGTTGCAAAAAACTGTGTTTATTGCTTTTGCTGCAAACTTTTTAGTTCTATTTTAAGTTCTATTTCTACTGAAGGTTTTAAAGATTGGAAGCACCTCGCTGAGACTTTAAAACAACATAAAACCTCTAAAAACCATATCCAAAGTCAAAAATCTTGGATTGAATTTAGTCAAAAAATACAGTACTCTAAAACGATTGACAGTCACTCACAAAGACTCATTACCGCAGAGATAAATTACTGGTACGAGGTGCTTCTACGAATTGTTTCAACAATAAAAATGCTTGCGCAAAATTGTTTAGCCCTCCGAGGTACAAGTGACAAACTTTACGATTTCGGTAATGGTAATTTTTTACAAATTATTCAATTACTTGCTCAGTTTGATTCAGTAATGGAAGAGCATATCCGCAGAGTGCTCCAAAAAGAGGAAGTTAAAGTCCACTATCTCGGAAAAGATATTCAGAATGAAATAATTATTCTTTTAAGTGAAAATATAACATCTCACATTATTAGCGAGATTAAAAAAGCTAAATATTATTCGATTATTCTAGATTGTACTCCTGATGTCAGTAAGATCGAGCAATGACAGTCTTAGTAAGGTATGTATCCATTGACAAATCCAATCCGAATGAGGTTTCCATTAAAATTAATGAAAGCTTTTTAGGCTTTCTTCCGGTTGAAAGATCGACGTACTCTGAACTCTCAACTCTAATACTTAAAAGACTTGAAACATTGGGATTGAATTTGCAGGATATGAGGAGACAGGCTTACGATAATGGGCCCAACATGAGAGGTGATAAATCGGGTGTACAATCTAGAATAAAAGCGTTAAATCCGCGAGCATTTTACCTCCCATGTAGTAGCCAGTCATTCAACTTGGTCGTTAATGACATGGCAAAGGCATCCTTCGAAACCGCCAATTTTTTTAATATGGTCCAAAAATATATCTATTTTTTCCTCATCAACTTTTCGATGGACTATATTAATAAAATATGTTCAGGGACTAACTTTGAAACCCCTAAGTGATACTCGTTGGGAAAGCCGAATAGATGCATTAAAACCACTGAGGTATCTATTAGGAGGGATATACGATGCTTTATTTGCTGTTTGTAATAATTCGGAGATTGACAACTCTATAGGAGTTGAGGCTTCTGGACTATTAAGTTGTGTTAATCAATTTAAGTTGTTATGCTCCATTGTAATTTGGTACAAAATCAATCCATAAGTAAGTAAGTATCAAGTATCAACCCAATAAGTAAGCACTTGCAGATAAAAGACTATGACTTACCATCTGCTATGGAACTCTTGAAAAATTGTAAAAATTTCAAGGATCTGAGATCGGACACGGCCTTTAATGAAATGCTTTGCGATGCTCGAGAATTCGCCGACGAAATTGACATACTGGCTAATTTTGAGCTTACCCAGCCACCTCATAGAGTTCGAAGAAGGAATGTTAATTTTGACTATGAGGCACGAGATGATAGAAGATCCTACTTTGAATTATAAGGCAGAGTTTTAATTTTTCACATTAGACAAAGCTATTAATGCACTTGAATCCAGGTTTGATTTGATCAGTACCCACAGCAACCATTTCCAGTTTTTATACAATATTTATGATTTAAAAGATAGCCCTCAAAACGACTTACTAAAATATTGTAAAGATCTAGAAATAGTGTTAACTGATGGGAATTCATCAGATATAAACGCGCTGGACCTGCCAGACGAGATAGTATCGGTTTTGGCCTTACTAAATTTTTTTGTCTTAATAGCAACATTGTGCTTGCAATTAAAACTAGTCTTTGGCAGACTAACTATTAATTTTTATCTCATAAGTCTTAAGCTAATAAATTATCTGCTAGAGTCTATCCATTGATGTTATCTAGGTTTTTCTGGACTATTTGCTCATCACTCACTCGCGCACTATGCTCTGCTTTAACACTTTACACAAGATCAGATGGTTTTCTCCGCTTCAATCTTCGGACACGGTGTTGGTAGTCCAACAGTTGAAGAGCCTCTGAGTTGACGTGGAGGTGTGGAGTCTAGCTTCATGCTTGCCAACAAATCTTTTTATTTCTTCCTTAACGGTTGGAATCTGAAGATCTCTATGAATGTCTGTATTACGAACATACCAACCAGGGGGCATTCACTATGTTTCTTAATACTTTATTCTGAAATGTTTGAATACACTTGATGTTAGAATCACTGGCACAGCCCATAGCTGGATACCATAGAGCCATATTGGTTTCAAGATCTGATTGTAAATCAGCAATTTGTTGGAGATTGAGAGTTTGGAGTTTCTTCCAATCAACCAATAGTGTTGTCTATATTTTAATCCTAATTCCGCTCTTTTCTTCTTAACATGTTCCTTCCACCTGAGTTTAGCGTCCAGATTCATGCCAAGATATTTGGAATTCATCGAGTACTGTACAATTTTTCCATTAATATCTAGTAGTTGTGGTTCTGTTAGTTTTTTGTAGGTATAATTTACCTGAATAGATTTGAGCTTAATTTTCCACTGTCTTGTCCAATCAACTACTGCGTTACTTGCAATTTGCAGTTTTCTAATAGAGCTTTCCTGGTCTTGATCTACTGCGAGTAGTGTAGTATCATCAGCAAATGTGGCAATGACTGCGTCTTTCATCACAAGTAAATCGCTCGTATACAATAAATATAGAATGGGTCCTACGACACTGCCTTGGGGTAGACCCGCTTTTATTTCTTTTAAGTCCGAGTACTCATCTTCTTGTTTGACTCTAAACAAATAATCAGATATATATGATGTTAGCATGTCAGCATGTTGTTTTGGTAACATTTTGTTTAATTTATAAATTAGACCTTCGTGCCATACTTTGTCGAAGGCTTTTGCTACGTCTAAGAAGACTGCAGTGCAGACTTGCTTTCCTTCTAAAGCACATTCGATGATATCTGTTATTCTATGCACCTGATCTATTGTCGAATGCTTTTGCCTGAATCCGAACTGATAATCTGGAATTAGGTTATTAGTTTCTATTATTGGTCTCAGCCTCTTGAGGAGCAGTTTCTCAAAAAGTTTTGAGATTACTGGCGGTAAAGAGATCGGCCTTAGGATTTGACATCGTTAGGTTGTTTTCCTGGCTTTGGCAGCATGATCACTTCCGCAACTTTCCAGCACGCAGGGACATGTTGCAATCTAAAGGCTGCGTTGAATAGATAGGTGAGCATTACTATACTCTTTCTAGACAGGTGCTTTAATATTTCTCCAGTGATCAGGTCAAATTCTGGTGCTTTCTTTGGGTTCAAATTAGTTTTTATCTCCTCAGCTACTTCTCTTGGTGTAACTGGTGTGATATTTTGGTATTTTGGATTGTGGGTGTTATTCATATCTTGATTTACCTCTCCTTGGTTGGGAGTGAATATCTCAGCCAGTTATTTAGCAAATAAGTCGGCTTTTTGCTTATTCTCTCTGGTCCATGCTCCATTGCTGTTTCTAATAGGGGGGGATAGACATTACGGGTCTTTTAATCTTCTTGGTTGCCTTCCAGAGCGAGTAATCGGTTTCTTCATATGCTGATAATTCTTGCAGATAGAAGCTTATAGATTCTTCTTTAAGCTTTTGTATTTCTCTTCTAAGATTTGTGTTTTGTTGTTAAGTATGGTTTTGTCTGCTGGATCTCTCGATTGATGCCATCTTCTTCTGGCTCTTCGTTTTTCTTTAATCAGTTCTTTAATCTCGGCTGGATAGCTTACGCCTTTGGTCATATGTACAATCTCTTTAGTATTGTTATATGCCGCTGTTTGGATACCCTGTACTGGACAATTATATTATAGAAACCAAAACGTATCGGGCATTTCACCTTGTTTTGGAATCTTTCTTACTTCGTTTGTACGTCATACTGCATGACGTTTTACCTTTATTTTCTTTCTGCATTTTATAGAGCATTATTTGACTTGCACTATTCGACTTGGGTCAGGTATACCTGTTTTGTGAAGAATTAAATTTTGCATTGAATGGTGTATTCATTAAACATGTCACTAACACAGTATGGTTGGTGGTTACATCGTGTAACCGCGCGAAGCAGAAGGAAGTTAGAAGTGACCTGAAGATGGCAAGTGTGATCTTGCCGAAACGTCGTCAACCATTGTCTGGTTCCTCTAGGAGCCGAATAGTGAATACGCGGAGTGAAACCCGGAAAAGTAGTGAAGTATCATATATATATATATATATATATATATATATATATATATATATATATATATATATATATATATATATATATTGCAGTGATATTGGTTAATTAAAAATAATAAATTATTTTTAAAAATTTTATTATATATTTTGAAACTGTGAATAATTGCCGTTCGATCGTAGATAATTACTTTATAATTAAATTGATTTTTTAAAATGACTGTGAACTTTGGAAATGCTTCTCAACTTCCCTCTTTTATAAATTCTAATATGATTTGAAATTACCTTTTAATAGATTTATAATAATGCAATGGTTATATAAAATTAATGTTACGTTAGTTCTTGATTAACTCAAGTTTACGTAAGAGAGTTGGGCGCCAGTTAAATAACTTAACATATTAGAATTAAATTTAATAAAGACTCATCTCAGGGTGAATGTGGATTCTTGTGGTATTAAAAAAATATACAAATTGAAATTTAAAAACACTTTTAAAATTGAAAACTTAATTAATTTTTAACTATACTAAATTGTTCAAATCACTTTATTTCACTTCACAAACGATAGTCTTTTCTTCACCAAATGCCAATACAAAAAGGAAATAACTTCCTACCTTTTTATAATATTTCTTCTTTCCCTTTTACTATAGATGTCCTCTTTCCTTTTACTATAGATGTCCTCTTTCCCATACCATTGGCAGAGTAGATCACTTTATGTTGACCCAGGGCTGGTTTTCAATTCCGGTTGACTTTCTTCCTTTTGCATGGATTTCCCATATAATTTCATCCAAAACTTGATTTTGGTAACTCACTTTTGTTTATTAATTGCGGGTACAATTTCCCTTTTTCGTAGAATACTTATAGTTGTTTTTGTGTTTAAATAAAACACCCGTTTATGGTTTTAACGTAGATTTATTATCTTGCTTAACTTTAGCAAGTAATTTATGCCGTATTCAAATCACCAACTAACTTAACTTGTCTATATTAAGACTAAACTATTTACAATTTTATAATATTATCAACCACGACTTTACTCTGTCGCTTTATATTGGTAAGTCTATTTACATATTTACTATATTCTCTTACACGACTTTACTGCGTCGCTTTATGTCAGGAAGTGTCTTAAAATTATTATTTTCTAAGCTTATATACTATTGACTATTTACATAATTATATTACACAATTTGACGTCACCTTACAAACTAACACAAACTGTACACTCATATGATACATAATAGCAGATTAATATTCTTATAAAAGTGACACATCTATTACACATTAATTACACAATACTTTTACGCAATAATAACGATCTATTTACATTAACAAAACCTTAAAGAATCACATAACCCGTCGATATACACATTTGAAATTATACATAATTGAATTACATCATAACAAAAACTTGCGAACAACTGGATGTTACGTACACTTAAGTAATCGGTGAGTCAACTATTTGATAATAAATAAAGAAACATGTATTATTAAACCTTATTAAAAAGTATACACATTGATTTCAAAATCAATGACACACCATAAAATAACTCAAATTTATTTTTAACTGGAAAAGTTGATAAAAATATTTCCAAAGTGTTAGTATTTAACAAAGATTTTAGATTTTCACAAAATTTTCAAAATTTTCGAAAATTTTGAAACTACTATCCACAGCAATATATATATCTATTTTCGTAACAAGTTGAGATCCGAATAAATTTAGGACAACCCGAGATCCACCAAAAGATAAAGAGTTACGCATGTATATTTTCTGTTAATAGATTTATAATTTACGACTTAACCACTACCCCCTCAGAGGGGCACAGATTTTGCAATTAAAATTTTATTTATAAATCCATAACGAAGCGAGATCCGCAACAAGTCGAGGTCCATTTTTGTATATAGCATAATATGTATACCAACGTGAGATCCTGCAGCGTTGCCACCGTATTCGACAGATATTTACCACAAAACTCACAAACGAGGGTCATTATGACAACCAGATGTTGTAAAAGGGACTGTTAAAATGACTTGACCTGGAATTTCATACAATAGAAAAAGGACAAGTTTTGTTTGAAAGTATAAAATTATTATTCATGTTATTCTGCATGTTAGGTTTAATATGATATATGTTAGTTATCTGTTAATAATTTTATACAATACAATTATTTAAAGATGTACTATTGTTTTCATAATGATCTAGGACAGCAAGGCTATTTTTTATTATTTTATGCTATACGTTTACACTAAAAGAAATAAATTAAATAGCATTATATTAGCCTTGTTGCTCGAGATCATTATGAAATCAATACTACATATTAACTTTTAATGTTTTTAACTTCCTTAAAAATATTTCATTTAAAAGTAAAAGAAGGGAAAAAGTTAAAAATATGAAAGGTTGTTATGTACATCTTTAAATTGCATTATATAAAATTATTAACAGATAACTATATTATATTAAACCTAACTTGCCACCCGCCTTGAAACTATTGATTTTAAAAATAAAGCAAATAAAGATTATTGAAATTGAAAGACTAAAATATAAGATTGTTATTTTAATTAATACCATTTTCATATTTTATTTTTGCACATATGTATAATTAATCGCATCACGCACAATACAGCTTTACGTGCATTTTGTTTCAAACCCTAATATTATCTCCCCTAATTATGTCAAATGAAAGATATTAAGGAATGCTATAAAGAAAAAAATACGAATTGAATGATGCCTTTGGTTACGGATTGCATTTGATTATAACCGGAAAAGGTAAAGAAAAGAAAACTTCTCTTTATGCAAAAAAACAGCTATGCCAAGGAAACATTGGAATGATCAGAAATCACTTATTTCAATTTGAAAACATTAGAACGGCGGAGAAAATATTTGCTTCATAATTCAAAATTATTTTGAAAGATTGAATTCGTTGTGTTTTGCGGTATTTTTGAATATAATATCAAGGGATGTACTTTGTTTATAATGTTTATATGCTCTAATAAAATTATTGCTTTCGCAACCTTTAAGAATCTTTATTTCAAGAATCATACAATTTGTTGCCTAAACTATCAGTCATAAGTACATATTGTATGTGGAGTGCCATTCGATTGTAACTTCGTTCGTTATATGTAATGCAAATCCAATAGTCAAACAGTTCAATATAATCTAACAAATGACATTTAGGTGGCAAATATTTTCCCTTAATTGTTCCAATGTGTTGTTTCCAAATACATACTGTTGTATATAAAAATAATACAGTCAGAGAATCGGACGTTATAAACTCCATTATCAACAATTGGAATAAGGAAACATGAAAATAATTATGTTAAAAGTTGATATTGATAATTTAATACAGGAAAATAATAAAATATAATATTAAATATACGAATCAAAAAAAGACCTTAACAAATATAAAGATTGTAAGACAACGGCAATTATATCACAAAAATCAACCATAAATAATGCAAACATTAATGATAAAAATACAAATATTAAAACCAAGGTTTTGATATTAGCGGACAGTCATGATCGAGGATTAACGGACAAATTTCAATTAAACTTTGATAGTATGTCGGTATGATAGGTCGGGTATGTTCTGATTTCAAAAAGGAAGACTATATTATAATTTTCGTAGGTTCAAATAATTCAGTAAAAGGCAATAAGATTAGAGCTGATTCTGTACCGAAATTACGTAAAATTACTCATACAAACGTGATAATTGTAACTGTTCCGTACAGGACCTTCAATCGTACGGGTGTTTAATAATTTCATCTACGAAAATAACGTTCATTTGTACAGTGAAATTATTGTAAAAACTAATTTTCTTCTGTTTGATTTAAATCCAATAGTTACGAAAGCTGATTATACTATTCATGGTCATCTTAATTTGAAAGGTTAAGAAAAACTATGCTGTAATTTGGTTAATTTTATTATGAACATTAAAGCCTCAACAAAAAGTGAAACCAAAGCGAAAGATAACAAATGTGCATGGGTAAACAATTCAAATCTAATAGTTGCTATTAGGTGTAACCGAAATGTGGGTGACAAAAACAGTTTCGGCTCATATTCCCAACAGACTGCATCACTTTATCCTAATCTACCACGTTCGAATGAAGAATTACAACCATCTTTGCTCAACAATCGGTTTTTTTAAATTGTTCGTCGTCAATACATTCAAGCAAATTGGAACCTACATTTGGGGTATATTACTTAAACATTTGTAGTTTCTTAGCACACAAATATGAAGTACATCGATTTATAGCTGAGTTTCAACCTTCAGTGTTGTGCTTATCAGAAACTAGAGTTACTGCGGATATTTTAGAATGTGAGACAGAAATAAAGGGGTATCACGCTGTTGTATGCTTTTCTGATAATAGGTACACAGGTGGTGTTATAATGTTTATAAACCGTAAATATAATTTTAAGATTATGGATAATATTAATGTTGCCAATACGTTTTGGTTGTTAGTGTAAACGTAAATAAAATAATGGTTGAAACTGTCTATCGCTCGTCGAATTCAAGTGCTATATAGTTATTTTATAAATTATTTCAGTAACTTGTTGGATGACGAGTCTTACTATAAAGATCGTGTTATTTTTACATGAGATTTTAATATTGATATGAGGACAGATAATTTGGACAGCAGAAAATTAAAAAATATTGTTAATAATATAGGTATGAAACAAATAGTTAACGTTCCCACTCGTACTACATCTAACTCGTAAGTACAATTGATCTTGTGATAACGAACGATCCTTACTAAACGTTACAGTAAAAGATACGCCAAAAATTACAGATCACGATATTGTGCTTGTAACAGTTATTAACAAGCAATCTGCGTCTCTTGAAACAGAAAAATATAAAAAAATGTAATAAACGATGAGGTAATAGCGGAAATGAGAAACAAACTATCTGAATGTAACTGGAAGTATGATACGTCTAATGTTAATGTTATTATCGATAATTTTCGTAACAATATTGTCAATTTGTTAGATACATATGCTCCACTTAAAACGTACAAAATTAGAAGTAATTTAAAACCATGGTTCAATAATAACATTAAGAAAATTCAAATAAAGCGGGATAAAGCATATAAAACTTTTAAAACTACTAATGATCCTCAAAACTGGATTAATTATAAAATTTTGAGAAATGAACTCGTTAGTGTAATAAGATCAGAAAAATTAGAGTGTTATAGATTACATATTGATAACAATAAGGGGAATTCTCGCGCTATGTGGAAAAAATTAATTGGAAAATCAAACAACGATCTCCCAGATGACATTGATTTTAAAAAAATTAAACTGAAATTACAATACCGAATAAATTAAATGAATACTTTATTAGCAATTTAAATGATACTGTTAATATCATAATCCCACTTAATTGTGATAATCCTCCTGTATTAAATAATAGATCTTGTAGGTTAGTCAAATTTGAAAAAAAATGATATTAAGTTTTTAGAAAAAATTATATAACTTGAAACTGTCAAGTCTAGTCCAGATGAATTCGGGCCGTCCATTATTAAGCCACTCACTCATCGACAGTTTAAGTTATACATTAATGCATCTTATTAATTCTTCCCTGGAAACTGGTTGTTTTCCAGATAGTTTAAAAGTTTTTATTTTTACAATAAAAGTAGTAATTTTATATTGTGTATTACTTAAAAAACTAGAAATTTCCTATAATATTGTAAATAAATTACTGTAATCAGATGTTTAGATCATTTAATCACACTTTTTTTAAAAGGGCAACATAATTCCCATTCCGATACTTATACCAATATTTTCTGTTTGTAGGTTACCTTTAAACTTACTAAAAGTCCTGATAGTTATGCAAAAATGTTATAGAAGGTTCCGCAATGGTAATTGTTGCTCCATCGTTGGATTTGATATTTACTTTCAGAAAAGAAATGCTGAAATAGTGATAATTAACCTTGTATAAAAGAACATCTTAAAAACTATACGCCATCATGTGCAAATAATACTTGATAAGAATATAAATAAATACAATATTCCGTTAAAATTATATAAGAAAATTATTACAAATTATTGTATAAAATTATTAACAGATAACTACGAGTATATTATATTTAACCTAACAATAACTATAATCAGTTTCCGACTACGGTCAATGTCAGAAGCAGTTAAATTTACGGAATAAGTAAAAGCCCGTATTGTAAATATATGGACATATAGCAAAAAATATTTTTGTTCTCATAAATACATTAAATCTCTGGTTAGGAAATTTCATGAGGCCTACAGAGCACCCTGAAGTTTGTTTATAATAGATAAAAATGAAACCCTCTGATAACTAGTGTTTATTTCTACAATAAAAATAGTACTTTTATATTGTGAATTACTTAAAAAACTAAATTTCCTATAATATTGTAGATAAATTACTGTAATCAGATGTTTAGATCATTTAATCCCACTTTTTTAAAAGTGGCAATATAATTCCCATTCCAATACCTGTATCAATATTTTCTCTTTGTAGGTTACCCTTAAACTTACTAAACGTCCTGATAGTTATGCAAAAATTTTATAGAAGGTTCCGCAATGGTAATTGTAGCTCCATCGTTGGATTTGATATTTACTTTCAGAAAAGAAATGCTGAAATAGTGATAATTAACCTTGTATAAATAACATCTTAAAAACTATACGTCATTATGTGCAAACAATACTTGATAAGAATATAAATAAATACAATATTCCGGTAACAGTATATAAGAAAATTATTACAATGGTGTATCACCAAAAGAGTATTGAAGAGAAATTCTGGTTATTAATTAATTTGATAGGTTATTTTAATGAACTACTTTAGTGAATTTGTATTTTATTTTAATAATTAGTACATATAAGTTATAAAAAAACATTTGAATTAAAGAAAGGAAATCGATTTATTCATTTCTTAGCTAAATACGGCACTTTTTGATTTGATGCCTTTTTACTAAAGACAACCCATTTGAGACAAGGCATTAATTGTGCTACTGGGATATCTACATACAATTTATTATAAAAACTGCACTCGTATTACACTAATGGTCATTGTGACGCTCATTTTTCAATATACTATTTTCAAGCCAAAATTTAGCCAAGGCCTATCAATGTTAAAATAGTTTTCAGCTGGAATTCTGTTAATTCTATAAATTAATTT
This sequence comes from Agrypnus murinus, assembly GCA_929113105.1. Classification (NCBI taxonomy): domain Eukaryota; kingdom Metazoa; phylum Arthropoda; class Insecta; order Coleoptera; family Elateridae; genus Agrypnus; species Agrypnus murinus. The sequence goes on from OV816023.1 coordinate 139,719,408, forward strand.
TAAAAAGGAAACTTCATGGGGTGCAGTCTTTGATGTATTTTATTAATTAATCCATCGAAATATCAACGTTTCGACAATGATTTCTTGTTTTTATCAAGATCTAAAACAATTTTAAAATAATTACGCATAAGTTAAAACCTTAATTAAAACTATAAAATTGCACTTAATGTTATCAGAGGTTAAAGTTTTCTTTAAAGTTTGGTTTAAATCTAACATTTTAATAGATTAAGTAATTTAACTGCAAATATAATTGATTCTCAACATTGCACGTTCTAAATTAAAAATCATCAAAAGTAAGTATTGACTAAAATAAACAATCGTTTTAAAAAAACTTTAACATATGATAACATGAACTGCCAAGTTTATAATTTTAATTAAGATTTTAAGTTATGTGTAATTATATTTAAAATTGCTTTACATCTTGATAAAGACCAGAAATTCCTTTTAAAAGAAAAAATTTCCTTTTTAAAATTAATTCCAATAGTCGTGATATTAACAAAATCTATAAATTAAGTTAAACAATATATATGGACTGGATAGAAACATACAGCGCGTATTTAAAACAAGAAAGATAGTGCTTAAATGTGTGCTTTTTATAAATCAAACATTGGAATTTTTCTCTTACTTTAGACAAAACTAAAAATATATTTGTTAATTCAAATGTTAGTTAGATAATGCTAATAATATTTGGGATAGCACTTTCTTCCCATTTAATAGAATTTATACTATTGCTTTTTATAAGAATCGCATGACCACGTATAGAAGTAATTTTAAAAATAAACAACCCAGTTCGATGACTAAGAAGGGAAGTGACAATCTCGTTTCGCAAGAATTCAAGCTGCAAATACATCTGCGATGTTGTCAAGCATACCGGATCTCGACTTGACTGTAACATACATTTTGAGGTTTTATACATAAAAGGCGCTGCAGTGCCCCCTACAGTAAGGTTAGATGAACTGCCAGAGTATAAAATTGCACAAAATGGGACAAAGTGAGCTCCTACCAAAAATTTGAATTTCCTCTTCCCTTCACATTGCCTATTGAATGAGTAAGATATACACACAGATACAAGACGAGATCCAAAATCGGATCTCGCCTTGCAAAAAGGATCTCAACTTGTATAGTTTCCAACTCCAAACGATCTCGTTTTGTGCCGAATATATATATATATATATATATATATATATATATATATATATATATATATATATATATATATATATATATATATATATATATATATACCCTAATTTATCTACTAACCTGATTGTTGTACTTTGCACATTTAGAATATATCTCGTTTATAGTTAGTTAGTACTAGTGAGCTTTCAATAAGTTAACCGTTCAGTTGGTATTTCAGTCATTTATCCCTTTTAACCCTTACAACTCTCCTTTCGACAATTTAACCCTAAACAATGTTTCTTTTTACTGGTGTAAATACCTTTAGCAATATTGGTAGTAACATTAACAGTAGCATTCATAGTCAGCAGCAACGGTTAGTGTAAGTAAAGGAAGTAAGTTAAGATTCCACATAGATGTGTTTACACTTTGTTCCTAGCAAGAATACATTAAATATGATACACCTGTGATCATGTAAAGATAAAGAAGTTCAAAACTGTGTTCACATTTAAACCTTTTATTTGAATCAATTTAGAAGAGATTGTTGTAAAAGCACACTACAAAAGTATCATCAAAAGGTATGATTCCAAAATATAGGGTTGCTGAATATATTTGATACGAGATTAATGAAAACAATTAACAAAACATGGCTACCGTTCTAGACTTATTTAATGAGATTGCATAATTCTCTATAGATTTCATAAAGCGATTGATTAATTTAAATATTTTAGAAAAGGTGAAATACGTCCTTTAGTTTTATACGTAGTTGTATGCAAACACCCTTTAATGAATAGTGCTATATAATGTTACGTAATCGTTTTATCATGTATTACGTCTTTTTACGGGAGAGTTATACAATCTAATTCATGAAAAGTTTGATGTCATATTATTTTATACCTTTCAATGATATTAGCCCAAATGTATGTGTGTGTGTGTTTATGTCGCAATTGCAGTAGGAAGTTATGCAAAGGAGCCCAAAAGGCGTTTAATTATTCTGTCTGCTGTTTAACACTAAAACGTGCTTAGTAGGAACATGTGTAGATTATATGTTTAATGAGATATCAGTTTCAATTATAGCCGGAGAGATATCATAGAATAAATAATATTATTATTCAGTTTGATGTCATACTTCTAATATATTCTTTACGATTCAGTAGTTCATATACTTTTTCAATTATCTTTTATGATTTTCAAGGCTTGGGTATATACGCATAGAGCCAACGAAAACTAAATTTAATATACGTTTGTGCAATGAGAATACACATAAAACGCAAAATATGATATGTACTACTCATATATCTTGTTTATAGTTTACCCAGTATTATACACTACAATGGTTGTAGTTAATGATCCGTACACCCTGCTCTATTTCAATAAGATATAGTGTACCCTGCGTTGTTTTTTTTCAGCAAGTCAGAAGGGCGGGGTTTCTTGCAGATCATATAAATAGACCTATTAACTCTCTTGTAGGCATTATTATTATTATTAAGAACTGAACTGTGTGTGTGCCTGCGTTGTCTGTTGTACTATTAGTTATTAGGATAAAAAACCGAGTAAGTATTAACCTTTTATTTATTGACGTTGTTTATTATTATTATTTGCTAGAATGCATGGTAATATTAACTAAGTGTAATTCTGATCAACATTAAACGTAGGGAGTAGTTTATTATCGTTCACATATGTTTTTCTAACTTATTAAGTGAGTGTTGGTTTATAACTATATGTATGTATATATTTATATTAATTATTTCACTTCTTACAGCCTCCGACTAACATCTGACCAAAACAATGTCTTCTTCTTCGGCATCCAATTACGATAGCGACTATATTGATGATTATGAAGCTGCTGATACAGCATTTTGGTCAAACGACGATCAAGAATTGCAGCAGCAATTTCGTAGTTGTATCTTAGATGGTGGAACGTATAATACAATCTCGATCTCAGCTATTGTATGTTATGATACAGAGTTGTTTTTACCGAATGGTGAAATATTGATAAATACTCAACGGTCACGGAGGCGGTCCATATTCACGGAAGCAACAACGAAGAAAATGTGACACAGGCATATGACGAACTTTTACGGTTAATCAAAACAAAAAATAGACAATTAGGGGTGAATTATGTTACGTTTTTGAAGTTTATTCGTGTATAGTGTGTGCGCGCGCGTGTGTGTAACAGTTTAGATATGTAATGTATACGTTTTTTTCTTACTTAAGTCTATTTTGTTTGTATGTTTGTAATATTTAGACATTTACGAAAATTAAATCAAGTTGAACATCAGATTACTATTTAAATTTAATAGATCATACGAATTATCTTACCCTGTTCTGAATGAGTGCTTTGTATAAATTGTGTATTGTTTGTAAATGCTCTCTGAACTAAAATAAATACCTTAAACGAACAACATTGTACATTTATTTCTATACATACAACAACAACATCAGCGATGGTTCATATAGTAAGTACTAGATTAGGGTTTTACTAATCAAATTCACTGCCGCATAAGAGGGTCGATCTGAAATTATAGCCTATAAATTAATGTTAGCTCTTCAATTAAAACTGCATCTGGATATCGAACATCAATATATCTACCCTAAAAATACTAAAGTGCAGACGTTAAACATATTAGTTTAAACGAACAAAATTGTACATTTATTTCTTATATTAGTTAAAAAAGGTAAGATTCACCCTAAGTACTATTCGGTGGGCTGTTTAAGCTTTGTAGTTTTGTAAGCATCGACGACATTACATAGATGAGGGAAAAATATAGAGAGAAACATTTCCTGTCTCATAAGAGGGTGGATATAATGGAGTTATAGCCTAGAAATCTAGAAATAAATCTAGAAAAATAGAAATAGAAATTTAGACCTTAACACACCTCATAAACGATATGATAAATACGTAGTTTCTATTACTTATCTATTAGAGTTGTTATTTATTCAGAAAAGAAAAAAGGAGATATATAAAAGGAGAATACTATACGAGCAACTAAATGGTGTGGTAAATTTCAATAATGTTCTTTATTATTCGTTATTTGATACGTTAATCGGATCATCTCTTCCATTGCATCGTTTAGAGGGTATACTTATTGTCACACAAATTAGGTCGTAGTTTAATATCTGCAAGGGGAAGGGTGTGCTGTTCACCTAAACACTATTGCTGTAATTTATGCATTCTCTGCTATACGTAGATATCTGGAATTTATATCGTGATTCGATTTTATGAGTTTTATAAACCATTAAATGTATAGAGACTTAATTTAGCTTAAAGTAATTAATTATATTCAATATAGCTTCTGGAGTCTGGTTTCCAGGTTATGCGTTGTAGCAATTATTATTATTATTATTCTTATAGTACGTTATAGGGGAAATTCATACACGCTAAATAAAACTTGTAATAATTTTATACTATTTATTACACTGATTTGTTCGAGATAAGGCGGTGGTGATATAGGTGGTGATGGTGGTAATGATTTCCTATATAAATAGAGAAATTTTTCAGATCAGAAATAATTCGTACTCTCTTTATAATAATGGAGGTTCTTAAAGATTCATTAATAAATCTATTAAATGAAACAATAGGTGTTCAAAATATGTTTGTGCATATCAACGGTGTACCGGTTGATGTGAATCCATATAACGATGTAATAATAATAATAATAACTACAACCCATTACCTAAACCAAGGCCCCAGAAGCTATAAGCTTGTGCCGGAGGGAGGGGACGATTATTATTATTATTATTATTATTATTTAGGCCCAATGTGCGGCTGCAGCCGACTTACAGATGGAACAGCGCAAATCCCACATTTGCGTCACAGCTAAGGAAAACTGCAGAAAACCTTAACCAGATCTGCCGGCGCCGGAAGTCGATCGCGGGCCGCTTTGGTGAAAGTCCGGCACGCCAGACATTACACTACCAATGTAATGGTAGCAGAATTTGCAGTTATGGATTCGAATGACGTCGATGATGGTTACAGTTCTACTTAATTAACGTACGTACGTATCTCTTTTTTTTGTATATCATTTTCAGGTAATTGAATCAAATTGTATTAATTTCAAAAGATTTTACGCAGTTTTATTTGCGTATTGGTCTACCTTGAGTAATGAAATAATCAACAGAGGGGTCCTTAACATTAACACATCATAATTTTGTTTCTCTCTCTCTTTACTTGGAGCCCCAGATCGAAAATAGAGAACAGCAGTAGAAAGTCCACACTACCATCCACCCCTGCCATCCGTCAGCAGATCTAGTAGGCTTCATCATCATCATCATCAAGCAACGTGGTGTGAAAATTCCTCTCATATATCAATTGTAAAACTATGTACTCTATTACCACCTAAATGTAGTAGTAGTAGTAATTATTTGTAAAGTTGAATAAATTATCTGATGTCTTAATTATTATTATTAGTGTTTTATTATATATAGACAAACATCCTTTATTTATATATAATAATAAGAAGGATAAATGAAATATAATCAGTAATAATTTTAACTGTTTAAACTTTTAAAAGATATCTGTAACATTTCACTATCATTGTGACTGTAGATATAACCTTACCTTACATATATTCAGAGAAGGCAAATTTATATACGTAAAATAGAAAATAAACATAATTATTTGATTGAATTAAATTATATTCCGAAACATATTATTTCCGATTATAAACTTCTAGATTACAACCAAAGAAAAATAAAATAAAATAAAATGCTACTATTAGTTAAATAGACAAAAATTAAGCTACTCAAACGAGTTAATGAGAGATAAAATTAAAATGACAACTAAATAAGTAGATTAATCACATTAATTATTAACTGTTTCCAGGTCCGCAGAACTGTTAACAATGCGTATTGCATTATCAGCCTTAACAAAAACTTTGCCATCACGCGACCACACTCTACTATTACCAAATTTTAGCAATTCTTAATAGATTATAACGAGCGATTAGATATTAATAGATTATAATCTTCAGCAATAATTATTTTAGTACCTTTTAATTGTTTTTTTTTTACTGAAAACTTCAAATTTTGTTTTATGACTGACAAATTTCACAATCACCGGCCGAGGACCCTCGTTACGAATTTTGCCCACACGGTGACAGCGATCGATCTTATCTGGCATAACTGATACATCTAATTTATTTGTAAACAAATCTGTTACCTGTTTCTCTAATTCGGAGTTTGTTCTTTCATCTTCTATAACCCCAAAGATGCGAACACTATTCCTCCTGGAATACTGTTCTAATTCATCCACTTTATGAATTAAATTTTTGTTTTCTTCTTCCAGATGTTGCAATTTAGTTTCGCATATTTGTAAACGCTCATTATATGATTCTGTCATTTTTTCCAGTAGCCGTTTTGTAAATTCTGTGATGAACGTATCATTTTTTATCATCTCCATCATACCTTCCTTTACGGTTTTTAATAACTCCGCAGATTGCATTTGTCCCCTGGTAACAGACATTGCAATATTGATTGTAAGTACTATCACAATTTCCACACACGGACGGAATTTAAAAAGATGTTTATACTTTGCAGTACATTGAATGAATGAATTTGTGAAAATCTAAAAAGGATGATATAATTCTTTGAACTATTCTATAGTAGCGTAATGAACGACAGAACTTCTATGCCTGGCGGCGAACAAGCGAAAAGGTTTCCATCGCATCTACTATTTTCCAGACTGTCGGCGACTTGTTCCACACTAGGCGGGTTGTTCCAGAGCGATGACGTATGCATATAAGCCACCGCGGCGCAAGAGGAGGGGATTAGTCAACTAGTCAAACACGTTCGCGCATCCTGGGTAGTATAAATACCAGTGTGATATAAATCTTTTTTGAAATAAATATTTGTGTAAATTAAATTAGTCTAAGTTTGTTAATAATTTATAGTTGTTTGTAATTAGTGTTAGTGTAAATATTTTCTCTTGATAATATACAATTAAAACAGCACCTTTAGTATTATTTAAAAGGAACGCTATAGTAGTATTCTTTGAAAGAATTGAAGAATTGAAGGAGGCAGCTGCCGCCCCCTAGAAGAAAAATAAAATAGAATAAAGTCCTTTTCAAATTGATGCGTTTGTGTAGCGCGGTGGGAAGCGAATCAGTACGCATTTTTTAAGTGACTAATAAAACAGTTTTGCAATAGTTTTGAGTTTTATTTTGAAAAGAATCGTCGTGTTTCACTTTGCCCTCTTTCTTCGAAACTAATATGAGTTGCCCGCCTCTAGTTCAGAGCCTGAGTACGCCCTTGGCTTCAGCTCCATGAGTTTGTGCTAATTTAACCTATGTAATTTAAAATCTTTTAAAATTAAATTAAGATAATTTATGTGACACAACAAATGACAAGTAACACCTTGACATTAACGCACGTTTCGGTACGTGTTGTACGTTCACAAAACAACTAATTCGTAGTTAACTTGGACGTCAAATTTAAAAAAATACCTTTTATTTACAGTACAATATATTACAATATGCTTGTTTAATTATTTAATAAATTACATGCAATCAACGTCTTTTGTAGCGTCTTAAGGGCGTAAATATGAGTGGGCCTATAGGCGATAAATGATATAATCCGGCCCTGGTTCTTATATAGAAGAACAAAACATTAACCCTAGAATAATGCTATTAGCATATGTAGTAAACATACACCCAGCCAAAGATGGAACCATACGGGTAGTCGCCCTAAAATTACTAAATAAGGCCAATAAAGAAAAACCCATCACCAAAACTGTACCATTACCAGTTCACGAAGAACAAGAAGGTACAGCAACATCAATCGTTGCAACAAATCTGTCATTGGCAACCAAATCATTTTAGGAACTACTACGGCCCGGAAGAACTCAATTTGCAATTATAATGACAGTACTGTGTACGTATATGGGCCTTTTATTATAAAAGATCTTAACTGTAGGTTCTGCATAGAACACTTCGGAAATGCTCGCATAGAACGGAATACCTTTCGAATTGACCTAAGAATTCTAGCAAATCCAGAATGGAAGAAGATGTAGAAGTGATTACCAAATTCTGGGTAACGAAGGATCTAACATTGTCCAATGCCACACTCCGGCTCAACATTTATCATCCTTGAAAGCATTATTTCCACATATCAAGAAGGATAAGAAGAAACTTGGGCCAGGGTGTCCATTTAGTGCGGGTTTCTTCTCCTATCCCTATACTATTAATTTTCTGAAAAATTTATGGTGGGAGAGGTTAATGAAGTACCATGTTTAGAAAATATTCTCGTGTATACAGGGTGTGCCACAAAATTATAGCAAAGAAAAGGTTAATTTCTTTAAATGGAATATACTGTATATTTTTACATATTTGAATTTAACATAGAATTTTCTTTGTAACGATCTTTGATTTTTTAATTTTCGTTGCAGCCTTGCCAAGTTATTTAAAAAATGTCAGAAATCTGCTCACTGTCTACTGTAATGAAATAGGTTATTGTATTACTATTAAAACAAGTAAAAGAAACATATTTTGTAGATATGTAGCCCAGGGTTGTAGCTAAATGATGTAGCTATTAAAAATTCATTATAATGTACAGGATGTCTTTTATAAATGCGCGAAGTTTATACACTTCAACCAAAGAATAGAAAGGATAAGAATGGAAGACTCCATAAGAACTATATGTAAAAACCCGACCTTATTTTACAGTAATACTTAACACCTGACACGTAAAGATGGCGTAATAATTGCTAGACATTTTTAAAATTTTAATACATCAAAAAAACAATATATAATACTTTCCATAAATAGATCTATCTGACAAGTGTGATTAATCGCGAAATGTTTACTTTTCTTAACCTATTTGATTCAACACGTGTCAACAGCATGCAAACTTAAGTCAAAATATAATCATCTTCCCATCAGTTAACATCCAACACTCTAGATGGCGTTACTATCTTTGAGGTCGTTAGCCTTCCATTCTTATCCTCTCTATTCTTTGATTTCAACGATATTTCAAATTTTTTAAATGGAACACCCTGTATATTGTTTTATTTTTAAACTGGTACTTACTGGTTTTTGGTACTGGTACTGGTTTTGCGAATAATGCCCTATACCTAAAATCAATATTTTTAGAGATATCTTAACTTGTTCTTCTTAAGAGTTTGTTTACGGCACACAGCTCAAGATGCGCTCGGTGGTCAGATGCATTACATTAGTATATACAAGTTATGTCGAAAGTCCGCAAAGACGTTTAGAAATTAGTATAAAATCGCAAGTAATTTTTATGAAATCAGTGTAGGTTTAGTATCATTAGAAAGATAAGATATTCCGTTATGCCTCTCTTGTAATGGATTTTTGTTTTAATTGTTCTGTTTAAAGAAAATACTTCATAAAAATCAACAATTTTAGCACTTATTACTCACGTATATTTCAAAAACGAAAGAAAAATTTCGAAAAATATTACAAGGCGGACCTAAAAAAAAGATATATCTTGAATAATTTTTTTATCTGAAATCAATAGACTCATTTGTTTTACAGATAAACGTTAAGAGCGTAGAGCGAAAAATGGATTAATTCCAAGGGAATGAACAGACTCTTAAGCGGCAAATTAGCTTACATTTTACTGTCTGTTGCTTATCTAGTAGCCATGTGTTTAACTTAAAACAAAAAATAGATTGTTTAACAAAATTCGGCAATTGTAATAAAATTGTTTAACGTCATTAATTGCTAGTGAGTTTTGCAAAATTGTTTATTATTTGCCATTATCTTCGTTTTTGTTGCATTATTGTTGCTACATTGTTAGTGCATTGAGATTTTTTGAATCAATTATGAATTATTCAAAGGATGAACTTGTGCGTATGGTACACTATAGTTTAAGAGCGCTCTCTACGCGGCGTATCAGCAAATTACCTATCACATCGTTAAAAATTGAGATAGAAAGATGCGATTTTTAACAAAATGTTTTAAAAAATTTTCTTTATGTGGCAAAATATCTAAAGAAAATTTTTATTAAATTTTTGATTTTTATTTTGCTTATTTTTAAATATTTTTAACCTTATGACATTTTGCCACATGAAGGTATTCATTTTATAATTTTCGAGCGGAAAATTTTGATCAGAAACCTTTTAACAATTAAATAATAAGTAATTCCCATAAATTTCTTAAGCGCTCAATAAAGTGGCGCCATCCTGTTATATTTCGAAACTAAACTCGGGTTAATTTTATGTGGCAACACTGGACATGAAGATTTGGCGTTGGCAGCTTAAGCGATAATTTAAATGTGGTTAGTTGCAGGATCACCTTTCATTAGTTAATTCATAACAGTTATATAAATGTAATATCAAACAATAACTGCAGTTTAAAGATTTTATTTAAAAACACCTAAGTATTTTGTTCCTGCTTTTACTTGCAATCATAATCTTTTTTAATTTAGACGCAAAAAACTCCTTTTTAGCCATAATTTTACGATCTCGGTACTTGAGCATAATATACGAATTAACTACTATTAACAGCAAATGAAAACATTTATTAAACGTAAAGCGAGAGTAAATTAATAGGGTCGAATAAAAGTATTTAGTCTCGTCTCCACGAAATATATTTAAAACAATAAATTTTAGAGTTGACTGCAGTTTCGGCTTACTTAAGATGAAGTCATTCCCAAAACATTTTAAAACCAAAATATTTATTAGGAACAACAAACATTTTTTGAACAGTCTATGTTTTGTTATTAGCAAGTTGTAGAAGACTTGCACTTCTCATGAATTTTCTTTAATTATAAAAATCATGAGAAAAAACTTTAAAAAGAGAAAGAAATACAAGATATCAGATTATTCTATTTCCTGATCATGTAGTAGTTTTAATTTTCTTTATATATTTAAACATGGATTGTTTAAAAAAATGTTTCTTCTTCCTAATAATACATATTTTTGCAGTCAACTTTAAAATTTATTATGTTTTAAATTATTTCGCGGAGAAGTTAAAAGCTTTTATTCAACCCTATTTATTAACATTCAACTCCATTAAAAGAAAACGATGGACACTTTCGAAGATTTAATAAAGCGATAAATTATAAGCCACTACCCACAAGGTGCAATGAGTATTAGTTTATTTAAAAACTATAATTTTTCTACTCCTGGTGCCCATCGTATAAGCAATTTACCTATAACATGGTTATAAATTGAGATAGAAACATGCGGTTTTCAACAAAATCTTTTAAAAAATGTTGTCTATGTGGCAGAATATCTAATACTTTTCTAAAATAAATTCTCGATTTTTATTTTCGATATTTTTAAGTATTTTACTGCAAGGAGGTATTATTTTACAAGTTTTAAATCTAAAAACTTGTCCATAAAACGATTAGCAATTAATAGTTATTTATGTATTAAGGGCATAAAGAAGCTTTTATGGCCAGAAGCGTTATTTCTAGCCCTAGGCGTTAAGGTAAGTACCCACAGCAGCGGATCCGCAGGCGGATGTCATACGATTGGTCGGTTTGAGACGATTTGACTCAAACTGACCAATCGTATGACATCCGCTGCTGTGAGTACTTACCTTTAGCCGAGGGCTAGGAAAAGGCTGTAGGGTCATAAAAGCAAGTTATGCCCGCTATACCTACTCTGTTTTATGCACAGATTAGGTTTTTATCTCAAATCTATTGTTGTGTAAAAAATATAATTAAATCAGTACGTAGGTACATCAAACCGCTGTGCGTATACTTATGTGCTTATACGAAGTACGTTACTATAGTTACTATTCCAAAATTTTTAATTTCAGTTTATTTTCATTGGTGATAAGTTTACAAATTATATTAAGAACCAATCAAGTTCTACAACAAACAGCTCTGACATTTAATTGACGTTTCTTTATTGACCGTCGGACCATAAAGATGCCCTTGGGCCATAAAGAGACGGTTATGTTTAGATGAGTCTAGCAATATTAGGCTAATTATAATGTATCTGTGCATAAACATATTAATTTCCCTTATATACTGATTATATGGAATCTATGATTTTGCTATGCTAATATATTAGTTTATGTTCTTCTATTCTGGTAGAACATAACATGAAGATTTTTTGAGAAGTTGAAGTGTTTCTCTTGAGACTTACTTTTATATAGGGTGTCTCTAAAAGGTCTGTACAAATGCTAAGACATATTCCTGAGACCAAACTAGGACGATTTAACCAAACTCTATCCAAAAGAGCTTCGTTAATGTGCTATCGAATGTCAAAGATCTTGAAAAAATTTATATTTTTCTAAATAACAAAATATTGCTTTTGCGCAAGATGAGAGTATGTACTGAAAAACTAGTTTTTTGACAACATTTTTTTAATAGTGGGTGTTACGTAAGATGATCTACATGTAAAGGAGCTCAAGTGTTTTTAACGGTTTGGTCAATATTTTTCAAACTTTTTCTACAGATAGAGATATTCTAATTTCCAACATTTTTTGTCTGTTGTTCCATCTTGCTGTCTACCATAGTTTAGGCAAAAAGAATTAATTTGATTTGCTTGCTATTCACTGCTGCCATACATTATAGTTAGTTAAAACTTTGCCGAGATATGTTTTCATGCATGGTGGGGCACGCCTTCATTTCACATTTATTATCCGTAACCATCTAAATCAACTATATCCGAATAGATGGATCGGTAAGTGAAATCATGTTCTCGTAAACTGGCCACCTCGCTCTCCTGATATGATGTCTATGGATTATTTTTTATGGGGAGCTTTAAAACCCATGGTATTCTCCAGACCTGTAAATACAGAAGAGGAGTTGTGGAGACGAATTCAAAATACGACACACTAAACGACTAAAAGACGATGCCGAAATGATGAAAGAGTATAGTTTAATTCTTTATGTCGTATTAATTTTTGTATGCATGTAAATGGTAGCCACTCTGAACATTTTCTGTGTGTTTGCATTAGATTTACCAAGTAAGATAGTTATTGTTTTATTAACTTTTCTTGAACGCCAACATACTTTAAATTAGATACATTATGGCTGCAGTGCATGGCATGCAAACCAAATTAGTCTTTCTTGCCTAAACTATGGCAGATAGCAAAATCCAACAACAGACAAAAAAATGTTAGAAATTAGAATATCCATCTGTAGAAAAAGTTTGAAAAATATTGACCAAACCGTTAAAAAATCTGAGCTTCTTTACATGTGGATGACCCAATGTTTATCATTCAATTTTTTGAAGATCTTTGACGTTCAATAGCGCCTTTACGAAGCACTTTTGGATAGAGGTAAGTTTAGTTAAATCGTCCTATTTTGGTCTCAGGAATATGTGGTAGCGTCTTGCCAAGACTTTTTTATAAGACAGTTGGTAATATTTAATAATAACTAACATGTAGGTGAAGCGATGAAGACAAGAGAGAAGCGACGAGATTCGAATATTGCAATGTATTTTGAAAAGAACTGCAGGATGTCATATAGTTGGACAGTAATTTTGAATTACCACTCAGTCACTGAGTCGCATTACCTGTTGAAAGTCCATTTCAGTTTGTAAAGCATATGTACTAAGGTTTACAATACAAATACTTTATTTTAGCATAAAATGTGTGATAGAAGTTGTGTACAAAATTATAAAAGTATTATTAAAGAATGTCAAGAAATAAGAAATGTCGATTTTAAGATTAAAGTCTTTTAGTGTTATCAACACAAAAACTCTAATGCCGAATATTTATGGCCATTTGCACTAGCTTCGGTTAATCCTAATCGAAGATTAATTACCATATAAGTAATATACGTTTATCAATACAATCATATCCATAATAATTAGGGCTAGCGTGCACTATGAACTTTTTTTCAGTTTACAGTTTGTTTCAGTTTTTCAGTTTAGAACAGTTTAGTCGACCGAGTGAGATAGTTGCAACATACGGAGATGCGCACATTTACTCAACTTTCCTGTTGAATCTTGTCAGAAACCAGAATACGACTGAACTGTTGGCCGACACACACCTGGATTTGAATATCTCGTGTGCGCACTAGATGATTACATAGGCAAGGAACTTCGCTTGGACACTCATTATTACTGTGCTTGAAAATCTCTGCGAACATTGTGGAACAATGTGACTGGATCAAAAATGTATTTATTTATTGCTTATAGAAGATCCAGTAATGTTTAATACTTCGTCAAAACTTGTGATGCTCATTCTATGGAATCCCAAAAAACTCTCAACTCCTCGTAGAGTTGAAACTGACCCTCCAGTAAGCGTTGGCAGGTTATTGGATGAACCCAATATCTTCTGTTTTGATTTTCTCGGTGTCTAAAGCTAAAATCGCGAAGCAAACTACCTCTACCAAGTTCATTTTGAGAATGGACTACATGACACAACACAACAGTTTACCCGCATTTGTACCAACCACACACACATAGTGTCCCCAAGTGCGGTACACAAGAGGAAAAACTTTTTTATTATTAATTTTATAACAAAGTCATTCTCTATGAAAATTTTTGCTTGATTCAAGATTACTAAAAAGTATAACGGAATTTTTATATTACTTATAATAAAATAAAAAATTTAAGAAAATGCATTTTTTCTAAGGAAAAAAACGACCAATGTAAGTCTGTATTTACTATATTTTTTATCATGATGTCTTGCTTGAATCAATGCAGTAACAATCAAATAGCAATATTAATAATATTGAGAAATATTACCTTATTTCATTTTACATACGATTTATTCAAGCAACGAGATTTTATTGTTTGAAGAATATTGAACTTAGTTGTCTTTTCTTTAAGAAATAATGCATTTTTTTATTTTCTACTTTATTCTAAGTACCTAATATTAAAATTTCGTTATACTTTTAAGTAGTTTTAAATCAAGCAAAAACTTTTATAAAGAATGTCTTTTTGTCATAAAATTAATAATAAAAGTTTTCCTCCTGAGATCCGCATTTGGGGACACACTGTATGTACTATTGGTTTCATAACTATCTATATCGGACAGCAAGGCTCATATGGTTATTTTTCTTTATTAGAAAAAAGGTTAAAAAATAGCATCATATTAGCATTGCTGTTCTAGATCATTATGATACCAGTTAGTGGCAATAGTACTCAAAATGCAGTTTCAGGATTAGTAAATATAAATAATAATAATTGTTGATTGGTCAATCAACATAGAATCACTGTGAATAGAAACAATAATATTTCGACTGACAAGCTCGTTATGGCTTTTGTACGAACATATTTTTTGTTTTAGTTTAAACGAGTGAAACAAATTTTTCATAATATGTGCTGTAACTTTCTTGCAGATTGATATGATGATTAGGTTGATTGTAACGCGAAATTTGGTTAAAAAGCTTTAGAATTTACAACTGTCAAATGATAATTATAAATTTTTTGTTTACAATTGATTTCAAAAAACTTGCCTACTATATAACCTTGTATATAACTAAATGTAACCAAATAAAGTACATATATAGTAGTCCTTGATAGTCACTATAGTCACCTACAGCGAATTCCAACGAGATAAAGATGTAAAATAAAATAATATTCATTTAAATAGTTATAACAGTGCACCTAATTATGAAAGTCATAGTTTAAAGAAAAAGAGACTTTCATAACGTGCTGTACACGACACTTTTTTGCATAGGTATTGTAAGCTGAAAAATTTGTCTTAAAAGGATTTATGCAAAATTTAAAAAATCAGGATAACATATTATTCTTTGACAATAATCTCCAAGGAGATTGAAGTTTGTTTTTTACAAACATAATTAAAAAAGGTGCTACTTTCATTAGGATTTTTCGTTAAAAAAACTTTCATAATCAATATGCAAAAAAGTTTTACTTTATGTTTAAAACTATGATTAACAAAATGAGATTTCGTCATCAATATGCAAAAAAAGATATTTTACAATACTTTTTGTTAGGTGCTTATTACAACTTAAATAAAGTAGTATGTATTAAAAGGTTCTTTTTATAATTTGTCTGTTTTGCTTTTTCTATTTTTTCAATATTTTATGGTAACCTGGAAGAACTATTACCTAGCATTTTAATTCAATAAGGAGAATGCTGCCACCTAATGACCTAAAGTACATTTATGTATACTCGTATTAAAAATTGGTTAAAATCTCAAATCCGCAATACGACATCCACTAATAAAATAATTAGCATAACCCCAACAAGTTTCAAGTGTTACTGAAGTTTATCAATGGATATAACAATATAAGATGCAGATTGCAGTCACGTGTTTGCGCTATTGCCGCTGTAACATTGACGGCCTTGCATCCGAACAAAGAAATTTAAACGTTACGCGTCTTCAGCACTCGATAATTTAAAGAGGAAGAAAGATGCCATAATACAGCAAACGTCTTTTCTTAATTATTGAGTTTGTGGATGGTGAGGGGTGTATTGGTGGCTTTCCATACTTTGATCAGCTGAGCTACAGCGCTCTTAACGGTGTCTCCTAACCACACATTGTATTTGACTAATTGTCAATACCTATTTCAATAACGATATTACCTTTTTCTCGCAATGAAACCGCCATGAAAGACGGTTCTATGCGCAAAAGTTTCCAGACAGAAGACATCTGTGAATTTCGTGTTTGGAGGGATCAAGAGATAGATTTAAAAAACAGGTAGCGAGGAATATGAGAAATGTACAAGAAACCCGAGAGTGTTGACCGATCAGAATATGCACATATTGCTGTGATTTTCAGCACTGATAATTGAATATGCCATTTGGGTTGCCTATAAATTTAGGAGTTTAGATTGAACTTCCACAAATATTATTTAAAATAAATTAATTTGTTATTTAATAGGTAAAGGATACACTATACATCACTTGATAATAATCACAAGTAGATCTTAAAAGAATTTTTCACTTAAAATTAAAAAGTTATTTTGACAAGTTACGATTTGCATATCGTTAGGTCGTTGGACTTGGTTTTTCATAATTGAAGCCATTGTAAGGTGTAGTTTCACCTGGAAATTATAAAAGGCATAGATGGAAAGGTGTATGCAAGCAATCACCACAATACTTACAGTTTTTGTTGTTAAATTTCAAGCAAATCCCATGCTGGTTTAACGATTCATCTAAATCCATGATAAATGTATAATTTTCATTTGCAACAAAATGTTTTGCTGCAATATTCTTAATTAGGTTCTAGTGCACCTTTAGCAATAGAATTTTCAAGTGGGCAGCTCTATATAGAGAACATTTAGCCTGTTGAAGTTTATAATTTGTATCGTTTCAACCTTACCTGGTAATATGGTAAAATTTTGTTAATACTTAAAGTTTTGGTGCCAAAATTGTTGTAAATATTGTGTGATGGAATATGTGGATTTATTTAATCCTAAAAAGAGAACGTAACAAGGTGTGAAAATGCTATTATCTGTAATTTTATAAAACCATGTATTGCCAGGAAATTCAATATGGTTGCCATTGAATTCTGGAGTTAAATTTGCTTTTTGTTAGACATGCAATATCCCAAAATGTAGGAAAAATTATCCTCTTTCTGATTATGTATGTTTGTTTAAACATTTAATTTAAATTTTCAACCATATTTTGGTTATGTAGTTTTTGTTAGGTTAGATGTTCAATTGTTTCTAGTTACTTACCAAATTTTGTTGGTGGAGAAATGACGTTCGTCATTTGTTTCACAAGAAAACATAAAAGCAGATCGAAAATCTGGTGACTTGCTTGTTGATTTTCATATAAAGCAGAAGCCATGTTGGATTGTTAAAATTTTGAGGTTATGTATGGCAGATTTTAGGTCAATGAGATGTCAAAAAAGTGAGGTTATGACAAATGTCATATTGAATTTTTTGTGTTTAAGTGTTTAATAATGAATATAACATTGAACAATTAAAGTGATTTAAATAAAAAGTAAAGTGAAGTGTTAATTTGGTTTTTGGACTATTTATCAGAAGAAATTTTTTTTGGAAATTATATTATAACTTTATTTCTGGATAAAAGCAAAATTAAAACTGAATTTAATAAGAATTTTTGGAAAATAGACAGTTGATGTATGTACTCACGTATTGGAGGTAAATTGTTCAATATTTAATAGTTGTAATAAATTACAAAAGAAGACCCAAAGAAGAATTATATGGAAATGCGTGTTCACCTACGCTACAAATAAGCAGGTAAATTTAATGACTATTACAGAGAACTGTCAAATAATAATAGTGTGTGCAAAAATCCAAGAATGGCGCAAAATTTTTGAATTTAAAGATTTATCTCTAAAATTTAACTCTGTTTTTATTTCGTTTCTTTCATTTAATCATAATTTAAGATCGTGGGATTGATCAAATGAAAACTGAACAAGACAATAAAAATTAAAACTGCCTCTTGATTCTTATTTTGGTGAATCGAATTGGCACCAATAATTAAATGAATTCATTTTAGATAATAAGGATTTTTTTTTGTTTTCGTTTCTTTCTTTTCATGTGTTTATTAATAAAATATTTTAAGTGTTTAAAAGCAGATTCATTTGTGTATTTTTCTTGTTTTGTGTCCATTAATAGAATTTCGCAGGTATAAGTTGAACTATATTTTATTATTAATTTGTCAAAGAGCGACCCGCTTGAAATTTTCTTGAGCTTGTCTTTGGATTTTAAAATCATAGCCGGAGCAAATTTTCTTTTCATCACAAAAGTAAGTGGTGTTTGTTTCTGTACAACTTTTCAGTTTGCCTTGCTACACTAAACATAAGTGATAGTGGTCTTTAAATTTAAATAAATTTATGGTCAAGTGTTGTAAAGTGTTGTAAAGTTCGGGATCAGCCTCCTGCTGTCGTTGCCATTCTTCCGGCAACCAATTGTCGTTGACGATGGTAGTTCTTAATACTTGGCAAACCCTCTCTTCCAAACGAGAGCAATGACGGCAATCCGTTGGACAGGGTCTTCTTGAAAGAGCATCGGCATTTCGATGACTAGTGCCCGCTCGATGTTCTGTGTCAAAATCATTTCCTTGTAGTCGTTCAATCCACCTTGCGACCTGACCTTCTGGATTAAGCCATTTCAACGCTGCATGGTCCGTCCTCAATAAAAACTTCCGTCCGCACAAGTATTTGTAGAAGTGCTCAACGGACTTCACGACAGCCAATAATTCTTTTCTGGTCACACAATAATTCCTTTCGGCTTTCGACAAAACCTTACTAAAATAGCAGATGACCTTTTCTTGTCCATCCTGTATCTGAGAAAGTACACCCCCAATGGCCAGGTTACTTGCATCTGTGTCAAGTATGAATTTCCCTTCTGTGCGTGGGTAGCTCAATATTGGTGCTGTTGTCAAGGCACGCTTCAACTGTTGGAAAGCTATTTCGCACTCTCCGCTCCAAACATACTCGCGCCCATCCTCAGTTAACCTTGTCAGGGGCTTCGCTATATTGGCAAACCCAGGAACGAAACGCCTGTAGTAGGTACATAACCCAAGAAAACTACGAACTTGGTGTTTATCTTTCGGTGTTGGCCACTCTTAAACTGCACGAATTTTATCGGGGTCGGCTGCCACTCCATTTTCTGATACGACATGCCCGAGATATTTCACCTCCCTTCGGAATATGTGGCACTTTTTCGGACTCAATTTCAGGTTGGCTCTACGCAGTCTCCGGAACACTTCCTCCAGATTTTTCAAATGTTCACTGAATGATCTTCCAACTACGATCACGTCATCCAGATATACCAGGCAAGTTTTCCACGACAGCCCCCTCAGGATGGTCTCCATCAGACGCTCAAAGGTGGCCGGAGCGTTACATAGACCGAAAGGCATAACTGTAAACTGCCATAGTCCAGAACCAATAGTGAACGCGGTCTTCTCCCGGTCTTCAGGTTCCATTTCAACTTGCCAATAATCACTCTTCAAGTCCAAAGTCGAAAACCATCGTGAACCAGACAGGGTATCTAACGTGACGTCGATGCGTGGTAAGGGATAGCTGTCTTTCTTGGTCACGTTATTGAGCTGCCGATAGTCCACACAAAATCTCGTTGACCCGTCCTTCTTACTGACCAGGACCACCGGCGATGCCCATGGACTGCTGGATGGCTCGATGACCCCTTGTTCTTCCATATCGGTAATAATCTTCTCGGCTTCTGCTCGCCTTGCTAGAGGTAGACGCCTCGGCTGCTGACGGACAGGCATAGAGTTGCCTGTATTGATTTTATGTTTTACTTTATCTGTTCGTCCCTTCTGGCTATCGTCAAGAGCGATGTAACCCTTGGGATACTTAATTGTAACCCTTATGTGAGCACGTACCCCTAAGAAAACTTAAGTATAAATTACAGATGATAGCGTCGTCGTCAGAGGCCAGGGGTGAAGTGCTGGAGCTAGACAATAATAGAGTGCACTTACCTTAATTTCGCTTCCTTACAGAAAGGGAGAGGTAATCCAAATAATATAAACACAGTTTATACTTAATAATTAAAGACGAGTTTATTTATTATTGTTAATTAAATTAGTAAGTCAATTTAAAACATTATTTCACACCAAACATAAATTATTGAAGGTTTATTACTTTCACGTAGCCAGAAGTAATATATTGAATTTAAATAATTGAAAATTGAAAAATTATAAAAACTTAAAACCGAAAGTGAGTTCCTTCTTTCTTGAGGACCTAATCAGAACTGACTTAAAGAAAAACCCTAAGTAAAAATGTAGACATTTAGAAAACAGTTTAGGTGACAAAACAAACTTAATTAAATTAACAGTGTACGTGTGTTTGATAAACTCCAAGACAAAACTTACTTTCTTTTGATTAATATTAGAAAAATGCAATTATACACGCCTTAAAAAAATATAGAATTTCACAGTTTTCGCGAAAGGGAAATATAATGTCTATTTCCCGTGGGAAGCTAGATTTGCAATTTCTTCATATTAGATATGCAAAAACTAAATTTTAATAAATAAGTTGTAGGTACCTTGGAGTTCATTTAACCCTAAATAAATATATTATTATAAATGCAATTATTATTTGCAGAACTAAGTAAATATGAACTTTAGCTAAAATAGTTTAAAAAAATAAATATTACAAATTAATGAACTAATCATGTTAGATAATTATAATAAATCAATGTAGCCATTCGGGTACAATACAATATGAACTTTAGCTAAAAATAGTTTAAGAATAAATGATACAAACTAATAAACCAAGTTAGCTAATTATAATAAATCAATGTAGCCGTTCGGGTACAGAAACAATTTAAAGAAGAGAAGGTTCCTGCCATAGGGATAAAAGTAAAACCACCCACGTTCGATGGAAAGATACCTTGGTCCATCTACTACAAACAATTTGAGGCGATCGCTGGGGCCAACGGATGGACAGGCAAAGAAAAGGCCGTTTCTTTCACTGTGGCTTTGCGTGGAGACGCGTTGAACGTCCTGCAAGCAATCCCAGCAGGACAGGAAAATGATTACCAGTTGTTAGTGTCTAGATTGGAGATGAGATATGGAGACGCGCATCTTCAACAAGTGTATCACGCACAAGTAAAGAATCGTGTCCAGAAGAATGGAGAAACCCTTCAGGAGTTTGAAGCCGATGTTGCGCGGCTTGTCCGATTGGCGTACTCTACGGCACCCGATTCCTTTCTGGGACAACTGTGCAGACCTTCATCGATGGGTTAAGAGACGGGAAAACACAACAATCATTGAGGCTGGCACGACCAAGAACAACTGATGATGCGCTTGCTCACGCCTTAGAATTTAAAGCTGCAAAACAAGCGTCCCGAGGTCACGGGCGTGTTTGGGCCGTTGTGGAAGAAGAAGAAGGTTCTAAACATCACCTAGAGGAGTTAGTACTGAGAGTTCTTCGGAAGGAAGAAAGCCGTAAGCAGAATCATCAAGAAGTTCGAGGGCCTCGTTGTTGGAATTGTGGCGAACAAGGGCACATACGACGCCGTTGCTCTAAACCAAAGCAAGTACAACCGTCGGAAAAGTTAAAGGGGGTTGGCAAGAGGGGGCGAACGTTGACTGCGAGTGAAGATGCTCCGGAGATCACGATCCATGCCGTAACATCAAAGAATAGTAACGGCAGTTTGTTTGTAGATGGAAAGATTGCTAACCGAACTGTTCCACTACTTATTGATACCGGGGCGACAAAATCCATCGTATGCCCTTATGTTCTACGATCAAGTGTTAAGTTGTTACCGACAACTACTCAACTCCGTACAGCAACAGGTGAAGTGACACCAACACGCGGAGTGGTGAAGATGAAGATTGGCATTGGAAGTGAAGAACGTGATCATGAGGTGCTGGTAGCCGACATTACTGACGAATTCATCTTGGGAATGGACCTCCTGAGAAAATTTGGTTTTACATTGGACTTGAAGGAGGGTGTTTTGAAGGTTGGTAACGAAGAACTTCCTTTGCATCCACGAGAAGACCCTATCGTAAGGGTGTTGCTGGCAGAAGACGTGATATTACCAGGTCGGAGCGATCTCGTTGTCGAGGCAGGCTTGGATGGAGATCTTCGGGTAGGATGTGTGGGAATGATGGAGCCTGTTTATGATAAGAAGATCCATAGTGGCATACTGGTGGGAAAAGCGCTGATCAAGGTTGGAAAGACAGTACCGGTGAAGATTATGAACGTTAATGTGGATCCGGTGACATTGAAGAAGAGTACCCTTGTGGGACAGTGTGTGTCAGTATTCCGCGTAGCCAGGTGTATGGCTGATGTTCCAAAACCAGTGCCTAAAGACCATCGTGAAAAATTAGTGGGTATGGTTGTTAGTTCGTGCGAAGACCTTAATGGACCGGAAGTGAAAGAGGTACGGGGTTTGATTCACCGATACCAAGATATCTTCGCTCTTGACGATAGCCAGAAGGGACGAACAGATATAGTAAAACATAAAATCAATACAGGCAATTCTATGCCTGTCCGTCAGCAGCCGAGGCGTCTACCTCTAGCAAGGCGAGCAGAAGCCGATAAGATTATTACCAATATGGAAGAACAAGGGGTCATCGAGCCATCCAGCAGTCCGTGGGCATCACCGGTGGTCCTGGTCAGTAAGAAGGATGGGTCAACGAGATTTTGTGTGGACTATCGGCAGCTCAATAACATGACTAAGAAAGACAGAGATCCCTTACTACGCATCGACGACACGTTAGATACCCTGTCTGGTTCACGTTTCGACTTTGGACTTGAAGAGTGGTTAATGGCAAGTTGAAATGGAACCTGAAGACCGGGAGAAGACCGCGTTCACTATTGGTTCTGGACTATGGTAGTTTACAGTTATGCCTTTCGGTCTATGTAACGCTCCGGCCACCTTTGAGCGTCTAATGGAGACCATCCTGAGGGGGCTGTCGTGGAAGACTTGCCTGGTCTATCTGGATGATGTGATCGTAGTTGGAGGATCATTCAGTGAACATTTGAAAAATCTGGAGGAAGTGTTCCGGAGACTGCGTACAGCCAACCTGAAATTGAGTCCTAAAAGGTGCCACATATTCCGAAGGGAGGTACAGCCGACCCCGATAAAATCCGTGCAGTCCAAGAGTGGCCAACACCGAAAGATAAACACCAAGTTCGTAGTTTTTTTGGGTTATGTACCTACTACAGGCGTTTTGTTCCGGGGTTTGCCAATATAGCGAAGCCACTAACAAGGTTAACTGAAGATGGGCGCGAGTACGTTTGGAGCGGAGAGTGCGAAACAGCTTTCCAACAGTTGAAGCGTGCCCTGACAACAGCACCAATATTGAGCTGTCCACGGACAGAAGGGAAATTCATACTTGACACAGATGCAAGTAATCTGGCCATTGGGGGTGTACTTTCTCAGATACAGGATGGACAAGAAAAGGTCATCGGCTATTTCAGTAAGGTTTTATCGAAAGCCGAAAGGATAATTCCTTTCGTCTTTCGATAAAACCTTACTAAATAACACAATAATTTGTGTAACCAGGAAAGAATTATTAGCCGCCGTGAAGTACGTTGAGCACTTTTATAAATACTTGTATGGAAAGAAGTTTTTATTGAGGACGGACCATGCCGCGTTGAAATGGCTCCTGCAATTCCGTATTCCAGAAGGTCAGGTCGCAAGGTGAATTGAACGACTACACGGATATGATTTTGACACGGAACATCGAGCGGGCACCAGCCATCGAAATGCCGATGCTCTTTCAAGAAGACCCTGTCCGACGGACTGCCGTCATTGCTCTCGTCTGGAAGAGAAGGTTTGCCAAGTATTAAGAACTACTATCGTCAACGACAACTGGTTGCCGGAAGAATTGCAACGACAGCAGGAGGATGATCCCGAACTAAAGATGGTACTGGAATGGAAGCGTGTGGGAGAAAGACCTGCCTGGGAAGCTGTCAGCTCTTTCAACAAAACCCTAAAAGCATATTGGGCCCAATATGGGACACCACCATTAGGTCTCAGTTCGTGGTTCCAAGGAGCCGAGTGGCTACAGTATTGCGACATCTCCATGACGGTGCCTCAGGAGGACACTTTGGTGTGAAGAAAACTTTGGAGAAAGTTAGAGAGCGTTTTTATTGAGTCAATTGTAAAGAAGACGTGAAAGAGTGGTGCCGAAAATGCGAACTTTGTGCCACTGGCAACGGACCCTTGGGGAAACGAAGAGCACCTATGAGGCAGTACAATGTGGGTAGTCCTCTGGAAAGAATAGCTATAGATATTGCCGGACCATTTCCCGAAACCGACGATGGGAATAAATACATCTTAGTGGCAATGGACTATTTTACCAAATGGCCAGAAGCATATGCCCTACCAAACCAGGAAGCTGAGACTGTTGCTGAAGCTTGAGACTTGGACAATGGGCAAATATTTGGCCAAGATGGTCTCCGATCATCAACGAGACTGGGACCAATACGTTGCTGACGTACTAGTCAAAGAGTTTTTCAGTAGCTTCGGAGTGCCCATGGAGTCTGTACTCTTGGTCTGTCGATTGTTGGCCATTCGCAAGAATCGGACCACACCGTTACATCCGCAGTCTGATGGAATGGTAGAACGCATGAATCGGACAATGGGCAAATATTTGGCCAAGGTCGTCTCCGATTATCAACGAGACTGGGACCAATACCTGCATCTGTTCCTGTTGGCTTATCGTGCATCTGTCCACGAAACAACTGGTCAGTCACCAGCGTCTGTGATGTTTGGACGTGAGTTACGGTTACCGTGTGATCTGGAATTTGGATGCCCACTCGCAGAACAGGAGGTAGCCGGAAATGATTATGTTGTCAACTTAAAGAAGAAGTTGGAGGATATTTACGATCGAACCCGAAACAATAGCCAAATCTCGAGTGACCGAATGAAGACCTTGTACGATGTGAGAGCCAAAGAAGGAGAGTTTCAACCTGGACAGCTGGTTTGGTTATACAACACACAAAGACGTCGGGGCTACTCGCCAAAGTTACAGTGAAATTGGGAGGGCTCACTATGAGAGAAACAATAACGTAGTTCCGGATCAAGAAGATGACGCTGAGGTGGCTATCAATACCGTAAGGCCTGAAGATGGTCAGCCAACCTTCGGAGAATTTATGGATGCGTTTTCCGGAACTAGAAAAGCCCGATTCGGAGTCACGACCGAAATGCAACAAGACCTCTTCAGGGTCCCTGGTGATTATTCCAGTGCCCACTGTGTCTCCGAGGATCTCCGCATGTCCAGGGGGATCGCAGTAGTGTTTAGGAATAAATTTGGACGGTTGGATGAACTTCGAGATCAGAATCCCTCTGTTGGCAAAGCCTTACACTTGCCTGATCATGACCGCTCCTTTTACTACTTGGTAACCAAGCAGTTTTACTTCCAGAAACCGAGTTACGCCGACCTGTGTAGGGCATTATGGGATTTGAGGACCGAGTTGATTACCAGGGGTATTAGCAAATTGGCAGTTCGCAAACTCGGCTGTGGGCGGGACTAGTTGTATTGGAGAATCGTTCGAAACCTGCTGGAAGTTATTTTTAGAGATACGGATGTGAAGATCTTAGTCTGTACCTTCGATCCCCAGCCCGCATCAAGGCCAACAAAGAGTGTAGACTGTTATTTCTACTGTAATGGAACAAATTCGAGGTGAAGATTGTCGATACCGTCACGACCTTTTCTACAGAGAATAAAACCTGTTCTGGGACAGAACAGACTTGAAGAGGGGGGCAGTGTAACGAATAGTAAACCCACATATGACGTCATCAAACATTCTAGGTGTATGAGTCATCAACTGTATGACTCATCAATCAACACCTGCGAGTATGACTCATCGACACGCCTCATTTACATCACTTATAAACAGCTGCATGTATGACTCATGAACACGTCATCGAACATTCTAGATGTATGAGTCATCTTATGAAAGATATAAATTGAGTCGCGGGTAGAAGCAGAACAATTAATGTTTGACCGGCATAGTGAAATGTACTCTGAATAAATAAATGTTAATAATTATTGTAATACATAAATAGTTTTTTTATATAAATAGTCCTCATATAAATTTGGAAATACCTAGCATTTAAATAGTTTATAAATAGTTTCTAGTTATAGTGTTTTTAATTAAGTGCATTGTAAATAATCTTTTCTTTATTAATAGACGATTTAAACAGCATTTTTGATTATTATTTTAAAAAGAACGTTACACTATGTTAAGTTTCATGAAATTATATCGAAGGGTTGCCTCACGCCGCCCCTTCAACTCTGGTCACTCTGCGGACGCAAAGAGGCGGTAAGAGGCATCACTGCAGAGTAAATATTTTATAAAACGTGCCATGAAGTACGTGCAGAAGCAATACCTTATTCTAACATTAAGGAACTTTTGGAAATTTTGGGAAAAATATTGTGGAATGTACCTTGTTTTAAAATATAAAAGATAAATACACAACGAAATCTAACAATAAAACAACATCACTTATAATATAAGAGGTCAGTACTTTACTCTAGCAACAAGAAATAGCTACTTTGAAAAACCAAAAAAATCTAGAGTGCAAATTGTGGGACGCCGTTTACAGAAATAGAAGTGTGCGTACTTCAATGAGACAGGGCTCGTACAGGGTCCGGCAATCAGTACAGGTGATTTAGACTTACTTAACATATAGTTACGGATGCTACCTGAGAAATGTTACAGAGGGCATTTTGTAGCTTATATAAATCATTTTTAAAAATTACATTTTTCAAATAGGCACCGTTACAATTTAAACTTTACACCTTTTAATAATGTTTTCCATCAGTCTTCGTAATAAATCAAGTCCTATATTGTCAATTTCAACTTGAATTGCATTTCTCAGTTCTTGCAATGTGCGTGGATAATGTACATAAACCTTTGCTTTGAGAAAACCCCATAGGAGAAAATCTGGAGCATAAAGGTCGGGAGACCTGGGCGGCCAAGCAATGTCACCGAACCTTGAAATTATTCGTCCGGGAAACGCGTTTTTCAGTACATTCATTGTTTGACGTGCCGTGTGCGCTGCTGCTCCATCTTGTTGGAGTAATGGGTTGTTTACCCAAAGTCTGGGGAGCTTCATCGTGAGAAAATCTTGCAGCATAATCACATAACGGTCTGAATTAACTGTGACTGTTCAGTTATTACTCTCAAAGAAGTAAGGTCCCATTATTATCGATGCAGACAGTCTACACCAAACGACCACCTTACTGCTATGTAATGGCTTCTCGTGCAATTCCATAGAATTTTCGTCAGCCAAATATCTGAAGTTGCTGAATAAGCCTCATTTCTAATTATCAACTGGTTCAGAACGTTTGCGTTATCATTGAACATTTCCAGACACCGCTGGCAAAATTGAACCAGAGCGGGTTTGTCCATTTCTTTCAGTTTCTGAGTTATTTGAATTTATAAGAGTGGAACTTCATATCTGTTTTGACAATTTGTCGAAAACTTCTGTCCGAAATTTGTACAGCTAGTACAAGCTTAGAAGTTGAGCATGTCGGACTTTGTTCAACTGCAGCACTGTTTCAATTCTTCCGGTGTCCTTACCGTACGGACAAGTCCTATAAATCTCAAAGCAACACTTCCACGCGCACGGAAGCAATTCAATTCAATTTTGAACCAATTCAAAATTGTGTCGCATTTTGGTATTCTCCCATGTCTAGGAATTTTAAATTCACGCCTAAAATGTCTTTGGACTACACAATGCTGTGTGATTGAATAAACTTCTCAACAGCGAACACTCGTTGATTTAACGGAAAATAAACCATAATTACTTGAATTCCACACAATCAGTAAATAAAAGAATAAACACAAATAATGACTGCATGGGCTTACAAAAGGACATTGGCATCTTGTACTACTCGACTATTAAGAATCAACTTAGACATTAACGTTACTAATGTGCCAAATTTACAGTATCAAAAAATCAACAAACAATATTCTATTTCAATATAATATAGCAGGGATTTTACTACCAATTAAAGAAGAGGTTCGGAAGTTGGGGGTTATATTTGATTTTGAGATTAAGCTTTTCACCTCAAAAAAATAAAATAACTTACGACGCACTGTGGTTTGTAACTGGCCATAGGCGGAAAAATTCAATTTTTTCATTGTCGAATTTTTTTGTTCAAAATATGATTTATAACAAGATCGGAACCTATTCTTCAAGGAACAAACTGAAATAAGTTGAAAAAAATTTTTTTTTCCATTTTATATGGCCGTAAACATGGTAGATTTTATTCAACCACCGGTAAGTCACCATACGAATTAATGTTTGAGTACACTCCCAGAGGAGTGGCAAATGCGGTTTTAGCAAACGAAGTCGCTATAGAACCAACGCACTTGGACAATATAAAAGATGTAGGAAGCGAGGTGAAACGGATCACAGAAGCTAAGCAGGCCGAACGAAAGGCTAGATATGATACGCATCGTTGTGCAGGTAACCAGTTCAAGGTTGGGGAGCAAGTGGTGGTGCGAACCTCTGCAACTAACATTCAGGGGCAAAGCAGTAAGCTTCTCCCTAAATATAGCGGGCCCTTTGTCGTTACCAAAGTTTTAGATAACGATCGTTACGTTGTTGAGGACGCGAGGGGATCTTCTCGATCGCAGAGAAGGTATAAGGGAATCGTATCCCTTGATAAGATGAAGCCCTACCGCATTCATGTTAGCGCGGATTCTGACGAAGAATCTGAAACGAATGAAAAGGATTCTTCATAAGAGAGCTCTCCTAAGGGTGCAGGTTCAAACGACAGACGTTGACGTTAAAACCTGACTACGTTGTTTGTTTAGTTTGAAAGTTGTAGTTTATGTGGGCTGTAAGAGAGTTGCATATGATAGTAGTTTCTGTCAAGGTTGTAAATTGTGTGGACTGTAAAAGAGTTGTATATAGTAGAGGGAGATGGCCGGTTCACGGCCCTCACTTCCTCACCTCGGGTAGACAACCATCTATACACGCTAACGTATGGGCTAATATACAGATACCATTCTCATACAGAGGCGTACAAGAGAAAATATGAAAGAGGGTTGAATTAAACGTTATAAATCAGGTCAGGGGTAAATATCTCTTAATACTCACCCTGCTTCTACGTTTATGAATCATTTTTATTCCTTTTCTTTATTATTAACATATTACTTTTGATTAACTCTCCTTAAATTGGAATGTATGTGTAGGAGAGAGATACTAAGATCCTTCTTAAATGATACAACATAGTATATTACAATACAATATGGTTTTTCTACTCGAAAATGGAAAGTCGGCTTTTTTATTTCATTTTGACGCTTAGAAAATGTTGCATTTCATTACTAAAAGCTGTTGTTATGGAAACGCTGCATAAACACTTTCTGTGCATTGCTCCCTTTTTATGCAAATGACCCGCGATCTAATTAATATTCAAATGGGGCGTGGTCTAATTAAATGCGTGAATTAAATGCGCGAATTAAATTAATTGATCTAATTAAATTAATTCACGGTATCATTTACATATCTCCTCTCTCATTTACATATATGATTTCTCATATGCATGCGCGAATTAAATTAATTTAATTACATTTATCATTTCTCATATGCATGCTCGAATTAAATTAATTCACGGTATCATTAGCATATCTCATTTCTCATTTACATAACTGATATCTCATTCTGTACATCTCTCTCTCATAAATTTATTTCAAAATAAATCTTATGTTGTCATTGCTAAATGATATTTAAATATAGATCTACACGTCATCATGTAATTATGCGAAAACAATTTAACATGTAGAAACGTAATAATAAAAATTTGCTTTCAAGTATACAAAGTATCTCTAAAAATTACTGTCAATCAACAGTCAGATTATCTCTATTGCATTCTGACATGTTCTCTTCTAATTTGAAAGAAAACACTTAGGGTCGTTAGGATTTCTTAAAAGTTTATTTAAATAATTCCGATAAATATTTATAAATAAAACTTAGAAAAAGGAATATTGTGTAGTACCATTTTAAAGTCAAAAAGCTTATACCGTTTTAAATTTTACGCTTTTCAACTGTTGCCGCTCTTAAATAAAATTATACTTAATTAGAAATGTAAACGTCATACGGCTGACATTTAAAATACATCCGAGCAACATAATTGATAATTTTATCATTTCTCATATGGATGCTCGAATTAAATTAATTCACGGTATCATTAGCATATCTCATCTCTCCTATCATAAATTTATTTCAAAATAAATCTTATGTTGTCATCCCTAAATGATATTTAAATATAGATCTACTTTGGCATGTTTAAATCCAAACGTCATAAACATTTAAAATATAGTCTACAAGTAAATCGATAATGGTCATGTAATTATTATCTAAGCATCTTTTCATTTACAATTATCTAGTAAAAATGTATTGTTTCATACGACCAACAAAGGAATTTAGTGAGTTAGTCATAAAGAAACTTCAATGTAGACAGATTTGATGTACGCTTCATTAACTTTTTAACCAAGAAACATTTTTATTATTATTTAGTTAGACAAAGTGTTTTTATAATAACAGCTCTCAAAAGAGTCATTCCTTTAAAAATAATAATAATGTTCATGACGTACTAATTACGTAGACGCTAAAAATGATATAAAACCGAACGCTTTTTTAAAATAAACCATCCCGAAAGTGTTCCTCGAATCATTAAGATACTTACATCTAGTGCAATATTAAAATCAGGTATGTTTATTTTCATTTGCTTATATTTAAAAAAAACTATATGTAAATGATTTACGATTGTTTTTAGATTAACTTCCATTTAGATCATCTACAGTTCCTAAGAAATATAATTTGTTTATTTGAAATCAATCATGTAAGTGCTTTAATTTTTAATTATTTTATGCAAACTAATCATTTTGAACTTTTTAGATCGTCTACAATTCCGTATCATTAAGAAATATTAATTTTCCTTATTTGAAATTCGTCAAAGTGAGTGTTGGTTTATAACTATATTTATGTATATATTTATATTAATTATTTTACTTCTTACAGCCTCCGACTAACATCTGACCAAAACAATGTCTTCTTCTTCGGCATCCAATTACGATAGCGACTATATTGATGATTATGAAGATGCTGATACAGCATTTTGGTCAAACGACGATCAAGAATTGCAGCAGCAATTTCATAGTTGTATCTTAGATGGTGGAGCGTATAATACAATCTCGATCTCAGCTATTGTATGTTATGATACAGAGTTATTTTTACCGAATGGTGAAATATTGATAAATACTCAACGGTATACCACGGAGGCGGTCCACATTCACGGAAGCAACAACGAAGAAGATGTGACACAGGAATATGACGAACTTTTACAGTTAATCAAAACAAAAAAAAATAGACAATTAGGGGTAAATTATGTTACGTTTTTGAAGCTTATTCGTGTATAGTGTGTGTGCGCGCGTGTGTGTAACAGTATAGATATGTAATGTATACGTTTTGTTTCTTACTTAAGTCTATTTTGTTTGTATGTTTGTAATATTTAGACATTTACGAAAATTAAATCAAGTTGAACAGCAGATTACTATTTTAAATTCAATAGATCATACGAATTATCTTACCCTGTTCTGAATGACTGCTTTGTATAAATTGTGCATTGTTTGTAAATGCTCTCTAAACTAAAATATTCATATATGAGAGAAATGTTATATAAGTCAATACAGCCCTATAACTATCATTTATTGAGCTATACAAAGAGATTTATATCTACGCTAAACTAAAGATTAATAGAAGTATACGATTGCGAGCCTGAGTATAAGCATAAACCCTATACTACAGATTTTTATCCTTTTTCATTATATCTACTACAGACGAGGTGAAAGAATAGGTACATTTAACATGCGTATGCTACAATTATCTAATTTTCTAGTTTTCTACACGTAATGTAATCTTGAACAGATTTTAACCCTTTTTGTTATATCTACTACCCTTGTAAGCGATTTCTACATATACATTCTTATTGTTTATACACCATATAGATATTCGTAGCATCTAAAGTTTATTTAAACGTTATTTTACAATATATCATACATTTCAGCAACTCGTATGATTATCCCTCTCTATCGTAACCCAGTATGTAAGGACATTATGTTAAATACTATCCCATACATGTAAATAAACATTTCTTTAAAGAGTTTGTTGGGTCACCTAATCTGTTATAATATTACTATGATATTAGATCTCGTCAATTACAGTTTTACCATTAGGACATACTTAGTAGGTTATATGTGCTAAGTAAAATAACAAACAGATATTTCGAAAATTTTATGCATTCTTGAGAGAACGGGGTATAATATTTAAAAACACACTGTAGAAAACATATCTGCAGAGAAAGGGAATACATAAATACAGTATGTTTTGTATGATGAGTTGTCGTCAGTTTAAAAGAAATAAGTTCGTCGCCATATTTAAACGTTATTTTACAATACATCATACATTTTCAATAGCTTCGAAATACGCAGATATGTAATAATATACTATATACTCTTGTAGGTTATTCAACGTATCTATAGTAAACTCGTATGATTAATAATAATCTGTAACCATTTTCGATACCCTCGAAATATAAGTCTATAACATATGTTTGTAATACGTCTTTATAACTTTTGAGACACAGGGTAGTTACCTCTTGTAATATCTACAGTTATGAGAACCCTGAAGACAACCTGGAGAAATAAATCAGATAAATATTTTACTTTTATTGAAACGATAACTTTGCATACTAATATATGAAAATAATATAATGTATATCGCCTGATAAATAAAATTGAAATTATTCTTATTCTTTTACAATGAAATTTGTTTTGAAAAAACACGATAAAACGTTATGTATATTAATGCATGAGTACTGTTAACGCATTCATTATTTAGAGATTCACTTATAAGTGCACTATCTATTTAGCTGATTCAATAAAAATTTCGTTATTTAAAAATTCCTAACATGGATAGCTTTATCTGTTTTAGAATATTCAAAGGCAGTATATGACAATAAATTATCGTGAGACTCCTGATCTATACAAAACGTTTTATATAAAATTAGAGATAAAAAATTAAACCTATGTTATATGGTGAAAATGCAAATATTCAACAATTATAACCCCAATTTTTTCTACTTTTCTAGACGTAATGTAATTTTGAACTGATTTTTAACCTTTTTCGTTATATCTACTACCCTTGTAAACGATTTCTACATATGCCTTCTTACTGTGTATAATTTTGCCCCATGTAGATATTCTTCGTATCTATAGTAAACTCATATTTTAACGTTATTTTACAATATATCATCCATTTTCAATGGTTTCGAAATACGTAGATATGTAATAATATACTATATACTCTTGTAGGATATTCATCGTTGAATATAGTAAACTCGTATGATTAATATTAATTTGTAATTATTTTCAGCACCTCCGAAATATATATCTATAACATATGTCATATGTTTTGTAATACGTATTTATAACTTTGAAACTCTACGTGATTTCCTCTTACAATATCTCTAGTTATGAGAACCCTGAAGACTTAACCTGGAGAACTAAAACAGATAAATATTTTACTTTTTATTGAAACTAGTTAACTTATATTCTAACATACAAATATACAACAACAAAATAGAAAAGTATACTTGAGGGTAAGAAAGAAGTCCTGGACGCGGCTATCTATAACATATGTCATATGTTTTGTAATACGTCTTTATAACTTTGAAACTCTACGTGATTTCCTCTTACAATATCTCTAGTTATGAGAACCCTGAAGACTTAACCTGGAGAACTAAAACAGATAAATATTTTACTTTTTATTGAAACTAGTTAACTTATATTCTAGCATACAAATATACAACAACAAAATAGAAAAGTATACTTGAGGGTAACATTTTGTATAACCATTATCTTTTATTCTATAATACCTTCTTCTTTAAGCTCAGAAATAATTGAAATAATCTCATCCTGGTTTTCTAAACTACTGCTACCCCTCTGTTTTAAGGTATACAGTAGACGAAGCCTATCGACAACTTGATTCCAATACGGCGTTTTGTTTTTGGAATTTGAAATTGGTAGCTACGAATACATTTTTAGGGCAGAACGTAGGAAGCAGAGTAAGTACAAAATAACATACTTTCATACAAGAACGTTTATTGATACGAGTAGTTTCGACGTTACTTAAAACATAATACATAACTTATATATAATATCTATTAAAATAGTACATTTCGTATACACTAATAATGGTAGTACATACCCGACTATAAAGTAAACAAGGTAAGTATAACAGCAGTTTAAAAGAATAGATAGTAAATATAACTATATCTAATTATTTTGTACTGATATAAAAAGCCGCGGATCGACTGATGTTACGGGCCTCATGTAGTAATAATACCTGTATATAGTTTTCAAATTGTTATATCTTTTACACGTTTCACTGTGTTATCAATTATTTTGTAATGTTATAACATGTATTATGTTATTCGTAAATAATAGGTGTAATATGATTTATTTCTTGTCTTTTTATTTCTGTAATTTAAGGTAAAAATAAAAATGTAAATAAAACGTATCAAGATGATGCAGGAACTCAAAAGGATCATCTACCAGAACGTTTGCTGCGCGAGAGAGGTAAAGAAATAAGAAACATATATAGAATGTATATCGTTTATTTTATCATATTACATATAAATAGTAATACAATAAGATCATCTTACATAGTACAAATTAAATATTTGCTTATTTTATGATTTTTCTCGCTTTAAGCTCTGCGATGACTGAAATTATTTCATTTTCGTTTTCGTTTTCGAGACTGCTGCTAAGAGCTTTCTTTACAGCATACAACAGACGAAGTCTGTCCACTAGTTGATCGGGTGTACTCTGACGTATACAATCCGGTTTCATCTTGTTTAACTTTTTGGGAAGACTAAAGCCAAAGTCTGTTATTCTGTATAAATTTGGCCTGATTACATTTTCGTATTTCCAATGTTTAACGCTTATTAGTCTACCATTGCGCCTATAGTCTTTCTTATGAGCATTAGTAAGTGAGATTATTTTCATATAGTTGTCGATATCTTCCTCTGTTGGATTAGGAGAGCTTATTCGTTTAAGCGTTAGTAAATTAAACAAACCGGATGTTCCATTGAAAAATTTGTTTTTAATTAAAATATCTTTTCCCTGAAACTGTACTTGCGAACGACCAAATCGCCACTCATCGATGTCGTTATATACAGCGTACCTAGTTTTGTCTACGTTGTTGTTTTCTCCGCTAGCTAATAATGCTCTATAATACTTGGAGAATTCCTGATAAATCTTTAAGTCAGAACCGCATTCTTCTCCTTCTTCTTCTTCTTCATCTTCAACAGTTGTAACTGGAGATGTGTGTTCAAGTTTTGGTGAGAGATTAACGGTCCCCGGTCGAGGTTCTGCTTTATCATCGTGAAAGTAGGCTAATTTCTTACGTATAGTATTACGGGCGTTTAGTATTTTATTATTATTTTCTCCTTTATTGACTTCTGTAGTTGTCATAGCGGTTTCATGAACTGTGGTGTCACTGTGTCGACGTTTCAGATTCACGTCTTTAATTATTACATTATTGCTAGGTGAAATCTTATTATCATCATCTAGGGTACTATGAACAAGTTTCAAATGATTTCTGTAGTTATCGAGACGTGTAAAATACTTTAAACAAATAGAACACTGAACTTTGTGTCCACGGGGTAGATTCATATGACGTGCAAACCCTGATCGTAAAACGCTCGTACGACACACATCACACTCACGCCGACGTTCCAACTTGACTAATGATTGAACATGAACTCCTATTTATATATCACGTTTCGTTTAACTTAATTAATCCTGGCTAGTCACCCTTCACCCTTCACCCTTCTCACTTCACCCTTCTCCCTTCACCCTTCTCCCTTCACCCTTCACCCTTCTCCCTTCACCTTTCTCCCTTCACCCTTCACCCTTCACCCTTCACCCTTCACCCTTAACCTTTCACACTTAACCCTTAACCTTTCACCCTTAACCCTTCACCCTTCTCCCTTCACCATTCTCCCTTCACCCTTCACCCTTAACCCTTAACCCTTAACCCTTAATCCTTAACCCTTAACCCTTAACCTTAACCCTTCGGTCAGTGATCGTTAATCTCTTGCACTAACTTATATTAGGGTATGAACCCTCTAGAAGCCGAATACAGGCGTATATATTCTGTATATTACCGCTTAGTTAACATAGTATTTTATAAAATAATTAAATATAGTTATATTTACTATCTATTCTTTTAAACTGGTGTTATACTTACCTTGTTTACTTTATAGTCAGGTATGTAGTACCATTATTAGTGTATACGAAATGTACTATTTTAATAGATATTATATATAAGTTATGTATTATGTTTTAAGTAACGTCGAAACTACTCGTATCAATAAACGTTCTTGTATGAAAGTATGTTGTTTTGTACTTACTCTGCTCCCTACGTTCTGTCCTAAAAATGTATTCGCAGCTACCAATTTCAAATTCCAAAAACAAAACGCCGTATTGGAATCAAGTTGTCGATAGGCTTCGTCTACTGTATACCTTAAAACAGAGGGGTAGCAGTAGTTTAGAAAACTAGGATGAGATTATTTCAATTATTTCTGAGCTTAAAGAAAAAGGTATTATAGAATAAAAGATAATGGTTATACAAAATGTTACCATCAAGTATACTTTTCTATTTTGTTGTTGTATATTTGTATGCTAGAATATAAGTTAACTAGTTTCAATAAAAAGTAAAAAATATTTATCTGTTTTATTTCTCCAGGTTAAGTCTTCAAGGTTCTCATAACCAGAGATATTGTAAGAGGAAATCACGTAGAGTTTCAAAGTTATAAAGACGTATTACAAAACATATGACATATGTTATAGATAGCCGCGTCCAGGACTTCTTTCTTACCCTCAAGTATACTTTTCTATTTTGTTGTTGTATATTTGTATGTTAGAATATAAGTTAACTAGTTTCAATAAAAAGTAAAATATTTATCTGTTTTAGTTCTCCAGGTTAAGTCTTCAAGGTTCTCATAACTAGAGATATTAATAATAATAATAATAATAATAATAATAATAATAATAATAATAATAATAATAATGTTTATTTAGTTCAAAAAGCGTATACATTGTAAAGAAAAGATTTACTAAATAAACAGGAAGACTCACTGAAGCTATTCCTACAAGTAGGCGTTGCTTGTACGTGATATATTAGTATGAATATTACTTAGTATTAATATTAGTACCTATAAATTACAAGCAATTAATATAACAATACAAATACTAACAGAATTTACAAAATAAAAAACGAGACTACATTTATATTAAAGAACATTTATGTATGTATGTAATGACATCTATCTAGATAGTTTCTGTAATTGACTAGTCCGGGTTAATTACGAGAATAGGGAAATGAGAAAGCCATGAAAACGTTTAAAGTAAGTAGATTTTTTTTATGTATATTGGAATGTTTCATTATTGATTATTGATTATATTAGCAAAAAATCCTGTGCTTTTAGAAGCGATCCACTCTTTTAGTTTATATGTGTAATTATACCTTTTAAAGTTTTTTATTTTTTCAGGTTTTCAGGAATATGATTGAATAATTTAGGTCCCAAATAACTGATGCAACGCTGAAAAATGATTTTATTATGTTTAGGTAAGATAGCATAGTTGTGTTCTTTAATCCTTGTGTTGTGTATATGCGTTAGTTTATCTACTTTAATTTTATTTAGATAAATATTTATTAAGATTTTATAACAAAATATTTTACGAATACACAGAAACTTGCTATCTCTAAATAATAGTTCACTGGGATATCTTAGGTTTTTGCCATATATTATCCTTATTAGCCATTTTTGCATAATATTTAAGGAATATAGATAACTGTCACGTACTCCTCCCCATCCTAAAATTCCATAAGAAAGTTGCGTATGTATGAATGCGTGATAAAAGTATTCGCAATTGCGGGATATTTAAAAATTCCTTTAAATATTTAGATCTAGAAAGAAATCCTCTTAGTTTGGTTACTAAATGTTTAATTTGTAGGTTCCATCTAAGATGTCGATCTATGATAATTCCAAGGTATTTCATAGAGCTCGTTTCTGGAATATGTGTTTTTTCATCTATTTTTAAAGGACCAAGATCTGGAAGATTATTTATGTAAGAAGTAAAAGATAAATATTTTGTTTTATCCACATTTAAGGTAAGTTTATTGTGTTGAAACCATTTGTGAATTCCTTTAAAATCAGATTCCGCTTCTTTCTTTAGGCTATCCCATGAACTTGCTTTGTAAAATATTGCGGTGTCATCCGCAAAACTGATTATTTTACCACGAGTAGTCATTTTCAAAAGATCATTTATATATGTTAAACAGAATCGGTCCTAAGACTGTTCCTTGCGGGACGCCATAAGTTATAATTCTTGTTTTACTAATCTCACCATTGATACTTACTTGTTGTTCCCTATTTATCATATATATTTCGACAAGTTTATGTGATATACCTCTAATACCGTATTTTTCTTTTTTGTTAAGTAATTTATCGTGAGAAACGGTATCAAAGGCTTTCGAGAGGTCTACGAAGATACAAAGTGCTGGTATAGAATCATCCATAGTTTTATATATATTTGAGGTAAGAGCACATAATGCATCTTCAGTAGAATAACTCTCTCGAAACCCATATTGATTCTCAGATAGTACGTTATATTTTTGGAAAAATCTGACAAGTCTGTTTTTTATTAATTTTTCAAAGATTTTGCTAATATTTGATAATAATGTAATGGGTCGATAATTTCCACAAACTGTGTCATCACCAGTTTTGTGTAAAGGTTTTATAGTTCCAATTTTTAACGCTTTCGGGAAAGTACCTACTCTAGAACAACTGTTTATTATAAAATTTAAAGGGTTTGTAATTTGGTTCGATATTTCTTTTAAAGTTTCAGATCTTATGCCGTCATATCCGGGTGACTTTTTATTTTTTAAAGTTGTAATTACTGTTTTTATTTCATTTTCGTTTGTTGGGAACATATACATTGTATTTTCTATTGTAAGTAATACAGTTTATATCTGTTTTAGGATTAGATTTATTGCATATGATGTTTACAAATTCCCAGAGACCTTTGGTGTTGCTCCTATTCTTAGCTACTAATTTTTGAACTTTTTTTGATATTGTAAGAGGAAATCACGTAGAGTTTCAAAGTTATAAAGACGTATTACAAAACATATGACATATGTTATAGATATATATTTCGGAGGTGCTGAAAATAATTACAAATTAATATTAATCATACGAGTTTACTATATTCAACGATGAATATCCTACAAGAGTATATAGTATATTATTACATATCTACGTATTTCGAAACCATTGAAAATGGATGATATATTGTAAAATAACGTTAAAATATGAGTTTACTATAGATACGAAGAATATCTACATGGGGCAAAATTATACACAGTAAGAAGGCATATGTAGAAATCGTTTACAAGGGTAGTAGATATAACGAAAAAGGTTAAAAATCAGTTCAAAATTACATTACGTCTAGAAAAGTAGAAAAAATTGGGGTTAGAATTGTTGAATATTTGCATTTTCACCATATATCATAGGTTTAATTTTTTATCTCTAATTTTATATAAGACGTTTTGTATAGATCAGGAGTCTCACGATAATTTATTGTCATATACTGCCTTTGAATATTCTAAAACAGATAAAGCTATCCATGTTAGGAATTTTTAAATAACGAAATTTTTATTGAATCAGCTAAATAGATAGTATACTTATAAGTGAATCTCTAAATAATAAATGCGTTAACAGTACTCATGCATTAATATACATAACGTTTTATCGTGTTTTTTCAAAACAAATTTCATTGTAAAAGAATAAGAATAATTTCAATTTTATTTATCAGGCGATATACATTATATTATTTTCATATATTAGTATGCAAAGTTATCGTTTCAATAAAAGTAAAATATTTATCTGATTTATTTCTCCAGGTTAAGTCTTCAGGGTTCTCATAACTGTAGCTATTACAAGAGGTAACTACCCTGTGTCTCAAAAGTTATAAAGACGTATTACAAACATATGTTATAGACTTATATATCGAGGGTATCGAAAATGGTTACAGATTATTATTAATCATACGAGTTTACTATAGATACGTTGAATAACCTACAAGAGTATATAGTATATTATTACATATCTGCGTATTTCGAAGCTATTGAAAATGTATGATGTATTGTAAAATAACGTTTAAATATGGCGACGAACTTATTTCTTTTAAACTGACGACAACTCATCATACAAAACATACTGTATTTATGTATTCCCTTTCTCTGCAGATATGTTTTCTACAGTGTGTTTTTAAATATTATACCCCGTTCTCTCAAGAATGCATAAAATTTTCGAAATATCTGTTTGTTATTTTACTTAGCACATATAACCTACTAAGTATGTCCTAATGGTAAAACTGTAATTGACGAGATCTAATATCATAGTAATATTATAACAGATTAGGTGACCTAACAAACTCTTTAAAGAAATGTTTATTTACATGTATGGGATAGTATTTAACATAATGTCCTTACATACTGGG
Source organism: Agrypnus murinus (assembly GCA_929113105.1). Lineage (NCBI taxonomy): Eukaryota > Metazoa > Arthropoda > Insecta > Coleoptera > Elateridae > Agrypnus > Agrypnus murinus. The sequence goes on from OV816023.1 coordinate 139,760,408, forward strand.
TTACGATAGAGAGGGATAATCATACGAGTTGCTGAAATGTATGATATATTGTAAAATAACGTTTAAATAAACTTTAGATGCTACGAACATCTACATGGTGTATAAACAATAAGAATGTATATGTAGAAATCGCTTACAAGGGTAGTAGATATAACAAAAAGGGTTAAAATCTGTTCAAGATTACATTACGTATAGAAAACTAGAAAATTAGATAATTGTAGCATACGCATGTTAGATGTACCTATTCTTTCACCTCGTCTGTAGTAGATATAATGAAAAAGGATAAAAATCTGTAGTATAGGGTTTATGCTTATACTCAGGCTCGCAATCGTATGTAGCGTATCGATGCTTACATAGTATAATTATTTTCTCAACGTAGGATATATCGATATTTTTCTAGTTTGATTAAATCCTATAAGTTATATTCATTTCACCCTTTTTTATTCTGTTAAGACATTTATAATAATCATAGGGAGCCTGGTATGGGCATAAACCGATTGCACCTATTCTTTCACCTCGTCATTAGTTAGACTCGAACTTTAAGATGTCATATATGAAGAATACGTTTGGTGATGAATACTCTGTGTTCTAGAATACTTGTATAGGGGCTAGGAAGCTTGATTTGAATACTACAATCTTGATCACGTGGTTGGAGTGTACTGATACCTCGATTGTGTGCATAGAAGTATAATGAGTACCCGTTATCGTATATTCAAATTAGTTGAATATATGTAGTACACCTTTATAGATTCTAGAAAGTTCCTATCAATATTAGAACAATGAATGTAGACTGATGTGTGTGTTATATAATACCGATTATCGCATATACGAACTTAGGAGCTAGCTGCTGACTCTGCATGACATTAGATGATTATGATAATGATAGATGATCGTGATAAAGAATGTTGTTATTTATAGCAACGACTTTATTACATTTCTTACTAGAATATAATTGTATGATATCATATCATGATATGTACCTACAATTCGATTACCTACAATTTGACTACCTAAATTAGACCTTAGTCTAAGAATAATCATGTGTTTTATCGTTATCTTATGATATCAGGAATGCAATACTTCTATTAATCTTTAGTTTAGCGTAGATATAAATATCTTTGTATAGCTCAATAAATGATAGTTATAGGGCTGTATTGACTTATATAACATTTCTCTCATATATGAATATTTTAGTTTAGATAGCATTTACAAACAATGCACAATTTATACAAACAAGTCATTCAGAACAGGGTAAGATAATTCGTATGATCTATTAAATTTAAAATAGTAATCTGCTGTTCAATTTGATTTAATTTTAGTAAATGTCTAAATATTACAAACATACAAACAAAATAGACTTAAGTAAGAAACAAAACGTATACATTACATATCTAAACTGTTGCACACACGCGCGCACACACACTATACACGAATAAACTTCAAAAACGTAACATAATTTACCCCTAATTGTCTATTTTTTTTGTTTTGTTTAACTGTAAAAGTTCGTCATATTCCTGTGTCACATTTTCTTCGTTGTTGCTTCCGTGAATGTGTACCGCCTCCGTGGTATACCGTTGAGTATTTATCAATATTTCACCATTCGGTAAAAATAACTCTGTATCATAACATACAATAGCTGAGATCGAGATTGTATTATACGCTCCACCATCTAAGATACAACTATGAAATTGCTGCTGCAATTCTTGATCGTCGTTTGACCAAAATGCTGTATCAGCATCTTCATAATCATCAATATAGTCGCTATCGTAATTGGATGCCGAAGAAGAAGACATTGTTTTGGTCAGATGTTAGTCGGAGGCTGTAAGAAGTGAAATAATTAATATAAATATATACATAAATATAGTTATAAACCAACACTCACTTTGACGAATTTCAAATAAGGAAAATTAATATTTCTTAATGATACGGAATTGTAGACGATCTAAAAAGTTCAAAATGATTAGTTTGCATAAAATAATTAAAAATTAAAGCACTTACATGATTGATTTCAAATAAACAAATTATATTTCTTAGGAACTGTAGATGATCTAAATGGAAGTTAATCTAAAAACAATCGTAAATCATTTACATATAGTTTTTTTAAATATAAGCAAATGAAAATAAACATACCTGATTTTAATATTGCACTAGATGTAAGTATCTTAATGATTCGAGGAACACTTTCGGGATGGTTTATTTTAAAAAAGCGTTCGGTTTTATATCATTTTTAGCGTCTACGTAATTAGTACGTCATGAACATTATTATTATTTTTAAAGGAATGACTCTTTTGAGAGCTGTTATTATAAAAACACTTTGTCTAACTAAATAATAATAAAAATGTTTCTTGGTTAAAAAGTTAATGAAGCGTACATCAAATCTGTCTACATTGAAGTTTCTTTATGACTAACTCACTAAATTCCTTTGTTGGTCGTATGAAACAATACATTTTTACTAGATAATTGTAAATGAAAAGATGCTTAGATAATAATTACATGACCATTATCGATTTACTTGTAGACTGTATTTTAAATGTTTATGACGTTTGGATTTAAACATGCCAAAGTAGATCTATATTTAAATATCATTTAGGAATGACAACATAAGATTTATTTTGAAATAAATTTATGATAGAGAGATGAGATATGCTAATGATACCGTGAATTAATTTAATTCGAGCATCCATATGAGAAATGATAAAATTATCAATTATGTTGCTCGGATGTATTTTAAATGTCAGCCGTATGACGTTTACATTTCTAATTAAGTATAATTTTATTTAAGAGCGGCAACAGTTGAAAAGCGTAAAATTTAAAACGGTATAAGCTTTTTGACTTTAAAATGGTACTACACAATATTCCTTTTTCTAAGTTTTATTTATAAATATTTATCGGAATTATTTAAATAAATTTTTAAGAAATCATAACGACCCTAAGTGTTTTCTTTTAAATTAGAAGAGAACATGTCAGAATGCAATAGAGATAATCTGACTGTTGATTGACAGTAATTTTTAGAGATACTTTGTATACTTGAAAGAAAATTTTTATTATTACGTTTCTACATGTTAAATTGTTTTCGCATAATTACATGATGACGTGTAGATCTATATTTAAATATCATTTAGCAATGACAACATAAGATTTATTTTGAAATAAATTTATGAGAGAGAGATGAGAGATGACAAATAATATATAAAAATGAGATGTACAGAATGAGATATCAGTTATGTAAATGAGAAATGAGATATGCTAATGATACCGTGAATTAATTTAATTCGAGCATGCATATGAGAAATGATAAATGTAATTAAATTAATTTAATTCGCGCATGCATATGAGAAATCAGATATGTAAATGAGAGAGGAGATATGTAAATGATACCGTGAATTAATTTAATTAGATCAATTAATTTAATTCACGCATGCATATGAGTAATCATATATGTAAATGAGAGAGGAGATATGTAAATGATACCGTGAATTAATTTAATTAGATCAATTAATTTAATTCGCGCATTTAATTCGCACATTTAATTAGACCACGCTCCATTTGAATATTAATTAGATCGCGGGTCATTTGCATAAAAAGGGAGCAATGCACAGAAAGTGTTTATACAGCGTTTCCATAACAACAGCTTTTAGTAATGAAATGCAACATTTTCTAAGCGTCAAAATGAAATAAAAAAGCCGACTTTCCATTTTCGAGTAGAAAATCCATATTGTATTGTAATATACTATGTTGTATCATTTAAGAAGGATCTTAGTATCTCTCTCCTACACATACATTCCAATTTAATGAGAGTTAATCAAAAGTAATATGTTAATAATAAAGAAAAGGAATAAAAATGATTCATAAACGTAGAAGCAGGGTGAGTATTAAGAGATATTTACACCTGACCTGATTTATAACGTTTAATTCAACCCTCTTTCATATTTTCTCTTGTTTGGAAGTGAGGGCCGTGAACCGGCCATCTCCCTCTACTGTATATGATAGTAGTTTCTGTCGTAGTAGTTGTGTTTGGAAGGGATGCTTATTATAGTATTATTAGAATGTTTAGGAGAAGGCGCATTATAATACTTCTCTGTTTCTACAGGTTTACTAAAAGGACCAATCCACGTGGATGTGGAATACGGTAGTGTAGCCGACTGTGACCTACCCTCAATACTTTGTAGCCAACAAAACCTGCAGCATATTGTTCGTTATGTTACGAGGGCATTACTCAATCGTTTAGTCATCACTGGACACATAACAGGCTAGTTATGTGATAATGATATGGAATGATTTTAGAGTCAGTCTCGAACAGAAAGAAGTACTATGTACACGCTTTTAAATGTTATTACCGATATATTTATTAATAAATTATATTAAACAGTTGGGGTTGTTTATATGTTAAAGCGTTGGAAGAAAAAGTTTTCGAAGAATTTTTTGAGAATGCCAGTGCGTTAGGACTGTTGGAACGTAGATTGGCGGAACAAGATAGGGTAATAAAGATGGTTGAAGAGAAAATAGCCCAAATGCAATTACCACCAACAACTGAGAAAGCTAGCGTAACTAAAATGTTGGAAGATAGAATGAATGAATAGACAAGAAAAGGTCATCTGCTATTTTAGTAAGGTTTTGTCAAAAGCCGAAAGGAATTAGGAATAAACACCTACATGGTGTTCGGCATATTAAAACTAGTCACAAATGACCAATAATTTGAATCTGATAAATCTTAATAACTAAACATGTATAAGCTAGAGTTTATCCAATGATGTCCTTTAGTTTGTACTGGCTGCGCAAAATACACTTATACTACTCACTCGCGCACAATGCTCTGCTTTTATACAAAACACTACACAAGGTCAAACGGTTTACTCCTCTTCAGTCTTCGGACAAGATGTTGGTTATTCAGTAGCTGAAGGGCTTCTGCGTTGACGTGATGGTATAGTCTGGCCTGATGTTTGCCAGCGAACCTTTTTATCTCCTCTCGAACCATTGGGATGCCAAGATCACGATTGAGGTCCTGGTTGCGTACGTACCATGGAGCATTTACCATGTTACGCAGCACTTTGTTTTGGAAGGTCTGAATTAGTTTTATGTTGGAATCTTTGGCACAACCCCAGAGTTGAATTCCATAAAGCCAAATAGGTTTTAAAATCTGATTATAAATAATAATTTTATTGTGCAATGACAGCTTGAAATTTCTACCAAGGAGCCAATAATATTCTTTGTATTTCATACCAAGTTCAGACCGTTTCTTCTTAACATGTTCCTTCCAGAGTAGCTTAGCATCCAAGTTCATGCCAAGGTACTTAGCGTTGTTTGCATGAGGTACAATGTTACCGTTGATATTAAGCGTAGGGGGGTCCGTCAACCTTTTATTGGTGAAGTAGACAGGGATAGATTTAAATTCGTTTAGTTTTATTTTCCATTTTATTGTCGAATCAAGAATTCTGTTACTAGCATTTTGAATCTTAGCGGTAGAGGTTTCAGAATTGTGTCCAACTGCAAACAAAGCCGTGTCGTCAGCAAATGTTGCGGTAGTCACATCTCTTGTTTCTGGCAAGTCACTTGTGTAAAGGAGGTAAAGTAATGGTCCCAGGACGCTTCCCTGTGGTACACGTGCACTTATTTCTTTGAGATCTGAATATTCGTCTTCTTGTTTGATGCGAAATAGTCTGTCTGATATGTATGATGATAAAACTTCAACATATTGTTTCGGTAGCATTCTTTTTAATTTATGGACTAGACCATCGTGGCAGACCTTGTCGAAAGCCTGGGCAACATCGAGGAAGACAGCCGAGCATACTAATTTTTCTTCAAGAGTTCTCTCAATAACATCAGTAATTCGATGCACTTGATCGATGGTGGAGTGTTTCTGGCGGAATCGAAACTGAAAATCTGGGATTAAACTATTGTTTTCTATTATAGGCCGCAGTCTTTTCAATAGTAGTTTTTCGAACAGTTTCGTGATAATTGGAAGTAGAGAAATAGGTCTATATGATTTGACATCATTTACTGGTTTACCAGGTTTTGGTAACATAATTACTTCTGCCACCTTCCACATAGCAGGAACGTATCTGAGACGAAATGCTGCATTGAAGAGATAAGTAAGCATAACTATTCCTTTCTTCGGCAGTTGTTTCAAGATTTCTCCAGTAATGAGATCAAAACCAGGGGCTTTTTTAGGATTCAGATTAGCTTTAATTTCATTGGCCAGTTCTTTTGGCGTAACCAACATTATTTCTTCTGAAACTTGATCAAATGTGTCCTCAAGTAATACATCTGACTGGATTTGATTTGGTTTAAAGTTATTGGCTAAGTGATCAGCAAACACATCAGCTTTTTGTTTATTACTACGAGCCCATGATCCATATTCTTTCCTAATTGGTGAAATAGATGAAACGGGTCTTCTAATTCTTTTGGTGGCTTTCCATAAGGAATAGTTCGTGGTTTCATCTGCAGACAAGTCTATGAGATATCTTCTTATGGAGTCCTTTCAACTTCTGAATCTCTCTTTTAAGCCTCTGAGTTTTATTGTTTAAAATAGTTTTATCCAACGGGTTTCTTGAATGCTGCTATTTTCTTCTAGCCTTTCTGTGTTGCTAGTCGCCGCCGATTGAATGATTCGGAGGAACTTCTCAGCTTCATTATCCAATTGGTCCTTGGACTTTAGATTGACATTCAAGTTGATATTATTATCAAGGTCAATTTTGAAGCTTTCCCAATCAGTAGTTCTATTAACTAATCTTGTCTGGGTTTCTTTTTTGATAATTCTTTCACTGAGTGTTAAAATAACTGCCGAATGATCAGAGTTTAGGTCAAAGTTTTCCTGCACATCAACAAAGTTTGGTGACACTTTTCTTGTAATAAAAAAATCTAGCAAGTCAGGTATTTTATTTAAGTCTGTAGGCCAATAGGTGGGCTTGCCTGTAGAATGAAAATTGCAACTAGTTTCACCTATTGCCTGTCTAAGTTCTTTACCTTTGGTTGTGGTCAGGCGAGATCCCCAATCTACATTTTTAGCGTTATAGTCTCCTCCCAATATGAATCTCTCACCCATATGATGTATAAGTTCAAGATATTCCGGTCGTTTAAGGTTATATTTGGGTGGACAGTATACGGCACCCAAATTAGATTTTTGTTTGGTTGATTTGATGCCTACTACAGTAAGTTGTATTTCTTCAGATTGAAGGTGACGTTCTTCATAATGATTAATATTGTTTTTAATTAAGATTGCACTACCTCCTTTAGCTTGGTTTCTTGGATGTATGCATTGATAGCATTGATATGCACTAAATTTGAGGTGTGACTGATTAGTACAATGTGTTTCTGAAATTAAGCATACATCAATCTTCTGATTGATAAGGAATACTTCTAATTCGTGTTTACGATTTAGAATGCCATTGGCATTCCAGAGTCCAATTCGTAGGTCAGTTATATCCATGAATTATTTCTTTTTGGGAATAGCACCAGTGGCTCTGCCTTCTAATCAGTCTAGTCTAACAGCAAACTGATTAAACATATCCATCAATTGTTTCATCATCTGCTGCATGGAACCATGTTCTTCATATGTGGTCGAAGATTGAGGATTTGAGGGTTGGACCTTACGAGTTTGAACAGCATTAGCATATGAAATCTCATTAGATACTTTCTTAGTGCTAAATGTTCTGGGTTGCGGTTTTTTCTGCATTTGTTGCATCTTCCGTTTTTGTAATTCTTTTGCAATAACACATCCTCTGTAGCTCGCTGGATGAGCTTCAGCACAATTTGAGCATTTAGCTGGGATACTTCTACGCTTAGAACAATCAGCTGTGAGGTGACCACCAGCGCATTTGACGCAGACAGGACTTTTTTGGCAGTATTTCTGAGTGTGACCAAATCTTTGACACTTTTTACATTGAGGTACTAACTTGTTGGCTTTCAACGCTTCGATTTTGACTTTCATGTTAGCCAAATACCGTATTTCAAATATTTTTTTGATGTCCTCCGTTTTATCGAAGGTTATCACGAACAACGGTAGCTTAATATGTTCAACTCTGTCATTCTCCTTAACTTTTTTTAATTTATTTTCTACGGAGATTACTTTGAAACCTCTCTCTTTTAATTCAGTTGATATTTCTTTCGAATCGCAAGATGGATGCAGTTTCTGACCATAATCCTAATCGGCCTTTCTTGCTTATTTTCGTATGAATGCCATTGTTGATTAGTTTCATTCATCATTGTTGTCAATTCACTATATTCTGTTTCGTTATTAGCGTTAATTTTGACTTGGTTATTGTTTAACAAAGTTGCATTATAAGTTAGGTTTCTTGTTTGGAGCTTTTGTTTGATTTCCTGATAGTTTTCTACATTGCTTACTACTACCGGAGGAGGTTTCTGCACTTTCAGTGCGTTGGTTTTATTTTTGACTGGACTATCCTTGTTTTGTTCAGGAGAAGAAACGGCTTTACGTTTTTTGTTTTTAGGTAACAACCACGCAGATCCTCTATTTACAATTTCTTCGTCAGAATTGATTGGGCTGTAAGATATCTTTTTTGATTGAACTAATGCTAATGGCTCTTTTAAAATTTTTATTTCGCTCAAGGCTTTCTTTAACTCCTTTTCAAGGTAAGAAATTTTTTGTAGGTCAGTTGAACTTGTAGTTGCTATTTCCATATATCGGAATTTTCTGTTCTTGCATAATTTTGTTGAAATAATAATTGCATTTGCTCGTTGTTAACCGGTAGCAGTTCATTAACATCGAGTAATAAGGGAATTCCTGGTGGAGGTATTGTTACATTATTTGTTACATTATGTTGATGTTGTTGCTGTACATTTTGAGGCAGTTTAGTGGGAGATCTTATAATCTTCCCTCTTCTTGAAAAAGGATTCTATGGCATTTTTTTTAAATGTTATAATTGCTTTTTACTTACGTTACGTGTTATTATACTTAATAAACAAACACGACGTCATGTTTTCTGGACTACTTTTAGTTGCACTATCAGCACTTCACTGTTATATTGTTAACAAAGCAGGTCGCGGAGCTAGGTCGCTGTGCTTCCTTACTCATCTATAGTCAACAATAAACTGAAAGGAATTATTGTGTGACCAGGAATGAATTATTGGCTGTCGTGAAGTCCGTTGAGCACTTCTACAAATACTTGTACGGACGGAAGTTTTTATTGAGGACGGACCATGCAGCGTTGAAATGGCTTCTACAATTCCGTAATGCTGAAGGCCAGGTCGCAAGGTGGATCGAACGATTACAAGCATACAACTTTGACACAGAACATCGAGCGGGCACTAGTCATCGAAATGCCGATGCTCTTTCAAGAAGACCCTGCCCAACGGATTGCCGTCATTGCTCTCGTTTGGAAGAGAGGGTTTGCCAAGTATTAAGAACTACCATCGTCAACGACAATTGATTGCCGGAAGAATTGCAACGACAGCAGGAGGCTGATCCCGAACTAAAAATGGTACAGGAATGGAAGCGCGTGAGAGAAAGGCCTGCCTGGGAGGCCGTCAGCCCTTTCAACAGAACGCTCAAAGCATATTGGGCCCAATGGGAGTCCTTGAAGGTGGAAGACGATCTCCTGAAGCGAGTACTGGAGAGCGAAGATGGCACCACCATTAGGTCTCAGTTCGTGGTTCCAAGAAGCCGAGTGGCTACAGTATTGCGACATCTCCATGGTGGCTCAGGAGGACACTTCGGTGTGAAAAAGACTTTGGAGAAAGTTAGGGAGCGTTTTTATTGGGTCAACTGTAAAGAAGACGTGAAGGAGTGGTGCCGGAAATGCGAACTATGTGCCACTGGTAACGGACCCTTGGGGAAACGAAGGGCACCTATGAGGCAGTACAATGTGGGTAGTCCTCTGGAAAGAATAGCTATAGATATTGCCGGACCATTTCCCGAAACCGACGACGGGAATAAATACATCTTAGTGGCAATGGACTATTTTACCAAATGGCCACAAGCATATGCCCTACCAAACCAAGAAGTTGCGACTGTTGCTGACGTACTAGTCAAAGAGTTTTTCAGTTGCTTCGGAGTGCCCATGGAGCTGCATTCGGATCAAGGCCGCAATTTTGAGTCTGTACTCTTTGGAGAAGTCTGTCGATTGTTGGGCATTCGCAAGACTCGGACCACACTGTTACATCCGCAGTCCGATGGAATGGTAGAACGCATGAATCGGACAATGGGCAAATATTTGGCCAAGGTCGTCTCCGATCATTAACGAGACTGGGACCAATACCTGCATCTGTTCCTGATGGCTTATCGTGCATCGGTTCACGAAACAACCGGTCAGTCACCAGCGTCTGTGATGTTTGGACGCGAGTTAAGGTTACTGTGTGATCTGGAATTTGGATCCCCACCTATAGAGCAGGAGGTAGCCGGGAATGATTATGTCATCAACTTAAAGAAGAAGTTGGAGGATATTCACGACCGAAACCGAAATAATAGTCGAATCGCGAGTGACCGGATGAAGACTACGTACGATGTGAGAGCCCAAGAAGGAGGGTTTCAACCAGGAGGCTTGTCTGGTTATACAACCCGCAAAGCCGTAGTGGCTATTCTCCAAAGTTACAGCGAAATTGGGAGGGCCCATACCAGGTGCAGAAACGAATAAATGATTTAATTTATCGCATCCAGAAATTGCCAAGAGGGAAACCAAAGGTGGTACACTCCAATCGTCTGGCGCACTATGAGGGAAACAATAACGTAGTCCCAGATCGAGAAGATGATGCTGAGGTGGCTGTCAATACCGTAAGGCCTGAAGATGATCAGCCAACCTTTGGAGAATTTATGGCTGCGTTTTCCGGAACTAGAAAAGCCCGATTCGGAGTCACGACCGAGATTCAACAAGACCTCTTCCGGGTCCCTGGTGATTATTCCAATGCCCACTGTGTCTCCGAGGATCTCCGCATGTCCAGGGGGATCGCAGTAGAGTTTAGGAATAAATTTGGACGGCTGGATGAACTTCGAGATAAGAATCCCTCTGTTGGCAAAGCCTTACACTTGCCTGATCATGACCGCTCCATTTACTACTTGGCAACCAAGCAGTTTTAATACCAGAAACCGAGTTACGCGGACCTGTGGAGGGCATTATAGGATTTGAGGACCGAGTTGCTTACCAGGGGTATTAGCAAATTGGCAGTTCCCAAACTCGGCTGTGGGCGGGACCAGTTGGATTGGAAAATCGTTCGAAACCTGCTGGAAGTTATTTTTAGAGATACGGATGTGAAGATCTTAGTCTGTAGCTTCGATCCCCAGCCCGCATCAAGGCCAACAAAGAGTGTAGACTGTTATTTCTACCGTAATGGAACATGTAGTCGAGGTGAAGACTGTCGATACCGTCCCGACCCTTTCTACAGAAACCAGAAAGTAAAACCTGTTCTGGGACAGAACAGACTTGAAGAGGGGGGCAGTAATAGTAAACCCACATATGACGTCATCAAACATTCTAGATGTATGAGTCATCAACTGTATGACTCATCAATAACACGTGCAAGTATGACTCATCGACACACCTCATCGACGTGACTTACCGGCAGCTGCGTGTATGACTCATCAACACGTCATCGAATATTCTAGATGTATGAGTCATCGTATGAAAGATATAAATTGAGTCGCGAGTAGAAGGATTATTAGTTAATTGTTTTAATTCATTAGGAAGTTAATGTTTGACCGGAAAAGTGAAATGTACTCTGAATAATTAGTGAATATATAAATAGTTTTTATATAAATAGTCCTCAAATAAATTTGTAAATACCTAGCATTTTTAATAGTTTGTTAAATAGTTTATATTTATAGTGTTTTTAATTAAGTGCATTGTAAATTCTTTATTAATAGACGATTTTAAACAGCATTTTTGATTATTATTTTAAAAAGAACGTAACAATATGTTAGTTGACGAGGGATCTACAATAAGCCCCTCTGAAGTTTATCATATCGTGGAGGATCCACCGTAGTTGTTGTAGAAGGGTTAAAGCAAACTAAGAAAAGGAAAACTGTACCCAATGGTCCAGAAGAGTTGATAAATACGTCTAATGTTGTCCCTATGTTCTTGATTTGATGAACGAGAGAATGGTGATTTCTCCAAAGTAAATCCCTTTATAATTAATAAATTTATCCAATCACACGTTGGTGACGTAAAAAGCATACGGAAGGTGAAAGAGGGTTTGTTGATAGAAACTGCAACAGTAAGGCAGTCGAAACGACTACAGCAGGTTACTACTATTGATACGTTCAATGTCTCGGTTCGTCCACATCAATCTTTGAATTATTTCAAAGGAGTTGTTTCATGTACGGACCTGATAAACTGCTCTACGGAAGAGATTCAGGCTTCGTTAAACAAATATAATGTCACCGAGGTGAAAAGAATGACGTTTCGAAGAGATGGTGTGATCCAGAATTCGGCTTCGCTTTTATTAACTTTTGCTGGTACAGTCCTTCCAGATAGAGTAAAGTTGGCTTTTTCTTCTCTTCCGGCGAGAGCCTACATTCCGGCTCCGCTTAGGTGTTTCTGTTGTCAGCGTTTTGGGCACTCCGCAGCAAGGTTTACGCGAGAACAAATTTGCGTATGTGGTAAATCGTTACACCAATGCCAACCGTGTGAAACATCAATCCGATGCGTAAACTGCAATGGCGACCATTCGGCCAGGTCGCAGAACTGCCCCGATTATAAGCAGGAAACTGCAATACAAAAAGTGAAGATCCTCAAGAAGTTATCATATATGCTGACGCAAAACGAGAGGTGGTTGGAACGAATCTTCCGCGTGTGTCATATGCTCAAGTAGTGCACCTAAATCCGAAATCGTTAAAGAGATTATACCTGAAATTAGAAAATCTTTGATGAATTTATAAAATCTTTCATGAAATCTCTACGCCATGCAAGAGAATCACCTCCGATTAGTCCTGTACCGCAGCTAGTGGAAACTTCAGTTACTGCGACCTCGTCTAATTCCACTTCTAGCTTCATACCACCGTTTGTGGAACCAAACGAAAAATTAAACTCTACTGAATGCTTACATTTTACCCCGTTGTTTTTTAATACACAAACTCCAAGGAGTCGATCAATCTCGATGGGCAGCGTGGACTCAACTGCGAGCGAATCACACCCGGCTCGCAAAGGTAAACGATGTTGGCGAAAGGGAAAGTCGAGAAGTAATTTGTCTGTCTAGTTTTTCTCCTTTTTATATTTTAGTTTCTGTTAACTTCTTATTTATTTATTTTTTGTTTTCTTGATCGCGACTACATCTTTCTTCATTTCTTTAACATACTTTTATGAACCGTACAACAAATATTATAACAACATCACACATTGTCTCTTGGAATTGCCGAGGGTTTATCAATAACTTAAGTCATCTTCAGTTGTTGGTAGCCGAGTATCGACCGTGGCTAATATGTTTACAGGAGTCCCTATTCAAGGAAGATCACATCTATCGTTTAAAAGGGTACAGCTGCGAAGGTTGTGATGCACAAGCAAACGAACGCGTTTGCGGTGACGCAGCAATGTTTATCAAAGAAGAAGTTCTCTATGAACCTATGACTCTTCACAGTGATTTAAAAGATGTAGCAGTTCGTGTCACTCACCCCTTCGTAGCAACAGTTGTTCTTTATATATTCCCGCTAGGAACTGCAGGTCCACAGAAGACCTGCAAGAACTACTCCGGCAATTGCCAAACCCCTTTATAGTCACTGGAGACTTTAATGCACACAGACCACATGGGATTCTACCATAACCGATGGCCACAGCGGAATGGTAGAAAGAGTTTTGGATCATAATGATGTTTGTCTTCTCAATACCGGAGAAATGACCCATTTTGTAGCCGGAAGCGGCGAGTTCACGGCGATTGATCTGACAATTTCCTCCCCTCCTTGATGCCACGATTCGATTGGTCAATAATACCAGATCTCTATAAGAGCGACCACTTCTCACAGTCGATGAACATTCTTGATGTTAATGTCAAATTCGATGTTCCAGGACTGTCACGATGGTTGTTGGACAAGGTAAATTGGCAGCTCTACGAAGACACAGTCCGTCTCCCTGCAGTCACTGACGACGTAGATTCAAGTGTGGCAGCAATAACGGCTGCAATCGTCGAGGCAGCAACAAGGGCTATTTCTAAATCTAATCAAGCAACGCGCGGTCTCGAAGCGCCGAGCTTTCCGACGTTTTCGGAATAATCCTACGTTCAACAACCTGGTTGAATACAAATGGTCGAGAGCGAAAGTACGGAAGCTGGTATAAGAATCGAGACGCAAATCGTGGGTAAATTACGTCTCGACAATCACCACCGTAGCTACCCCTAAAGACGTACGGAGGAAAGTACGCACTATTCGGGGTCGGCGCAGTCGGCCGGTTTCCATTCAGATACGCAGCGGTAACGAAGTCGTTTGAGACGCAGATGAGGTATCGAATTTCCTCGCTCATCATTTTTCCAGCGTCAGCAACGACAATAATTATTCTGAAGCATTTCGAAGAGCCAAACCACAGTTGGAGCATCCTCTGGACTTTAAAACCGAGAAACTTAAAGATTACAATCTTCCATTATCTTTGGAATAATTAGAGCATGCTTTGTGCTTTTGTTCCAGATCAGCTCCAGGTCCAGGCTCCATTACATATGAAATGCTAGGTCATTTGCCGCAGCCGGGAAAATGCACGCTTCTTGATCTTTTTAATAAACTCTGTTGTAGCGGATGCTACCCGTCGAATTGGAGAGAGGCAACTGTCGTGCCCCTCCCAAAGAATAGTGCTAAAAACGTCGAAATTCCTAATCACAAGCCCATATCGTTAACATGCACCATGAGCAAATTGCTCGAGCGCATAGTCAATGCGCGTCTACTATGGTTTTTGGAGGAAAGCGGTGTACTAGACGCTTATCAGTTTGGCTTTCCTAAGAACCGATCAACAACTGGCCCCTTGGTTCAATTGGAACATGCAGCCCAGATATCGTTTGCCAAACGACAGCATGTGATTGCCGTATTTGCTGACTTAAACAAGGCGTATGATACGTCGTGGCGCTACGGCATTCTGGAACCCCTACATGTTTGGGGGTTGAGGGGTAACCTACCGGTGTCCATCGCCGATTTTCTGAGGGATAGGTATATCAGAGTGAGAGTGGGAACTGCCCTCTCCAATAAGGTCATTATCGAACACGATGTCCCTCAGGGCTCGTCGATAAGCGTTACCCTCTTCATCATATCTACTGTGGGTCTCCTTTCTAACCTGGGTCCTGGTGTATACGGCTGGCAATATGTAGATGACGTCGTTCTGTACGCTAAAGATTCCTCTTTAGATGACGCACAAGATCGATTGCAGTCAGCATTCGATAGGTTGGTGCAGAGATCAGAAAGTAGGGGTTGCACATTTTCCATCGCCAAGTGCAGAGGCTTGCACTTCTGCAGGAAACGCTTCTGTAAGAGTAAGAGTAAGAGTCAAGAGTCAAATCTCAAATTCTGTCGAGTACTGTAGAAAGACGCTGATTATCCTATAGTGTCTGGCTAATACGAGGTGGGGTGCTGATAGAGAATAGTTATTGCGAGTGTTCCGTGCAGTCGTTGAATCAAGGCTAGATTATGGTTCTATCGTGTATGCTTCTGCAAGGCAGTCGGTCTTGCGAAGATTAGACGTGGTATACCATGCCGGCATCACGTCACGGGGGCGTTTCGGGGGGGGGGGTGCGGGGGCGTTTCGTACCAGCTCAATTCCAAGTCTTCTGTGTGAGGCCGGCGTCTCTTCGTTGCAGAGGCGACGTGAGCTACTGCTTGTAAACTATACCTTAAGTATAGTAGTATAGTAGTAGTAGCAGCATGTCCGTCTAATCCCAATTTTAACCTCTTTCACGACCTTGCACACCGCATGTTTTTTAACCGACGCGCTACTGCCACTAGATCCGCCATTGTTCGTGCCGCCGTTCGAGATATTGGATCGCGTATCCATACCTATCGAAATGACAGGAGTCTATCCAATAGAGAGAAACAGAGTAGCAAATTGCTGTCTAGATCTGCTACAATTACCGAAACAGCATACTGTAACATACAATACCATACCATACCATAATAGCATACAATACCATGCCGGAGCAATACCGTAGCGGATTTCGAGAACTTCGTCGGATTACCCTAATCGCGTATGTATGTATACCGACGGCTCCAAGTCGCCTAACGGTGTTGGGTGTCCAGTATACTCGGCGGAGTTCAGCGGATCGTGGTCCCTATCACCTGAATCCAGCGTCTTTACTGCTGAACTTTGTGCCATCTTTCATGCACTAACTTTACGTTTACGTTCATCTAATAGTTCTTTTATTATATGTTCGGATTCTTCAGCAGCACTCTCATCTCTTTGCAACAACTTTTCCGATGAACCTATCGTAAGTACGCTTGTAGAACTTCGCCATAGATTACACTTGATAGGGAAGCAAATCCTTTGGGTTTAGGTACCCGGGCACGTTGGAATTCAGGGAAATGAACGAGCCAATCTATTAGCTAAAGAAGCTGCCTACTCTGAAGGCCTCCCGAACATGTCCTGTGTTTCGGTATAACGTGGCATGTTTTGCTCGGCTTCATAATTACATACTTCATACATTGATTGATAAACACAATGATAAATGTGTATGTTACGACAATATTTTTTACTACGACCACCATAGCAAACGTCCAATTGCACACAATCTCCCAACTGAACGGTAATGACCCAGAGAAATGATTTTTCACGATCAGGAATTCTATTAAAACGCTATAGATGTCGTCAGTACTTGCAATATTATAATAATATTAATTATTTGATATATAAAATGTTATAAATTTTAGATAGGTAAAGGTTAATTTATTTTGTTTAATTAATGTTTTACATTAAATTATATTTTAAATCCAAATCCTTCTAGAAAAATTATCATCGGTCCGGCGGGGAATAGAACTCTGGGTCGCCTGTCTGTTAAGCCAGAGCTTATACCATTCAGCCACGTAGGCATCTTGACATAACTTGTTTATTTATCATTATATAATATTACAAAGATTGTTATTCAATTAAAGTAAAATTAATTAATTTTTCACATTGTGATATAATTGTTAATATAATAATATTCATTATTATTGCTAAATTACAATAAAAACAATGAAAGCATTTATAAGTTGCTACATAATGTGAAAAATCTCTTCTTTAAGTAGTTTAATTGATAGACTTATTACAGTCTTCATGAAAAAGGAGAACTATGGGAAAGAACAAATATAGAATATATCGCTGATAACAATGGTTATCCTGATAAACTAATTTATGATTTGATTAGAAAAGACGCAACCAAATTAATATAAGACAAAACACCTTGCTAGTCCTTGTTTAATTCCTTTTGTTTAATTCCTCCGCCAAGGCTACTCAACAATATGCTCAAGTATACATGCATATAAACTGGTAATTGTTTACGATAGGGGTAAAGGAGTACTAAAATAGGTGGGAGAGTGTAAGTGGTGGGTCCCAAAAATTAACTTTTATAAGTAGAACGGTTTTCTTACTTCGTGTATAGATCAGACGAGTGACATGACCAGAAAGGGACCGTTGATTTTTCAACGGGTATTATGCTAGTAACATAATAATCAACAGGCAGCCACCCTATTTATACAATAAGATAAGGTATAGAACAGATGTACACAATATAAATGTGCTACATAGAGGTTTGTTGACTATACCCAAGCACAACACTACATTCTAAGAGCGCTCATTTAGTTACAATGTCACAAAGATTTACAATGATGTACCTTCATCTTTCAAGGCATTATCAGTCGAGCAATTCAAAAAAAGCCTTGATTGAACAATTCACACCACATCATCATTGACACACCAAATCGTAAACAGTCTGACTAACGAACACTAATTAATTTAAATTATGTTATTAATATTTTTCTTATTTCTTATAATTATAAATTATTATTACTGAATTTACTGAATTACGACTCCTAGCTTGACCATGTTTTTTATGTTTCAATTACTGTACAAGGGGGCAATGGAAGAACAACTTTGTTGAATTCCTTCCTTGAGATTCTGTGTTTTTATGGAATAAATATATTATTATTAAAAAATGTCATAGGGTAATGAGAACATTTAAAATTTTAGTTATAACCCGTTAAAAGTAAAAAATAGGGAAGAGAAAATTTTGTGACGTTACTAAATCATCCCTGTTTCTCTTGTCAGTTAAATTACTCGAATCGAGCACGTAATCGCCGGTGTCTATCCGCGTGATCGCCTCGTGGTTCGCGATGCTTTTTGCATATTCACTCTCGTTATTTCGGTGACCTAGATTCCTCCTTTTTTTTGTTTGGATTAATGATAATGAACATATTGTGCAATATTCTGTAAGGTCAGATGTATTCTATTACGTCCTTAGTCGTTCTGACAATGAATCTGCATGATCTCATTTCTGCCGCATTCCTTTCTATTTATCAAATATAGGGGAACCCCCGAATTGTTTTACTACAATCAGCATTGAAGTGTTTATTATTTATTAAAACTTAACTATTACTCTATTTAAGATTTTCTGTCCACAAAAACAACCCAATAGTAAATATTTAATTAAACTCAACACTAAACAACACTAAACATTCTAACAATATGAAGTATTATTTTAAGAATTCATAATAATACCATGTGATGACTGATGACCTTTACTAAGCACTCTTATTACAGTATTTCTAAAAGTGTCAACGTTTGCATTTGTAAAATTTTGCGGAGTTCACAAACATCTGTTAGCTTGTTATTTTACCTTGACAATCTAGTACGAAACCTATCAACCAGACTGTCAGGGCCGGCTTCAGTTCGTTGAATTATTGAGGGGCCCCGAAATTTTGAATGCAAAAAATTTTTTGAGATAGAAATCTTTTTTGCATTTTTGTGATCTATCCGCCTTCATGTTTCGCCCCATAAACCGGCGTGCATTTAAAATGTATCACTCTGTATCGAGGGGTCCCTCACTCTCGGCAATAGGTGTACAGTTTCCCAAGAATAAATTACTATGAATCGGAAATAATGAGCAATACTCGGCAATATGTGAAATATAGGAAATAAACGGAAATACTGAGGAATAAACGGCAATAAATAGAGAATATGTGGTAATAATTGGGGAATGCACGGCAAGCAATGGGAATACGCAGCAATATTGTACAATATTGTGGGATTGTCATTATTGTTGAGAATAAAGGAAGATTGTGAGATATTGTCCAAATTGTTCAAAGTATTGTTGAATTGTTAAATGTTTCTGTTATTGTCAAGCAGTGTTGGAAAAATCATGATATAGAAAAATTAAAAGTCAATGATTTTTATTAAAGATTAAAAAGTCATGATTTTTGATTTTTTATATTTAGTTACTATAATTCTTTGAAAACAAATATATGTTTTTTTGGTCTATATTATCGAAGTATCATATAAACAAGAAAAAGTTAATAGCATTTTCTTGTTCTGACGGGCCTGGAGGTCGGTTTTTTTTATCGATGACGATGCAACAAAAGAGTTCTGCGCTACTTGCAAGAAATTCCTGTAAAAACTTAATTAACGTAAAATAATATTTATTACAAAATATTATTTTGCAATAAATATGATTTTTAATTTCAGAGTTTTCTTTTGATTTAAATCATCGATAAATAAAAAAAATTAATAAAATTAACTTGATTAATATCACTGATTTAAATTAATTGATTTAAATCGGGCAAACCCTGTTGTCAAGATTGTCAGTATTGTAAGAAAATTGTTAATACTTTGTGTATGTTTTCAATATTGTTAAGTTTTCTATAATATTGTTAGATTGTTACAATCCTCCACTATATTGTTGCAATATTGTATAATATTTGGAATTGTCGCAAAATATTGTGGAATTGTCAATATTGTTGAGAATGAAGGAAGATTGAGAGATATTGTTCAAATTGTTCAAGGCATTGTTGCATTGTTAAATATTGCTGGAATTGTCACGATTGTTTTGTCAGAGCACACCATATTGTCAAAGTGGCTTACTCCTCGTAAATATGTTAGCAAATTGTAGAACCCGTGGTGGAAAACTATGGCCACATGCAAGGGTTTGTTTATACATCAGAACAATTCGAATATTAAACACTCAATGATGGACAGCTAGGGCTACACTGTATAAGGGCTGCAGCCGAGTTAAAACACAAGGCTGTTTTTTGTTCCAGTTCGTTTTGAGAGTTTTACTGGGCCGATTTACGTGATTCTGTTTTTATACTGAAGCTTTCGCTGTGTAGATTAGTCAACACTACTTATTTTTTATATATTTTTAAATCCAAAAATTAAAAATATTTCGAAATGGTCGAGAAAAGCCATCCACTTACAGCGCCCTCTTAGCGCCCTCGTGTTAACTTTTGGAATTACGCTTAATAAACAAACTATTTCCATCACTAGCGTCTAGGTCTAGGGGTTCAAGACGTCGATATGAGCTGTAGCTATTTCTATTTCTATCAGTTGTAATCTTATATTTCAGTGGTTATAATACTCAAAAAATAGAAAATCTTAAAATAGTAGACAACGATCAATTCAAAATAGGAATGGCAGTTATTATATCTGTATTAAGGCGCCGACTTTTTATCACGAGTGTGAATATAAAGGTTGTAGAACAGGGTTACTTTTTTCTATTTTTATTTTTTTCAAACCTTAATATTATCTCTCCTAATTATTTTATAATACAGATATTAAGGAATGCTATAAAGAAAAAAATACGAGTCGAATGATACTCATATACTATGATATGAATAGGTTATATGATAATATAACCTTAAAAATGACATTTAGGAAATAACGAAAATAAATGAATAAAAACGGCAATACGGGAATAACAAGTCAAAATACGGAAATAAAGACAGTTATTGCCGTAAACCGGCAATAGGTGTACACATTTTTTGGCAGTGAGAGACCCCTCGCTCTGTATAGTCACCAATAATTAGTTGATTTTGTGAAATATACTTAAACATTTACAAAATAGTCAATAACCTACGCAAAGACGCTGACTACAAGATGGTACTAACATATACAGACAGCTTTCATAATTATAAATCTGCAACGTGTAGAAATAAATAACATTGATTATACTTAAGATCTAAATAACAAAAAGAAAAGACGTTAGAAATCATTATATATATATTTTTATTATTAAATGCCGTGAAATGGTTGAAATCGCATCAGGATCCAATAAGTTAAAACTGAAAATGCCAAAACCGGGTGAAATCAGGCAATTTATAGTAGGAAACGCATTAAGATATGGCAGGCATTAAAATGGTTGAGATCAAGCACGCCATATCAGGGTGGGGTTAGTTAAAATATGGCTGGCCATACTAAAGTTTGGAATCCGGTAGGCCATATCCCAGCCTAATAGGGAACAACCTTATAGGTTAGTCCATATTGGAACCTGATCAGGGCCAAGGAGTCTTTAATTGAAAATTGCAATAGTACGTCCGGAAGCCAACCAGACTTTGAAAGAAAGACCGGCACAGCGCGGTCCGCGATGACGTCAGCCGAGTCATCGGCCGCGGTCGCGAGCTGACAACATTGAAGGTATAGGGATCGAACCATCCTATGTATTATAGGATCCTTGGATCAGGGCCACATATAAATGCCTTGATAGGGCATGCCGTAGTAGAAACTGATCCAGCCGAGACCGTTTTAAGGTTTGCCTTAACAAATTTCTGCTCTGGTGTACCCGTACGGTTTATTACAGATGAGTGGCCCCTTGCAGTTGTAAATAATTAACGATTTTCTTCAGAAGCGTTTCAGTGTCTGTATGTATATCGTAGAAACAGCAAATCCTTTGACGCGAAAATATTTTTTACTCTTTTGCCCAAAGAGCAATTTTAGTTTCTCGAAACGTTTGTTACAATCCATTTTTAGAAGACCACTATACCTCTACCAAACAAGCAATAAATGAGTCATCTTCGTAATCTCACCGGAATAAAGAAATACGACCCGAGGTGAGATAAGATAAGAGTGTAAATTGTACGTTGCTAAGAATTCAGTAACGTACGCTAGACCCCAACAGATTTTCATTGCTTCATTCACATTTATTTTTAATTAAAAAGGGGTTTGTTCCGCTTATGAATCTTTCTAGCTCATTTATTGTTTATTTTATCAGTTAGATTACAGCGTGACCTTCGTGTAATTCTAGCTACATTTTACATTTTCGCCCACATGTTTGTGATGAATCATTTCTTGCTTGTTTGGTTAAGGTATAGAAATCTATCAAGTATGAACTTCAGCGTAAAATTAACAGATCAAACAAGCAATTTCAATACTACATTCCAATTGTTTGTTCAGACATCCATAGCTAACTTAATTCTCATTTCAAATGTGACACCAGTTATTTATGGGTTTCTTTGTCGGTTTTATTTAGTGCCATATTATTTTTTATCCCAGTTTTCATCTTTGCATTGCTTTTTGTTTTTAATATTTTAATAAGAATCTAAATCGACCAAATAAAAAATTATACAATTATCTTCTTAATTTGAAAGCATTGCTAAAATGTTTATTATTAAATGTTTAGTAGTACCTATATCAGTGATGGCGAACCCTTTTGAGCAGTGGGTCAAATTGTGTTCATTATTTTTTTTAATACTAGGCTGTGGGTCACTAAGTCAGTGGCACTTGGGGGAGGGGGTAAAAAGGGTACCTACTAATAATTTGGAAACACCGAAAATTTTTTAACAGACCATATTTATCAAACCATTCTGTTTGATATGGTCTGGAACTTGATACAAACTGATATCGTTTGTTTTTATTTTTTTAACCGCTGACAGTACAGGGCTACAACTAAAAATATTTATATTTAGAATACAATAATTTTAGAAAATATTTCTTATTGACGTTCTTGTTATACATACATATGTAGATGAGAAAATTTAATAATAAAAAAATAATAATAAAGCTATTATTAAACACTTCTAGACGCGTACGCCAAGGCTGGTACAGTTACAGCCAAAAAAATCTGGGTGCTTATTTGAGGTTACATATTTTTTTTGTAAATTTGTTGTTTGTAGATCAGGTTTTTGATCCACTAATATTACTACCGATACACAGTAGCGTCGCCTAGTTAATAATTTCCAATGAGGCTTTGAATTTAAGATTCAGAATTTTAATTATGATTCATTGAATAACAATAATCTAAACCTCTTGCCCAGATTTTTTTGGCTGTAACTGTACATCCCCGTTCTACGATGCAATGAATATGAGCGCCAAGTTTATGACCGACTGTCATGACTAGGTTTTCTGGGTCTCGACAATTTTGCTATTTCCGCGACTGGAGACTGTTTTTTCCGGTAATTCCCGGGAATACCGGATAGTAATTTTACATAGGCACCTAGCGCAAAAATCCAAATACTTGTTTTTAAAATTGCTTTAATTAATTCTCTAATCACTTTCTCCCAGAAGTTCCCGTTGGTAAATAACTGCAATTACTTAATGAAAAGCACAGTAGTATATAAATAAATTTTCCGATCATAAAATTATTTTTCTCGCTTTTATGCCAAAACCTTTCCTGTTTAGTATTGTATTGTTTGCCGGTAAGTTTTAAGTTACTCATAGCTTTTATAAAACATTTTTCCTGAATATAAACATGAAAAATATTATTAGCAATAGTTCGAATTGATATTCAATCTCCTGCGACCTGTTGAGAAACATACAATTTCACCCAGATGCCTTGTTTTGCAAAATTTTAAAATCGATTATTAATTTTTAATTTATTTGAGGTAAAAAATGCGATCTTTTTTCAATATTTTTAAAATGCGATTCGTGCATGCATTCTAAATGCCATTACAAAAGTTGTCATTACAAAAACTATCAAAATCTTCTTGGAACCCTTTACCTATTGTAAACGACAGATTGTTAAAGAGATAAGACCATACTTCAATATGAATTTTTAAGTAAAAACATTCTGTTAAGGTCTTTAAGAAGACTACCTTACCTGTTTATAAATAAGAGAAGAAGCTCCGAATGGAGACCCTTTTTAAATAGAAACTGCAAGTTTAGTTATAAAGAATGCTGAGGCGACCATACCTAACGGTACTTTCTTACTGCAACTAATCCCTTTACTTTTATTGATTGTTTATAGATAGGTTGAAAACAATTTGTATGTGTTTACAAAGACTGTTTGGTACTAAAAAACTGGTTAAAAACACCATCTGTGCAAAGAAACGCACAAATAAAACCTTAATTCTAAAGTAAGAATTTTAATTAAATACCATGTATAATACAAAAGTCCCGTGTCTCGAGTTATTTTTTCCGAGACTCGAGACAACAATATCTTAATAGAAAACAGTGGCGTGCGGTCCATGGAAGCAATGGAAGCAATGCTTCCCTTAAGAATTTATTAAAAATGCTAAAAAAAACAATGCTAACAAAAATATTTTTATAAAATTATGGTTATCGTTTATTTAAATTTGTAATATTTAATCAACTTAAAGCTCAATATGCGTAATATCAATTCCGTACAGCAAAAAGTATAATTATTTAGACTACTATTTTAAATTAGGCTCGTTAAACTTGCGCGGAAAGGTAATACCGATTCAAATGTGTTACATATACTGCATATAAGCACTGATTTCGTTGCTTATTGCACTTCTCCCCGCCAGCCGGGCAGTCGCGCCTTCGTTAGTTGGTGGGTGCCTAGTACATCGTAGTGAGGTAACATTATTTTTAGTGTGCTTCATGCCCAAATGTTTATTTATTATAATCTGGTTATTTGTTCGATTTAGTGTTTGTTAAATGTAAATCTGCGAATGAGACTGTATTTTGAAGCATTTTATTATTTCAAGTTATATAAATTGGGATTTTTTTTAAAGACAAATAATTCTATTTAGTTTGTTCTGTATGCAAATTTAAAATTGCATTATCGTCATGACTACAAATTCAGCTCCTTTGGTGGAAGGTTCGAGTACTTTCGATACAACTGAATCGCGACGATTTTGTTCAGTTTGTAAATTATTAGATTTTTTTTGCTTACAGTTTTGAAGGGAAATTACAAATTGTTGAGAAAAGCAGATCAAAACCAGAACTTTCAAATTTACCAACAAAGATTAAAACCTGCACCAGGTATTTTGCTAAAAAGACCGGAAAATCGAGTTGCATTATAAATAGTAGTACCTTTTTTAAATAAAGAATAATAGTCAACAAATTCCATAAGTATAAAGTATAAAAATTCTTCTTTGAAAAACTTTTAAGTTTAATAATTATAACACTGTTTTTTATTGTACCTAGGAGGGGCGGATCCAGAGAATTATTTGGGGGGGGCATTTTTTGAAAATAATTGTTTTAAATAAATTAATAATAATTACTATACAAACATTATTTGTTTTAACTACTTTTACATTCAAAATGTATTTAACTATAATACTAAAGTATATATCAAAACTTTAGGGGCAGGAATACCCCCCCCCCGGTGAATCTGCGCCTGTACCTAGGTATATTAAATTTAAAATCGTAGTTGCTTCCCTAACCTAAATTCTCACCGCACGCCACTGATAGAAAATCAGTTAGACAACGTACACTCGGAAATATATTTTTTTTATAAATTTGACCTTAAATGTTTATACTTAGATTGTTGATATTTTCGATTGGCTGTTCTCTCTTTTATGATATAAAAAATAAGTTTATAAAAATCAACCCGTGGGTCATTTAAAAAGCCTTCGTGGGTCAGTGTCTGACCCGCGCGTCATAGGTTCGCCACCACTGAGTCCTATTTGAACAAAAATTCAACTATTAGAAATTATTCTTGGCTGTTTTCAAATATTCGCAAGCAGATTTTGTCGCATACAATATACGATTTTAAAAAGGATTTACCTTTTTAAAATCGTATATTGTATACGAGGTGCGATTGAATTGACCAAAAAACAATCTTCAAATATTTAAAAAGGCTTTTCATTATGTTAAGAGCATAATTCATAAATTACATCAAAATACAACTGCACCTTTATTAGTTCATTTTAGTGCGTGGGTTTTATACATAAACAATTAATAATACAACGATGACTGTGATGTCATGAACACTTAGCGGTAATTTTCATATACATACATGTATTTGCACCACAAATACTTATTTTGTGTGTTTGTTTTTCTTAGTTACATAAACAAAAACAATTATTTAATAAAACAGATACGTAGGTATACCGTTTGAGGATTAATTGCGAATATTCTGAGCGCTTTCTCATAATTGTTATACTTTTATTACCAGACTAAAACTGATTTATTAATTATTCGTAAAATGGTTATGCTGTAAACAAATACCTACATAAGTAATAAAAATAATAATTGCCACGTACTTTGTATTAGCCGTATTATGGTAATCTGTTAAGTCATGATCATGATGAAAACTTGGCAAGAAACCAGAATTAAATATAGAACTACGCACATAGACGTTGTTTGCCTGTTCTAATTTTAAATAACTATTGCGATTCGCCGCTTTTTATTTATAAGGATGTGTCAATAGTTGGTCGAACATATTTAAAAGTTTTTATTAGTTAGTCATATGAAAACTACAGAAGACGGTTAAAGTAATTAAGATGAGAAAAATGTGGAGAGAATCAGTTTATAGTGTAATTAATATTTTTTAATGTGTTTGTGTAATTATAAAAAGAGTGCGTTTTTAGGGTACTTTGAGGCCAAAGACAACTCAAGTGTTGACTGGAAATCAATTAAATGATCTATTAGATAAACTTACTCTAACAGTGGGATCAAATCCTTCAACAGGTATATCTAATATTCATTCCATTAATAAGATTACGGACGGATTATATCTTGGAGATATGTAAGTTAACTATTTTTTTTGTTAAAATAGTTTGAACTGAGAACTAACCCCATTTTTTAATTTACTTAGGTATGCAGCTAGAGACAAAAAATTTTTAAAAGAACACGGATTTACACACGTCTTAAATGCTGCTGAAGGCATTGATGAATGTCAAGTAAATACAAATGAAAGATATTATAGGGACCTCAAAATTAATTATTTAGGCATTCCTGGACACGACAGACCGTCATGGAATATATCTGTTTATTTTGATATAGCAACTAAATTTATAGATAAAGCTATTAAAAGTGGAGGTAAGTTATATTTGTAAAAGCTTGGATAGTTTTTTAATTGAAGTCCTTTTTAGGAAAAGTCATAGTACACTGCGTAGTAGGAATTTCAAGGTCGGCGACATTTGTCATAGCCTATGTGATGGTTACTAAAAATATGAACGCCGCTGAAGCTCTACAGTATGTCTTTCGAAGAAGAAGGGTGTTTCCTAATCCTGGTTTTTTAAATCACTTGGCTCAACTAAATTCTTTAATAAATACTAAAGGATCTCTTTATTTAACCACAAAATATTATTAAGTATTAAGACAAATTTTACAAATATTTTTTGAAGTATTTTTTAAATATTGTAAATTATTAAAATAACAATTATATCCCAATAAACTTTCTATTTTAAATTGTACATTAAAAACGTAATTTATGACGCCAGCTTTAAGTTATTTAGTTATTTACATTCATGCTTCTTTTAGACACCTACATAGTATGTAACAATCATCGTAGCTGCTTTTGTTTGAAGTGTTGAAAACATTGACTGCATTATTTTTAAACTAATTTTTAAAAGACCATAGCATATACAACATGTTCGTTGTAACATTTGCTATAGGGAATTAGTATGGGAAATTTGAAATATGCCAAATAGTTCGTTCTCGAATAAAAGTCGGTGAAATTAATAGCTGCAATCGGTAGATAAGATATTCTAACGTACTGTCCAAAAATATTACCCTTAATAACAATCCCAATTCTTCAGAAATTATAAATTCATGAATTATTTGCAAAACATTAATTTAAAAGCCGAAAACTGAAAAGTCGATGCGTCTTGTTTCCGTGGTCCAATGGTAGCTAAACCTCACGGGCTCGTGGAATACAAGATCGTACCCCGTTACAAGCAAGACTTTTTTTAAATTTTATTGGTTATTCATCTTTAATTTAATAACAATTTAAATCATTTGTTATTATTCTTTTATTCGAAAAACGTACAAGAAATAATAAATTAGAAATAAAAAATAATGATACCCAATTAATAAAACGTGAGTTCAAGAATTCTCATTACGTATTTATTTCAAATTAAACTAAATAAAATAAGTACTTGTAAAAAGCATCATCAGTTTTCATATCTAATTTATTATTTCTTGTACGTTTTTCGAATAAAAGAATAATAACAAATTATTTAAATTGTTATTAAATTAAAGATTAACGACAAATAAAATTTAAAAAAGTCTTGTTTGTAACGGGGTTCGATCTTGCATTCCACGAGCCCGTGCGGTTTAGCAAGCCGAATGTTAACCATTGAATCACGGAGGCAAGTCGCGTCGACTTTTCAGGTTTCGGCTTTTAAATTAATGTTTTGCAAACAATTCATGAATTTATAATTTCTGAAGAATTGGGATTGTTATTAAGGGTAATATTTTTGGAAAGTACGTTAGAATATCCTATCTATCGATTGCAACTATTAATTTCACCGACTTTCATTTGAGAACGTTTGGCAAATTTCAGATTTCCCATACTAATTCCCTATAGCAAATGTTACAACGAACACGGTGTATAAAATATGTTATTTAACAGTCTGCACTCAATCATTCAAATAAGCTTCTGGTTATAGTAATGGAATTAAAAGAACTTTGTATTGTAACGTTCTTTCTAAAAATAATAACACGAGTGCTGTTTAAATCGTCTATTCACAAACAAATATTTATTTCTATACACTAATGAATACACTATAAATTAACGCTATAATTATAAACCATTAAAAACTATTATTTACAGACTATGAATTTCTAATACAACATTTATATCCACTATTTATTTTGTAATACACAGTTAATGACTTGCTGTTGACTACTCTCTTTTATCCGCGAATCCGCTTTTATACCATCATATAAACGTTCCAGAAGTCGCCCGAACATACCATGTATTTCTAGAATACACTAGAAGGTTAAGTGCATCGCGCTGCCGCTCCGGAATGTTCCACGACCCATTGACGGCCGGACCAGACGATGCGTTGCACTCGTTACACTGCCCCCCTCTTCAAGTCTGTTCTGTCCCAGAACAGGTTTTATGCTCTGGTTCCTGTAAAATGGGTCATGACGATATCGACAGTCTTCACCTCGACTACACGTTCCATTACGGTAGAAATAACAGTCTACACTCTTCGTTGGCCTTAATGCGGGCTGTGGGTCAAAACTGCAGACGAAGATCTTGACGTCCGTACCTCTAAAGACAACTTCCAGCATGTTTCTAACGATTCTCCAATCCAGCTGGTCCCGCCCACAGCCGAGTTTGGGAACTGCCAATTTGTTAATTCCCCTGGTAAGCAACTCGATTCTCAAATTCCATAGTGCCCTCCACAAGTCGGCGTAACTCGGTTTCTGGTAGTAAAACTGCTTGGTTACCAAGTAGTAAATGGATCGGTCATGATCAGGCAAGCGTAAGGATTTACCAACAGAGGGATTTTGTTCTCGAAGTTCATTCAGCCGTCCAAATTTATTTCTAAACACCACTGCGATCCCCCTGGACATACGGAGATCCTCGGAGACACAGTGGGCAATGGAATAATCACCAGGGACCCGGAAGAGATCTTGTTGCATCTCAGTCGTGACTCCGAATCGCGCTTTTCTAGTTCCAGAAAACGCAGCCATAAATTCTCTAAAGGTTGGCTGATCATCTCCAGGCCTTACGGTATTGATAGCCACCTCAGCCTCATCTTCCGGAACTGCGTCATTA
Source organism: Agrypnus murinus (assembly GCA_929113105.1). Lineage (NCBI taxonomy): Eukaryota > Metazoa > Arthropoda > Insecta > Coleoptera > Elateridae > Agrypnus > Agrypnus murinus. The sequence continues at coordinate 139,790,138 of OV816023.1, forward strand.
TTTCCCTCATAGTGCGCCAGACGATTGGAGTGTACCACCTTTGGTTTCCCTCTTGGCAATTTCTGGATGCGATAAATCAAGTCATTTATTCGTTTCTTCACCTGGTATGGACCCTCCCAATTTCGCTGTAACTTTGGAGAATAGCCACGACGCCTTTGCGGGTTGTATAACCAGACAAGCTCTCCAGGTTGAAACCCTCCTTCTTGGGCTCTCACATCGTACGTAGCCTTCATCCGGTCACTCGCGATTCGACTATTATTTCGGGTTCGGTCGTGAATATCCTCCAACTTCTTCTTTAAGTTGATGACATAATCATTCCCGGCTACCTCCTGCTCTATAGGTGGAGACCCAAATTCCAGATCACACGGTAACCGTAACTCGCGTCCAAACATCACAGACGCTGGTGACTGACCGGTTGTTTCGTGGACCGATGCACGATAAGCCATCAGGAACAGATGCAGGTATTGGTCCCAGTCTCGTTGATGATCGGAGACGACCTTGGCCAAATATTTGCCCATTGTTCGATTCATGCGTTCTACCATTCCATCGGACTGCGGATGTAACGGTGTGGTCCGAGTCTTGCGAATGCCCAACAATCGACAGACTTCTCCAAAGAGTACAGACTCGAAATTGCGGCCTTGATCCGAATGCAGCTCCATGGGCACTCCGAAACGACTGAAGAACTCTTTGACTAGTACGTCAGCAACAGTCGCAGCTTCCTGGTTTGGTAGGGCATATGCTTCTGGCCATTTGGTAAAATAGTCCATTGCCACTAAGATGTATTTATTCCCATCGTCAGTTTCGGGAAATGGTCCGGCAATGTCTATAGCTATTCTCTCCAGAGGACTACCCACGTTGTACTGCCTCATAGGTGCTCTTCGTTTCCCCAAGGGTCCGTTGCCAGTGGCACATAGTTCACATTTCCGGCACCACTCCTTCACGTCTTCTTTACAGTTGACCCAATAAAAACGCTCCTTAACTTTCTCCAAGGTCTTTTTCACACCGAAGTGTCCTCCGGAGGCACCGTCATGGAGATGTCGCAATACTGTAGCCACTCGGCTTCTTGGAACCACGAACTGAGACCTAATGGTGGTGCCATCTTCACTCTCCAGTACTCGCTTCAGGAGATCGTCTTCCACCTTCAAGGACTCCCATTGGGCCCAATATGCTTTGAGCGTTCTGTTAAAAGGGCTGACGGCCTCCCAGGCAGGCCTTTCTCCCACGCGCTTCCATTCCAGTACCATTTTTAGTTCGGGATCAGCCTCCTGCTGTCGTTGCAATTCTTCCGGCAACCAATTGTCGTTGACGATGGTAGTCCTTAATACTTGGCAAACCCTCTCTTCCAAACGAGAGCAATGACGGCAATCCGTTGGACAGGGTCTTCTTGAAAGAGCATCGGCATTTCGATGACTAGTGCCCGCTCGATGTTCGGTGTCAAAGTCGTATCCTTGTAATCGTTCGATCCACCTTGCGACCTGGCCTTCAGGATTACGGAATTTTAACAGCCATTTCAACGCTGCATGGTCCGTCCTCAATAAAAACTTCCGTCCGTACAAGTATTTGTAGAAGTGCTCAACGGACTTCACGACAGCCAATAGTTCTTTTCTGGTCACACAATAATTCCTTTCGGCTTTCGACAAAACCTTACTAAAATAGCCGATGACCTTTTCTTGTCCATCCTGTATCTGAGAAAGTACACCCCCAATGGCCAGATTACTTGCATCTGTGTCAAGTATGAATTTCCCTTCTGTCCGTGGATAGCTCAATATTGGTGCTGTTGTCAGGGCACGCTTCAACTGTTGGAAAGCTGTTTCACACTCTCCGCTCCAAACATACTCGCGCCCATCTTCAGTTAACCTTGTCAGAGGCTTCGCTATATTGGCAAACCCAGGAACGAAACGCCTGTAGTAGGTACATAACCCAAGAAAACTACGGACTTGGTGTTTATCTTTCGGTGTTGGCCACTCTTGAACTGCGCGAATCTTATCGGGGTCGGCTGCCACTCCATTTTGTGATACGACGTGCCCGAGATATTTCACTTCCTTTCTGAATATGTGGCACTTTTTCGGACTCAGTTTCAGATTGGCTCCACGTAGTCTTCGGAACACTTCCTCTAGGTTTTTCAAATGTTCGTTGAATGATTTTCCAACTACAATCACATCATCTAGGTATACCAGGCAGGTCTTCCACGACAGCCCTCTCAGGATGGTCTCCATTAGACGCTCAAAGGTGGCCGGAGCGTTACATAGACCAAAAGGCATAACTGTAAACTGCCATAGTCCGGAACCAATAGTGAACGCGGTCTTCTCCCGGTCTTCAGGTTCCATTTCAACTTGCCAATAACCACTCTTCAAGTCCAAAGTCGAAAACCATCGTGAACCAGACAGGGTATCTAACGTGTCGTCGATGCGTGGTAAGGGATAGCTGTCTTTCTTGGTCACGTCATTAAGCTGCCAATAGTCCACACAAAATCTCGTTGACCCGTCCTTCTTACTGACCAGGACCACCGGTGATGCCCATGGACTGCTGGATGGCTCGATGACCCCTTGTTCTTCCATATCAGTAATAATCTTTTCGGCTTCTGCTCGCCTTGCTAGAGGTAGACGCCTCGGCTGCTGACGGACAGGCATAGAGTTGCCTGTATTGATTTTATGTTTTACTATATTTGTTCGTCCCTTCTGGCTATCGTCAAGAGCGAAGATATCTTGGTATCGGTGAACCAAACCCTGTACCTCTTTCACTTCCGTTCTGTTAAGGTCTTCGCACGAGCTAGTAACCATACCCACTAATTTTCCACCATGGTCTTTGGGCACTGGTCTTGGAACATCAGCCATACACCTGGCTACTCGAAATACTGGCACACACTGTCCCACAAGGGTACTCTTCTTCAATGTCACCGGATCCACATTAACGTTCATAATTCTCACCGGTACTCTCTTTCCAACCTTGATCAGCGCTTTTCCCACCAGTATGCCACTATGGATCTTCTTATCACAAACAGGCTCCATCATTCGCACACATCCTACCCGAAGATCTCCATCCAAACCTGCCTCGACAACCATCTCGCTTTGACCAGGCAATATCACATCTTCTGTCAGCAAAACCCTTACGACAGGATCTTCTCGTGGGTGCAACGGAAGTTCTTCGTTACCAACCTTCAAAATACCCTCCTTCAAGTCCAATGTAAAACCAAATTTTCTCAGGAGGTCCATTCCCAAGATGAATTCGTCAATGATGTCGGCTACCAGCACCTCATGATCACGTTCTTCACTTCCAATGCCAATCTTCATCTTCACCACTCCGCGTGTTGGTATTACTTCTCCCGTCGCTGTACGGAGTTGAGTAGTTGTCTGTAACAGCTTCATACTTGTTCGTAGAACGTTAGGGCGTATGATGGATTTTGTCGCCCCCGTATCAATGAGCAGTGGAACAATTCGATTCGCAATTTTCCCATCTATGAACAAACTGCTGGTACTATTCCCTGATGTTACGGCATGGACGATGATCTCTGGGGCATCTTTACTAACAGTCAACGTTCGCCCTCTCTTGCCAACCCCTTTTAACTTTTCCGACGGTTGTACTTTTGTTATTTTGGGACAACGCCGTTCTACATGTCCTTGTTCGCCGCAGTTCCAGCAACGGGGCCCTCGAACTTCTTGATGATTCTTCTTACGGCTTTCTTCCTTCCGAAGAACTCTCAGTACTAACTCCTCTAGGTGATCTTTAGAACCTTCTTCTTCCTCCACAACGGCCCGAACACGCCCGTGACCTCGGGACGCTTGCTTTGCAGCTTCAAATTCTAAGGCGTGAGCAAGCGCATCATCAGTTGTTCTTGGTCGTGCTAGCCTCAATGATTGTTGTGTTTCCCCGTCTCTTAACCCATCAATGAAGGTCTGCACAGCGAGCTGTCCCAGAAATGAATCGGGTGCCGTAGGGTACGCCAATCGGACAAGTCGCGCAACATCGGCTTCAAACTCCTGCAGGCTTTCTCCATTCTTCTGGATACGATTCTTCACTTGCGCGTGATACACTTGTTGAAGATGCGCGTCTCCATATCTCATCTCCAATCTAGACACTAACAATTGATAATCATTTTCCTGTCCTGCTGGGATTGTTTGCAGGACGTTCAACGCGTCTCCACGCAAAGCCACAGTTAAAGAAACGGCCTTTTCCTTGCGTGTCCATCCGTTGGCCCCAGCGGCCGCCTCAAATTGTTTGTAGTAGGTGGACCAAGGTATCTTTCCATCGAACGTGGGTGGTTTTACTTTTATCCCTACGGCAGGAACCTTTTCTTCTTTAAATTGTTTCTTTACTTCATTAAACGGCCACTCAGAAGTTGAGGGAAACCGTAGTTGCCTCATTCTATCTTCCAGCATTTCGATCATATCGTCTTTCTTAGTTGTTGGTGGTAATTGCATTTGGGCTATTTTCTCTTCTACCATCTTTATTACCCTATCTTGTTCCGCCAATCTACCTTCCAATAGTCCTAACGCACTGGCATTCTCCAAAAATTCTTCGAAAACTTTATCTTCCAACGCTTTGACATTTTCCAACAATTCTCCTTTCAGCATTTTAACATTTTCTTCCAGTGCTTTAGTATTTTCAAGTAATTCTTGTTTAAGCATTCTAACATTTTCTTCGGACTTTCTAGAATTCTCTTCGGACTTTTGCAGTAATTCTTCTTTTAAAATTCTAGAATTCTCTTCGGACTTTTCCAGTATTTCTTCTTTTAGCATTCTAACATTATCTTCGGACTTTCTAGAACTTTCCAGTAACTCTTCTTTCATTTTACTTAATAACAAATTAGTATCAATAGCGGGTCCAGGTATTTCGAAGCGGTAATTTTCAGGATCTTCCTTCTGTTCTAAAAGCCATTCTCTTAGCCGATTTATCAAAACTTCTTTCTTTCCATTACTATCCAAGTCCCTCTCGTCCAATTCCCGTTTTAAATCTATTACTAAGAGATCTTTTAATAGTTTCATCACCATTTTGTTGAAATTAATTTTAACACTAAAAATTTATTCTCACAGCACTTTATTTAATTATTACGCGATTTTATTTATTTTAAAACTCCACACCTGACATCACTGTAACGTTCTTTCTAAAAATAATAACACGAGTGCTGTTTAAATCGTCTATTCACAAACAAATATTTATTTCTATACACTAATGAATACACTATAAATTAACGCTATAATTATAAACCATTAAAAACTATTATTTACAGACTATGAATTTCTAATACAACATTTATATCCACTATTTATTTTGTAATACACAGTTAATGACTTGCTGTTGACTACTCTCTTTTATCCGCGAATCCGCTTTTATACCATCATATAAACGTTCCAGAAGTCGCCCGAACATACCATGTATTTCTAGAATACACTAGAAGGTTAAGTGCATCGCGCTGCCGCTCCGGAATGTTCCACGACCCATTGACGGCCGGACCAGACGATGCGTTGCACTCGTTACAGTATATTTCGATCTCTAGTTTCAGTGGCGGATTTAGGCACAAGCGTTGGAAGCGGCCGCTTCAGGACCCACAAGTCAGGGCCCCCCAGAGGCCTCCTGCCAAGGACCTTACTGGACACGCGACAAATAAAAATTATTGGCGTTGTAATTCACTTTCTCGCAAAAAGTGAAACACGAAACAGATCATAGCACGAAAAAGCAAGCTATCAGAGCGATAGGAAAAATATTGTAACGGAGTATACTGTTTCACAGCAGACCTGCGGGGAATGTATCGTCTCTGTCGGTTCGAATGTTGGTCTACTCGCACAATCAGCGCGGTCATCCGACTACTATGATGACTAATTTTTGAATTAATGGTTTCTGATAGACATTCGGTGAACAGTAGCGGATTTACGCACAAGCGGTGGAAGTGGTCGCTTAATATTAATATTAATATTAATATTAATATTAATATTAATATTAATATTAATATTAATATTAATATTAATATTAATATTAATATTAATATTAATATTAATATTAATATTAATATTAATATTAATATTAATATTAATATTAATATTAATATTAATATTAATATTAATATTAATATTAATATTAATATTAATATTAATATTAATATTAATATTAATATTAATATTAATATTAATATTAATATTAATATTAATATTAATATTAATATTAATATTAATATTAATATTAATATTAATATTAATATTAATATTAATATTAATATTAATATTAATATTAATATTAATATTAATATTAATATTAATATTTATATTAATATTAATATTAATATTAATATACGTCAATATTAATATTAATATTAATATTAATATTAATATTAATATTAATATTAATATTAATATTAATATTAATATTAATATTAATATTAATATTAATATTAATATTAATATTAATATTAATATTAATATTAATATTAATATTAATATTAATATTAATATTAATATTAATATTAATATTAATATTAATATTGTGATTTGCGCCTGGTATATTTAGAACTACATATATTTCAAATGTAATCAGAAAATCTCTGGTGTACAATTCGTCACTATTATATTAATATTAATATTAATATTAATATACGTCAATATTAATATTAATATTAATATTAATATTAATATTAATATTAATATTAATATTAATATTAATATTAATATTAATATTAATATTAATATTAATATTGTGATTTGCGCCTGGTATATTTAGAACTACATATATTTCAAATGTAATCAGAAAATCTCTGGTGTACAATTCGTCACTATTATATTAATATTAATATTAATATTAATATTAATATTAATATACGTCAATATTAACGTTATTAATATTAATATTAATATTAATATTAATATTAATATTAATATTAATATTAATATTAATATTAATATTAATATTAATATTAATATTAATATTAATATTAATATTAATATTAATATTAATATTAATATTAATATTAATATTAATATTAATATTAATATTAATATTAATATTAATATTAATATTAATATTGACGTATATTAATATTAATATTAATATTAATATAATAGTGACGAATTGTACACCAGAGATTTTCTGATTACATTTGAAATATATGTAGTTCTAAATATACCAGGCGCAAATCACATTAGTCCACCCAGTTTCATTTTTGTTAAAGAATGTCCCACAGAATTTATTCCGTTTATCTTTTGTTCTATGAGGTGGCCGTTTCTTGTTGCTATAGTGAAGTGCTACTACTGCATCTAACCCATACCAATGTTCATGACATTCAACTAGGGGTTGCAACATACACTGCCCCTCCGAACCTTTTGAGTGCCCTGTTTCCATTAAAAGTTCCATTAAGTAATCTTACAAATTACAGACGAGAAAGTTTTCCTTCAGCGTTTTAGCAAAAAAGTCACAAATGATGCTCAACTTAGTTCGCCCATTTTAATTTTTGACAAAGAACACCTCACGATTTATACCCTGAATGGTCTACGACGTTGTTATTTATTGGTGGTATATAGTACATATCGTCGCCGTTAATGCATATGAACTTAATTCTTTGAAATGTTGTAACTAGCAATGTTGCTAGTTGCGATTTCAAAGAATTCATCATGCCATCTGTAACAAAGTTTTTATAAGCATTTAAACTGCGCTCCTGGAAAATTGCTAGAAAATAGTTCCGCTAGTATGCATTAACGTCGACGATATGTATGAATGAGCACTGTGATCCAGTGATATGTATGTGTGCGTGTAGTATCCAATGCAACGAATATAAACAAGGAGTCAGAAAATAATTCAGAAACCAAATAGTTCAAGCATTCATTCTCTGATCTTAACAGTAAAAGAATAAAGCATTCATTAACCTCAAACAGTCTTTCAAACAAACAAACACAGAAGATATTACATGTGGTGACAGCCGACTTTAATTGAACACTCAACAATCTGTCAAGAAACTTACCCTTGCAAGCATACGATTCAAGATACCAGGATCCTATTGATGAAGCAGATGTCGAGAAATCAATTAGCATAATTCCAGTAGAGGATCAATACTCTCTCAGCACCACCACTACCAGTACATGGAGAAGTTCCATCGCTGAAGTCATAATCTATCTGAAGTCACGGTTGTATAAAGTTTTTTCTGTTCTAAATTTTTCTGCCATCAAAGCAGACTATCTACAGCATTTAAAGAAAGTATTTCAACGCCTATATCATTACGGTTAACTATCAAATTAACAAAGAAACAATCTTTGAAGCCAAAGAACTAACTTGTCTCGACCACACAGTGAACAGTGATGGAGTTACGCCGCAAGTTTCAAAAGGAGAAGCTATTCATAACTTTCCAATCCTTAGAATGCAACAAGAATTATGCCATTTCGTTGGCATAGATTGTCGACTTAAACCTGAGCTAAACCTATTTATTTCAGAAAAAGTTTCAGAACCCTACAAGAAACCCACACAACAGTGTGTCGCAGAACGTATAATTACAAATCGGTTGTTGTGAACTTCAATAAACGGTCGTACCAAAAATTCGTTACTTCGTATGATCGGGGACACAGGGAATACATAGCAGATAAACTCGGATGCAGCCCATTACAAATCCTTCTTATCTTTTTTTGTACCGTTTATGTATAGAACGTTCGCAATTACTTTTTGTTACCTATTAGACATATTTGTGTACATACATTTACTATTTTCCTTTTATGTTGCATATACGATTATGATCCAACCAACAACCTACAAGTCCAGCAGAATCCTCATACGTTCCTCTTAGTTTAAGTTTTGTAGTTTTTAGTTATTTAATTTTGCAACGAGCCCTAAAATTAAGAATCTGCTGTCTTAATTTTAACCGTTTTCAATTATCTCATTCGATTATTAGCTCATTTCTATAGGTTAAGTTCTTATCATTGTAACGAACATTAACATTAAGAGCCTTGTACTAACTTTAATCAATTGTAAAACCAGCCAAAGAAAAAAACGCGGTATTTTACGTATCTATCAAGCTACTTTACAATCACAACCGCATCTTATGCGTACATTCACTAGTTCTTTCCAATCCTGTCCTCAAGCAAACTGATGGAGACTTTTTCTACTGGAAAAATTCTAAAAAACAAGGGAGCAATAAATGTGATGATCACCGTTGCCTTGGATACTTTGTAGTATCCAAGGAAACAATGTAAACGAGGGATCAGAAAATAATTCAGAAACCAAATAGTTCAAGCATTCATTCTCTTATCTTAACAGTAAAAGAATAAAGCTTTAATTAACCACAAACAATCCTTCAAACAAACATACAAAGAAGATATTACAGTACTTTTATACTAAAAAATTTAATCAAGTTCTTGAAATTTATCGTTTGATTACTACGGAAAATGACATATGTACTTTTCCACCTTATTTAGAAACCATCCACATTCCCCGGAAATTAACTTTTCCGTATTATGTTGCGTTGTATCACTTGTTCGAAAATCCTGTTAACCTTACTCTAATCATTTATATAAAAAATCAATTCAGTTATAAAGTCCTACTTAAAGATACCATTGATATGAACACATGGATTGTAGGTAGTAATATATGCTTTCAATCATACAAATATAACTTTATAAATTTATATCACTCTCCAAACTCTAATGATGCTCAATTTCTAATGAAACTTGAAAATTTGTTTAATGGATATGCTAGTAGATCACAGACCTTACTAATTATCGGAGACTTTAATATTGACCTATTAAAGGATTCATATTATGAAAATAGGCTGAGAACTTTGATTAAAAATAATGGACTACATCAGATTATCGACCAACCTACAAGAATCACTAAGGACAGTGCTACACTTATAGATCTTCTTGTATCTAATGAAAAATCCATTGATGCCCAGGTGCACCATGTTCCAAAAATAACCGATCACTCAATAATAACTGTAAATGCAAAAGTGAAAGAAAAATATGAAGAATATACAATACAACACAGAGACATGAGCAACTTCAATGAAATGCAATTTCAATTAGATCTAATGGATCAACCATGGAATCCGGACTGTACAAACACCAATCAACTAGCAGAAACATTAGTTAAAACCATAATGAACACACTCAACAGGCATGCTCCAACTGTTAAAAAACCATTAAATGTCAATGGAGTTGTAAGCGTTGGTGGACCCCAGAAATAGCCTTGGAAATTGAAGAAAAGGACAGATTATATAAAAGAGCAATCTTTACACAAGAAGAAAGATTGCCGTCGTTGAGACAGAAGATATGATCGCAACTACGCAGCCGGATGATTATCGTGTCAACTATGGAAGTAATGAAGAATTAGGAAAGGTTACAGAGTCAACAAGTTATTCCACGGACTTTATACGTATTAGTATTTCTGCGAGGGCATACAACGACGAATCAGAGATCCGTAGAACTACAATAGTCATAGAAAACAACTTATGATCTATATACTTGTATTATGCTGTGTATACTAAATAAATGTTTGTAAAATATCTTTATATGTTTTATTTATATCACGCCCATACTCTGATTTCTTGTCCAACAGGGCGGACTCTGCCATTTTTTTTGTTTCAAGACTGTTTGCAAGGATGTATAACCTCAGGGTTAATTAATTGAGGTTGACCTGCAGAGCATATGTGCGGGATTGGAACACCTGGAAAGCCTGCCGCCGACCTCTAAAATATAAGCCTTCTAAGCTAGTAATTATTAGCTGCCTGCCTGCCTGCCTGACCTTCTTTTTTTTATATGAACACTTGATAAATTTAATTGTTATACAAAACAAATGATAATTATCTAAAACGTAGACATTTAAAACACACACACAGGTAAGACAGGAATTATAATAATAATAATAATAATAAATGAATTTATTTCTCTAACACAACTTAACCAATACATATTAAGAAAACAAGGTATACCTAATTATATAGAGAAATCATAAGGCTGCCAATTCAAATTAGTAGTTTCCTACCCTTGCTCTTCCATTGGCACCTTAACCTACTAATATAATTACAAATAAATAATATAGTTGCCTATTTCTAAAATATAAGCTATAAACTAAAGTAAATAGAAAAAAAAAACAAAATATTCTGTGACTGCGTAATTTCACATACTAAATCGTTCCAGATACAGTATAAAAAATATGTAAGAAATGAAAAAAAAAAAGAAAAACTGCGATTATCCTGTTTGTAGTTCATATAGATGCTTATACATATGAATCTTAAAGGAATTTTGAGAAAGTTCGTTTAATTTCTGTGGTAGATTGTTATAGATTTTATAAATTTGAAATTGAAAAGAACGTTCAAACAAAGCCGATTTATGTTGAGGTGGAGAAATTGTTCCTTTATATCTTAAATTTAAAGTATGTACATCAGTTCTGAACTTAATTTTGTTGTGTAGGTAAGCTGGCTGTTTAGTTTGAATAATCCTGTGACAAAGTGAAGCAAATCGCAAACAACGTCGATTTTTCATATTTAACCATTGCAGATCTTTCAGCTTGTGTGTTATATGTTCGTATTTACGTATGCCAAATATCAAACGCAAGCATGAGTTCTGCACTCTTTGAATTTTACGTGAAGTATCCTGTGTAATCGAGGATCCGTAAATTTCGCTACAATATAAAAAGTTAGATAAAACAAGTGAATTACAAAGCAGGGTTTTTGTTTCAGTAGTTAATATTTGTCTATGGGGATAGATTAATTTCAGTGCCTGAATACTTTTATTTATGCGCGTGTGTATGTATTTCTCATATCGGAAGGTATTATCTATAATAAGACCTAAATTCTTAGCTTCTTTTTTGATAGGAATAGAGATCCCTCCAATCGCTACGTTAATGTTGTCAGTTAAAAATTCAATAAAGTCTTTATTCCCAAACAAGATAACAACTGATTTTTGAGGATTTATAATTAAAGAGTGCTGTTGTGACACCATATTTATAGCATTGAGATCGGCGTTAATATCACGTACAGCATCTCGATAATTAACTGGACAAAACGAATGCAGAAGTTGAGAATCGTCAGCGAACATTTTCAATTTACACGTTTTAACGTATGTGTGAAAAGTGGAAGTATATATTATGAAGAGAAGGGGCCCCAATATGGAACCTTGAGGTACTCCTCTTACTACTGGTAAAAAGCTAGAAATTTCATTGTTTATTGCTACACACTGTACGCGATTGGCTAAGTAACTTTCAAGGAGTGAAACCGCAGAACCCGACAAACCAATGTAATTAAGAACAGATAATAATATTTTATGATTTATTGTATCGAAAGCCTTGCTGTAGTCGAGCAATGCGAGAACCGTTATTTTATTTTGGTCACTAGCAGCTAGTATTTCATCTATGACGTACAACAAGGCTGTCGTACAACTTCTGTTCGGCCTAAAACCAGATTGTGTCTCTGGAAGTATACTATTGTTATGTAGGTACTCTCGTAATTGCACGTTTATAACTTTTTCATAAATTTTGGATAAGACAGGGAGTAAACTAATGGGCCTTAGGTCTTTAAATTCTTCAGGTCTCAATTTTTTGGGTAGAGGAATAACTACTGCTTTCTTCCAACAATTTGGAAAGGCACTTGTTTGTAATAAATAATTAATGATATGGGTTAAATACGGAAGCAATATTGGCATGGCGTATTTTATAATTTCAATATTAAATCCATCATATCCAGAAGCGTTAGTTTTAATTTCATTAATATATTGAAGAACGTCTAATGTATTTACTTCTTTAAATTGAAATTGCATTGCATTAAGGTTTAATTGATTATTTTCATAGAAACGTATAATTTCATCTTCATCTAAATTACTAACGTTAGGAATGGAGTTTAAGTAAAAATGGTTAATTAAGTTGGCTTGAGCTAGGTATTCTGGAATTTCACCCCTTGCCTTAACACCGATGTTTATATTTTTTAGTTTGTTCCATAATTGTTTAGAAGTACTATTCTTAGCTGTAAACTGAAAATAAGCTTTCTTCTCAACTTTTAACATGTAATTAACAAGATTACGCAACGATTTGTAATAATCCCATTTGGCAGAAGACTTTGTTAGGCGGTATTTGGTTAGAGCTTTATCTCGAAGTTTCATGGCAAGTTTAATGTTGTCGGTTAACCATGGAATTCGTGGTTTAGATATAAGAACGGTTTTAAGGGGTGCATGCAAATTGATTATTTGAGTTAAGTTATCGTTTAAAAACTTTAATTTTTCTTCACCATCATCTAATCGAAATATATGTTGCCATGGTATTCTTCGCATATCCTCTTCAAACACGTTCAAATCGAAATTCTTAAAATCTCGTATTAGTTTACGTGTAGGTGTTTGAGAAGAATATCTAATGTTTAAATTGCAAAATGTTAATTCATGATCGGCAATTCCATGTGCAGTACCGGACTCCTCCACAATATCAGTATTATTTATTAAAATAACGTCAAGTAAGGTTCTACTGTTTTGGGTTATGCGTGTTGGTTCAGTAATTATTTGAGACGCGTTTAAACCATCCACCATTGATTGAAAATATATGACATCAGGTTGGTCGATCGCTAACATATTTATATTAACGTCACCAACACAACAAACGTAATCAGCAAGATTAAGCAACAGAGTTAACGACTGCTCCAATTCATCACAAAAATACTTGTAAGAAACAGTCTGAGACCTATAAACACACCCTACTCCAAGTGACACTTTTTTGAATTTTACGCATAACCAAACTTGTTCAATTGAATTGTTTGTATTTATAATTAAACACTTATAAAGGTTTTTAACATAGATGCAAACGCCACCACCTCTACCTTCTCGATCAAAACGAAATAAATTATAACCATCTATATGGACGGCATCATCAGAAATTTCTTTTGAAATCCAGGTTTCACTGATAGCTAAAATATCGTAATCGCAATTGATCAGTAATAATTTAATATCATTAATCTTTGGAACTAATGATCGTACATTGACATGTGCAATTTTTATTCCACATGTTCCCATATTAAATGTATTATTGATTAAAAAGAAACAATATGAACATTAATTAAATTTCGTTAATTATTAAAGATATATTAATATCTAATGTTAAGACATTAGATGGAATCATTTTACTTTTTATGGGAACACATGATAATAAGATTAAATAAATATTATTAATATACTATTTGTAAATATTTACTAATATCAATATCAACGAGCAACAGACTGGTTGTTTATCTTTGCAAGTTGCAAGAAATATACAAACGCATTGTAGCTGTATTTCTAATTTATGATATATTGCTTACTTTAAGTTATTTAGATCATTTAAAGATCGTATATGTTTAATTGTTTTGTTATCGACCTTTACAAAAACTTTACATTCACTTGTCCATACCATTCTGGATCCGAATTTTTTTACCGCAGCCTGGAGTAGTTGCTGTCTAAGTTTGGTTAAGTCTTCACGAATAACAATGTGTGTGCCTTTTAAAAGCCGTTTATTTTTATAAATTAGTGTTTTAGTGTTGCGACTTAATAACTTAACAATAATGGGTCTATGCAGACCTTCTTTGCCAGGAAGCCTGTGACTACAATCGATGTCCTTAATAGATAGTTCAAGATTTAATTTTTCTCGACACAAATCACTGATTACCTGGTTGGTGTTTTCGCCTTTCTTTTCAGGCACCCCGAAAATCCGTAAGCTGTTTTTTCTAGAATACTGTTCGCTTTCATCCTTATACAATCGCAGCTCAGATTTAACTTCAGCCAATTCTATTTCCAACTGGGACACTTTTTCATCGTACGCTTTAATTTGAACCTTGAATTCGTTTGCAATGCATTCACTTATTTTTTTGGACAGGCTATCCCATACGATCGAAGAACTGACCACTCTCTCAATCACCTTTTTAATAAGAGCTTCTTCTTCAGTTGAAGAACGTGTAGATCGTGAATCAGGCATGTTATTCATTTGCTTCTAATTGAGTTATTATTGAAGTCGCTACAAGCGTCAAACACGTCTACTCGCTAAGCGTGCACATCACAGAATTATTGAACGAATTGATCTTAAATTTAGGTCGTTTACAAGAAATTCTGGGGTGCGCTTTTATAAACTCGGTGGTTAAGTTGTTTGCAGAATGCAAGGCTTGATATGAATAAATTGCTCCTTAATGTTAAGAAGTGTTTAATTATCTCGCTTTTTCCCCTAGAACCTTTTCTTGTATTTTTAACTATGATAATTTAGAAGCTAGTTAAGTCTACATGTACAACTTATTATAAAATATATTATAGAGACTCAGGAATCAAAATTCGAACTGTTTTATATTAGCTTCATTAGAGCTTTATGAAATAGAAAAACATAATACTATACTAATAATTCCGGTTGAAAAGAGTTGTAAAATCGAACTTTTATAATTAACTTAAGCTGTTACAATGATAGAATGGCGCGACGTATTTGGGCTTTTGTATCCGAGCTCAGGTATAATAAATAGTACTATACTTTTTATTGTATCCATCGATAAATATTAATTTCGTATTTTGTATGCATCTGATAGATATTTGTGTTGCATTATGGATAATTCATTATTTCTTATTCAATTTTGATGTTTTAACATAATATTCGATACAACATCGGATGATTGCTTCGTTTGAGGATGCAAATAACCAATACCGGCATAAATTACATTTTTAAGATCTAGTATTATAGAGACGAGGGTATTAACGGCCCTTAAAGTGTGATTTGGATAAATGAATTGATTTCTTAGAAATAACTTTCATAAAAATAGATCGCTTTCAGCCCCTTTTCCCCGAGATGTCCAGAGGTTATCTGTATGCATCATTTGTTGTATTGAGGTAAAAAAGGTTGATATTATGATATCCGCCTACCTGCGTGATAAACATCTGTGGTAATGGCAGCCTAATATCTTGTTCAGACAGGCAAAAAATGTTAATCTAGCTAAGAATTGTTTCGATAGCTTTATCGGTTATAGTTTTATTCACTATCGTCATCTATAGAGGTGCTTCTGAGAAGCGATGTATTTGCATAATACTAAGGGACCATCTAATCAGATAGATCTTCTCCTTTTTAAAATAGCGGTACATTTGTAATTTCAAGCTGAATTTAACTATCTGATGGTTGGCATATACATAAGGGCTGTTATAATTTACGTCGTAATACATTTTAAGATGCTCTAAGTTATCTGGCTATCCGATCTATACATATACAAACAGACTGGATGTCATTAAAAGGTTGAATTCATATTATTTATTATTTACAGCTTTAAACGCTGTATATCTACCTTAAGAATAAATATATCTATTTTAAAAAGGGTAAGATCTTTATCATTTATTGAAAAATGGTCCTGCGTTCTTACCTGCATCATATTTAATTGTTTGTAAATTATAATGAGTTAACCACCTTTAAGTTTGGATGTATACAGACAGGTTGGTGCGAGAATTTGATCTGTCAGAACTTGTATATCGTATTATATAAAAGGCTGGGTTGTAATTGCGGCATCGTTATCAACGACCCCCTCAAAGATAAGTGAACGCCCTTTCGAGCCGATTACCGAGTTACTGGATGTAATAAGGTGGAATTTAAATAATACGATACATAAATCAGTTCAGTTCATATATTAAAATGCTATGCGGAAACCCTATTTTAACACCTTTTTATGAATTTAAAAGATGGTGAAAAGATAAAGGTTTGAAAGGGATATAGTCTATAGTCGTAAGAGGCTAACCAGTATACGGGTTTTGATCATTTAACATTTATATTATGCTTTTATCGTTACTATTTTGCTATTCAAGTCGTCCCTAATTATGATTAAATGAGAAAACGTGTTATAGATCTGTTCAAATTCGATTGTCTAGAAAATGGGTAGATGTTATATCTCAAAAGTATTATGTAAAATTGAATAGAAATTGCGAACAGGCTTGCTGTTTATTATGCTGTAGATTTAAATGAAATGACTAATAGATTCTGCTTTTGTATACTTTTAAATGTTGAATCTTTTAAATGTAAGGTTATTAAATTTCAAGATGGATGGTGTATCAGCTGTTACAAACTAATTGTGGATAAGGCTTAATTAATAGAGAGAGAAAACTATTGGGAATTAGATAACTTATCAAATAGGCCGTGGTCAGTAGCTATATGTTTTATTAATTGTTATCATTATTCTGTTAAGAAATATTTCAGTCAGCCCTCTGGAGTTTTTTTTGGTCTACCCTTTGCTGCTTGTAATATACTTTTATGAAATTTGTTGTAAATTGATTAGAATGAGAAGTTAAATATATCCCCTACTTAGTTATATGCTATGCTTTAATAGTTTTTTATCTGGACAGGTAATAATGCATTCAATGTGACTGGTGTATTTTATAGCATATACCCGATTCATCATAATAATATATGTAATTTGAAACCATAACCTCTCGGTCCACGTTTTGTTGCAGCCATTGCGTCAGAATACATATATCCCGTGTTGTGTTGTTTATTAAAAAGGTTGTTATAATATTATTGAATGCTAGATACACAACTGAGTTAATGACCCGCCTAATATCTTGTTCTGACAGGCAAATTCTACAGGTAAATGCCAATCTATCTGAGAATTGTTTCGATAATTTTTTATCGTTTATAGCTTTATTAAATAGTTTATCCTTCTAAAACTCTCATATTTAAGCTATCTAACGTATATCTAATATCATGATCTTACGTCATAGGGTCACATGTCTTATAGACGTGATGAAACTTGAATGTTTTAATTAATCATAATATCTGAAACATTTTAGGATATATTTACATGTTTTTTATTTTTTAATTTATTTTAAAAGAAAGATTATTTATTGCTTTGAAGGCATGCTTTTACATTGCAAAGGTTGAAAAAGGGATTTTTAAACGTTTTCCTAGCGATTCATGTTTGCTCAGTACAATTCATTTCATTTTTCTCGAATTTTATATAATAGTAAAAGTACTTTAGTGTCTTTATTATATGTTAACATCATATATAATAATCTAACTGGTAAGCAATAGAATATATTTTCTAATTACCTTCAGCCTGATAAATTTGTAAAGGAGTCCTAATCAGTTTAGTACCTTATTAGATCAAAATTCTTAAAATGTTACCTGCTTGTCTATATTTGTTTTCGATAAGCGTAGGTATAAGGTATCCTTAAAGTAAACTCTATTACGAACTGTTTTTTCATAAAAAGGAATGACTTGAAAAAAATATAATGCTTTCTACTTAATTTATAATGAAGTTGATTAATTATATCTAGTATTTATGGAAAACGTAATATTACAGAGGCTTCAACTAATATAATTCTCTAATTTGATATTTCGGATCTATGGATGAAATAATATTTATAATAGTTATGCAATAGTATTTAGAAAAGAAAGTTATAAAACTGATGATAAAGGTTACCTTGATTTGTTGTTAACACTTAGAAAGAATATATACACTTTTGTTAATAATATAAACAATTTCAATACAATTTAAACACGTTTGAAGTTTAAAATAATATGTATTTATAATAGCTCTACAAGCTTGTCTTAACATGAAATCGCGTAGATGTCAAGATATTACACAGGTGTGCGCTGTCGCGCGCCGGACCGAGTCGCGGATGACCTCGAGTCGCGAGTCGGCGCACTATCATTTGTCACGTTTTCGGCGTTTTTGGACCTCCATAAGAAATAACATGGGATTTTGTTTTCGAACTGTCCTAGCTATACTACTTACAACACTTTTTAAAAGCGAACAATGTTAATTTTTATGAGACCAATAACTCTGACGTAAAAGCTGCAGTGGTAGAACGTTTTAATAGAACTCTGAAAACTTGCATGTACCGCTATTTTACTTATGTGAACACTAATAGATATGTTGATATATTAACTGATTTGATTACAGCATACAATAACCGATATCATTCAAGTATAAAAATATCACCGAACGAAGTTAATGATGAAAACATTCTTCAGGTCTGGAATAATTTATATAGAAAGGGTGTAGGGGAAAGCAGAAAACCTAAACTTAAACTACACCAACACGTAATAAACCAAAAACATATTCGAAAAAGGATACATAAACAATTGCAGCGAAGAGATTTTCAAAATACGTCAAGTTATTAATCGAAAACCACCAGTGTACCGGGTTAGAGACTTGAATAACGACGAGGTGGAAGGTGTTTTTTATGAGCAGGAACTTCAGCCGGTAACTATTAATTCAAATACTTTGTTCAAAATAGAAAAGATCGTCGACGAGAAAGGACGTGGAAAAAACAAACGTTTTCTAGTCAAATGGTTAGGCTACAGCGATAAGTCAATTCTTGGGTGACAGCTTCAGACATTAAACAAATATGATTCAAGAAGAATTTTACCTAACCTTGCTAAGCAACAGCTCTATGAATTATTTTCCCAACAACACAACATCAAAATTCACTACTCAGTTACCAAAAAGGATAAGATTGGGTGGAAAATGGGCTGTAGGAATAGCCGAAATACAATACCCGTATTCATTTTTATCAGAATCTAATACAGAAAATTTATTTATTACCGAACACTACCTCCTAATGAACACTTCGATAAAAGTTATATTGAACAATTGTTACGTGAAGCAACGGAGCATTTTAAACAAGATTCGAAAACGGTGTATAATGATAAAAATGGGTGGTATGTATTTTCCATTCCCCCAGGAAATTACGAGAAGATTGAAGATATAATCACGAAAATGAACGATCACGTAATTTTGACTAAATTGCTAAACTTCGATTATAATGAAATCACCAAACGAGTGTCTATCAATATAAAAGAAAAACTAGCGTATATAGGAATGTCTCAAAGACTGGCGCTTCAACTAGGATATAGACCAGGTATTAATTTAGCTAAACATCCATACACTTCACATCCCGCAAATATATGGATGGGATTGCCATCGCAAATGTTTGTGTATGTCGACATAGTGTAGTAATTTATTAAATAATTAAACAATCATATTGTAATAAGTATATTGTACTGTAAATAAAAGGTATTTTTTTTTTAATTTGACGTCCAGGTTGACTACGAATTAGTTAACAGCCTTGGTGGTGTAATGTCTGGCGTGCCGGACTTTCACCCAAGCGGCCCGGGATCGACTCCCGGCGCTGGCAGATCTGGTTAAGGTTTTCTGCAGTTTTCCTTAGCTGTAACACAAATGTGGGATTTGCGCTGTTCCATCTATAAGTCGGCTGCAGCCGCATATTGGGCCTACATAATAATAATAATCGCTCCCTCCCTCCCGCACAAGCTTATAGCTTCTGGGGCCTTGGTTTAGGTTATGGGTTGTAGTAATTATTATTATTATTATTATTTTGTGAACGTACCACACTTACATGCACCGAAACGTGCGTTAATGTCGAGGTGTTACTTGTCATTTGTTGTGTCACATAAATTATCTTAATTTATTTTATTTAATTTTAAAAGATTTTAAATTGCATAAGTTAAATTAGCACAAGCTCATGGGGCTGAAATAGAGGGCGTACTCAGAATCTGAACTAGAGGAGGGCAACTCATTTTAGTTTCGAGGAAACAGGGCAAAGTGAAACACGACGATTCTTTTCAAAATAAAACTCAAAACTATTGCAAAACTATTGCAAAAAATGCATGCTGATTCGCTTCCCACCGTGCTACACATACGCATCAATTTGAAAAGGGCTTTATTTTCTTTTATTTTTCTTCTAGGGGGCGGTAGCGGCCTCTTTCAATTCTTTCAAAGAATACTACTATAGCGTTCTTTTTAAATAATACTAAAGGTGCTGTTTTAATTGTATATTATCAAGAGAAAATATTTACACTAACACTAATTACAAACAACTATAAACAAACTTAGACTAATTTAATTTACACAAATATTTATTTCAAAAAGGATTTATATCACACTGGTATTTATACTACCCAGGATGCGCGAACGTGTCTGGCTGGTTGACTAATTCCCTCCTCTTGCGCGGTGGCGGCTTATATGCATACGTCCACGGTCTGGAATAATCGCTTACAGTCTGGAAAATTGTAGATACAACGGAAATCTTCTCGCTTGTTCGCCACTAGACATAGAGGTTTATTACACTACTATAAAATAATTCCAAGAATTATTTCACCCTTTTTAAATTTTTACGAATTCATGTTATTATTCGAGAACAATGAATGAAGGTTAGTAAGTAAAAATGCGGATTAAATTCTTTCAAAAAAATACTACTATAAAATAGTTCCAAGAATTATTTTAACCTTTTTAAGTTTCCATGAATTTATTTTAATATTCAAGGGCAATGAGTGATGGTTAGTAAGTAAAAATGCTGGTTAAATTCTTTCAAAGAATACTACTATACAATAGTTCCAAAAAGTATTTCACCCTTCTTAAATGTATACGAATTCATTTTAATATTCGAGGACAATGAATGAAGGTTAGTAAGTAAAAATGTGGATTAAGTTCTTTCAAAGAATACTACTATAAAATAGTTCCAAAAATTATTTTACCCTTTTTAAATTTCCATGAATTTATTTTAATATTCGAGGACAATCAGTGAAGGTTAGTAAGTAAAAATGCGGGTTAAATTTTTTCAAAGAATACTACTATACAATAGTACCAAGAATTATTTCACTCTTTCTAAATTTCCGCGAATTCATTTTAATATTCGAGAACAATAAATGAATTTACTGTCTCTAGCCTTACAATGTGAAACTCCATAATCATAAAATATAATAAAATTTAAAAGATGAAGTTTCACGAGTTTTTAATAAATTCTTAGCCTTACATTGGTTTTGACAATAAATGTCATTATCAAAGGTGTAGATAAGATTGATAAACGAACACGTTGCTAAGTATAAATAGACAATAGGTAACTATATACAATACATACAAAAACTAAATAGCTAACTCATCTAATAAAGGAGAATTACAAAGCTCAGTTTCAGTTTCAGTTTCAGTCAAAAAATGTAAGAATTTGATGTTATTTTGAGGTGTCATTAGGTGGTTTTGTTCCAACAGGTGCTTCGCATAATTAGATTTTTCTGGGTGTTTATTTCTATAAGAGCGTACGTGTTCTTTGGATGTTATGTCGAAATTCCTAAGTGTTTGTCCAATGTTAACCGAGTTACAAAAAGAACAATTTAAACAATAATGCCGGATTTCATGATATTTTGTTCTGTTGTAAGCGCGGTTCGGGGGTGCCCCGGGGTCGTCTCGGTATTTGTAAGGGGCCCGCTTCCGTAGTGGCGTTTGTGTGGTTTTTGGTGATCTCGGTATCGGCGGTAACTTTCGGCGCCAGTTATTTTAACGTGGTATGCTCCACGAAACCGGGTAACTGCTAGTGGAGAAAGGATAATCCAAGGAACTGCTGGGGTTGCTGAGGTCGGCCCTGTCTGGATCACTCCACGGTCTCCACCTATTTCTACTAAGACACTTAGAAAAGGTAAAGCGGTTATCAGCAAATAAAAGACACAATCAGAATACCAAACAGCAAGCAATTTATTCTTATTACTAGTTCCTACAAACCTTACTACTACTCTAATAAGTTTACGATTAATAACGGAATTCCAGGCAAGCGGGGTGCAACAATGCAGCGTAGCAAAAGCGAACCAAGCGTGCGGGTACCGTGCTAGAATACAGGGCCGGATAACGGGGTGTCGGATGGTAACGGACGTACCGGGTAAGGAATGCAAGGAACGGGGCCCCCCGGAATACTCGCAGTGAAGCCTCGGAAAGATCGGACAGGGTGTGTGGATTGCGACCTCCCGGAATACTCGCAGTGAGGTCTCGGACAGGGTGCAAGGGATGAGACTTCCCGGAATACTTGCAGTGAAATCTCGAACAGGGTAGACAGGATTGCGGAATGAGACTCCCCGGTATACTAGCAGTGAAGTCTCGGACAGGATGGACAGAATTTCGGAATGAGACTCCCCGGAATACTCGCAGTAAAGTTTCGAACAGACAGGGTGGACAAGATGAACGGAATGAGACTCCCCGGAATACTCGCCCTGAATTCTCGGACAGGGTGAACGGACAGGAGCAGGCGGAAAGGGAATCGGAAAGTCGGTAAGAGGACTTACTCATATATTCTCCGGGAACGGTCCGGTCTGCTGGGCTGGCTGGCTGGCTGGGAGTCCTGGACGCGAACTGAATAAATCGTCGTTCAGCACCTGTTTATATAGGCGCTGTCGGAGCGTGGGGGAAAAGGTAGGAGTAAAACGGAGCGGTGTACGCCAAGTATCGGTTAGGGAAGGGACGCGTGCTTTAACTTGAGTCGGCCGCTTATCCGAACGGTTTGAGATTGCACGGAAGATACGGTTTTTAATTCTTACACCCAAAATAAATAACCAAAATTAAGTAACTTCGTTACACTGTCTTTAGAATTGAATAAAAATGAAAAAGTGTTGGTGTTAGTTTTATAGGTCATTTTGTAATTGTTGGTTTTTCGTAGCATATTTGCAATAAAGATTTTAAGAGTTCTAAATCTGTTGATGATTATGCTAATTTTAGTAATTTAAGAAGAATGTGTAAAGACTCCATTGATAAGAGCAGACGATCATACATTAGAGATATTGAAAGTAATATTTTAAATGATTCCAAACATTTTTGGAAATTTGTTAATGACCAGAAAACTAATCAAGGGCTTCCAAATACCATATTTAATGACAACAATAAGGCCGACACCCCATTAAGCATTGCAAACTTATTTGCAGCTACCTTTGAAACAGTTTTCTGCAATAACAATAATAATAGTTATAAGAGTCATGTATGGGATAAATATTTAAATGAAGTAATTGACTTAAACTCCTTTAACGTGACAGTTGATGATGTTATTAAAAAAATCTATGAGATTAATCCCAAATGTAACTCTGGTCCTGATGGTGTGTCAGCGTATTTCTTGAGATGTTGTGGTAATGTTCTCGCTGAACCATTACAGTTAATATTTAATAAATCCTTACAATCATCAAACTTTGTTGAAATCTGGAAAGAATCTTACGTTATACCTGTATACAAAAGTGGTGACCGTACACTTGCAAAAAATTATAGAGCCATTAGTATTTCTTCTGCTATTCCAAAGGTATTTGATGCTATTATCTCAGATAAACTGTTTGCTTCCGTTCAGAGAATTATTATTGACCAACAGCACGGTTTTTGCAGTGGTAGATCTACAACGACAAATTTATTTCTGTTTAACTGTTATGTATTAAAAAATATAGAACTTGGACATAATGTTGATTGCATTTACACAGATTTCAGCAAAGCCTTTGATAAGGTTAACATTAAACGCCTTATATACAAATTAAGTAAAATTGGTATTAGTGATCCATTATTATCTTGGCTACAATCTTACCTTACTGATAGAAAGCAGCAAGTTCTTGTTAATAATAGTACATCGAGATGGATCAAGGTAAATTCTGGTGTTCCCCAAGGATCACACTTGGGCCCTATTCTTTTTTTGTTATATGTAAACGATGTAAAACATGTATTTACACATTGTAATTTTCTGCTGTATGCCGACGATTTAAAATTTTTCAAATGTAATACAAATAACTTTTCTGGTTGTCTGCTACAATCTGAACTTAATTTACTTAATGATTGGTGTAAACATAATGATATACAACTTAATATAGGAAAATGTAAATCTATTCGATTCTCTAGAAGGAATAGTAGAGGTATTTGTCATTATTATGTGGACAAAGAATTATTAGAAAATGTACATTACATTAAAGATCTAGCTGTTATTGTTGATAACCAATTGCTATATTCTTTACATATAAATGATCTCATAAACAGGGCTAACAAAGTGTTAGGATTTGTTTTAAGGCAATCGGATGAATTCCATCACTTGCGAGTTTTAATAATTCTCTTTTGTTCACTTGTTCGATCAATGATGGAATACTGTTCAATGATTTGGTCGCCATATTTTTCTACTTGTATTAACAGACTCGAAAACATACAGAAAAGATTTATAAAACGTTTATGTTTTAAGTTTAATGTACTTTATAACAGAGAAAATTATGTCAATCTAATTAAGTACTTTGGTTTGTGTTCTCTGCAAGTTAGACGTACGTTTCATGATTTATACTTTCTTTTTAAAGTTGTTAATGGCCTAATTGATTGTCCTGATGTTGTTAATATGTTTTCTTTTCACATTCCTGGATATACCACAAGGAATTCCTCCCTTTTGCATATTGATTATCACCGTACGTCTTATGGTTACAATTCACCTATTTCAAGAATTTCGCGATATGCTTATGAGTACAAGGAATTGAACTTTTGTGGTATATCGGTAAATCGTTTTAGGAATAGTTTGCGCCAAATATTACACATGTAATTACTACTATTATTGTTCACTCTGTTTTATTGTTACTAATAATATTATCATGTATTACCAGCATGTTACTAATGTTTGTAAAGGTATATTTACCGTAAAATAAATATTATTATTATTATTATTAATTTGTTCTGATATTTTGCCGACGTATGGTATTGATATGTAGTTTGTGTCTTGCATTCGAGTGTCAATTGGAGATATTCTTTTGATAGCTACCCTATAATCTTTTTGTTTAATTAAAGTGACAATCATGTTATGGTTATAATGGTTTGTATGTGCTAATTGTTTGATCATTGAAATTTCTTTATCAAAATGTAGTCGTTTCAATGGAGTAGTTAAAGCTCGGTGTACTAAAGACCTATAAGCTGCTAGTTTCTGCATTTTATGATGACATGAATCATTGGAAATTGTGATATCTGTGTTTGCGGGTTTTCTGTATTTGGAAAATTGAAATTCATTGTTTGTATTAATTTTAATACTTAAATCCAAAAAATTAATAGCTCTATTGTGTTCTGTTTCTAGTGTATTGACACTAAAATACAAGACACAAACTACATATCAATACCATACTTTGGCAAAATATCAGAAC
This sequence comes from Agrypnus murinus, assembly GCA_929113105.1. Classification (NCBI taxonomy): domain Eukaryota; kingdom Metazoa; phylum Arthropoda; class Insecta; order Coleoptera; family Elateridae; genus Agrypnus; species Agrypnus murinus. Next base: position 139,815,980 of record OV816023.1, read on the forward strand.
AAATTGCAAATATACTACGAAAACCCAACAATTACAAAATAACCTATAAAATTAACACCAACACTTTTTCATTTTTATTCAATGCTAAAGACAGAACACAAAATATCATGAAATCCGGCATTTACTGTTTGAATTGTTCTTTTTGTAACTCGGTTTACATTGGACAAACACTTAGGAATTTCGACATAAGATACAAAGAACACGTACGCTCTTATAGAAATAAACACCCAGAAAAATCTAATTATGTCAAGCACCTGTTGGAACAAAACCACCTAATGACAGCTCAAAATAACATCAAATTCTTACATTTTTGCAACAACAAACACAAATTAGACATTTTACAAGCTTTTGAAATATACAAACATAAACGCACAGTACATTTAATGAACGAACAAACTGAGGTTAGTAATTTTCCTTTATTAGAAGTGTTAGATATTTAGTTTTTGTATGTATTGTATCTAGTTACCTATTTTTTTATTTATACTTAGCAAAGTGTGTTTATTAATTTTATCTATCTTTGATAATTACATTTATTGTCCAAACGATTGTAAGGTTAAGAATTTATTAAAAACTTGTGAAACTTTAATTAATCTTTTGATTTTTAGTATATTTTATAATAAATGAAGGTTAATAAGTAAAAATGTGGCTTAAATTTTTTCAAAGAATACTACTATAAAATAGTTCCAAGAATTATTTCACCCCTTTTAAATTTCCACGAATTCGTATTAATATTCCAGGATGTAATATACAAATTCAATATTTTATGTACATAAAATATCAATATAATATTTAATTTTATAGATTTAGAAATACACACGTATAAAAGTATAATGTATGCAAAAGGCAAGATCTACCTAATGTTGATAATAAAAGTTTCCAAAACTCACTAATCCAGCGAAAGGAAAATTATGCACAACTGAGATAACTAAACAAAAATTAGCAAAACGAATACAGGAATTATCTAAAATGTTGAAAAGATTTTGCACTTCCATAGTAAAAATACGTGTTTATTTTACTGAATGACACAAAAGGGACTAATAGTTCCTGTAAAAAGTAATAAAATAATTTCGATCCGTTCTTCGGTTCTATTGATACCCTTGACTAGATGTGTACTTATTTAACATTTGTTGCAATTTGTTTGGTTAGTTTCCGCTCAAAACCCTTTGCGAAGTATGAATATTGACACTTTCCAATAATTATAAAATTTCAATAAATCTCATGCAATTTTTTTATTTAAACACCTAAATCAAGGGGGCGATCGCTCCGAAGTTTGTCGTACTAGGCCCGGGCCTATTGGGTAATCCAGCGCTGATAAGAACTACATCTCCAATTTTTTTGCTGTTTTCTTCAGTGTACCACTTGTAACGTAGCTGAAGACATTCTGACGACCATGCATTCCAAAAATCTCTTTATGTTTTTGATAGTCCTCCATCGTTTGTTGAGACCTGCGTCGATTGATACTGTAATTGGGTTGGCTGGGTTGAGCAATGTCTTTCCAACCAATAAGTGTCCAGGTGTCAATGTGGCTAAATTCCGCACTACTAGGGTTATTACGCTTGATCCATAACAATCAATCCAAGTGTAACAATTGATAATGGTTACTTACAGAATATACCTGATTATCAACAAAATTTGAACAAGTTTTAAAAGTTTCCGTTATGCCAAATTACCACCTCTTTTTTTGGAGCAGACGTGTCCAAAATGACGAATTATAAAAAATCTTTAGGAATATTCTGTTTTGCAAGTTATCACTATGGCTAGAAATCACTAGATCTAGTCAAATTCTACTAGACCTGGCAACGGTGATCACAGCATTTTTAACCATGATGGTGGGGATTTTGTATTATCCTCATTGGCGACGCTGCAAACATAGCAACTTAGTCTTGAAAACAATATATATCATTCGTTTAATGTATTTGTTAATGAATATGTAAAATCCAAAAAGTCTTAATATCATTAATTCTTTAAACCGAGAAACTTTTCTAACTGTAAATAATTTGTTTGTTTGGTTAGTTAATTTATATTATCCAACCTTTACATTTCTTCAATTGTGAAGCATTCAAATTACATGAAAACGCAAGTTTTTTATGCTAAAAAACTTATTTTTCGTTTGTTACAGGTTGTTAATAATCCTAATAGCCACAATGAACTTGGATGAGACAAACCAACACGAAACAAGGGACGTAAAAGTAAATACTGATAATCCATGCAACTATATCATATGTGTGCTTCATCATTCAATCAGTGAAATGATAGTTAAACCGATATTTGAAAACCAACTCTGTAAACATGCATGTTTTCATAAAACTAGAATACACTTTGAGTGTTATATATGTCGTCATTTTTCACTTCGTTGTCATTCATTTCACGATAAAGTTGTTCCCCAAAGACAAGTGGCGACTTATAGTGATGAGAAAGTATTTGAATGCAATTTATGTTATTATAAATGTTTCCAGAATGCTGTTCTTACAAGACACATGCTCTGTCATTTAGTGAATTAACAAAGAGATTTTTATAAAATAACCATTTCAAACAACATTATTTTTTATTTATTAATGTTGACTTCAGTTATGTTGGACATTACATAGAATTTGTTATAAAGTAAACTTTAGTTTTAGATTGGAAATAATGTACTTTTCCACACAAAATATGTTTCAATTACTTTATTATGTAAGAAGACCCTTTTCTAGCTATGGTTATCAAATATATAAAATAAATATATGTAATATTTTATAACTTTAAAAGCTAAGGTAGACTAGAATATACTTTGATTTGTTGCAATGCGTTTTATGTTATTGTTGTTATTGCTTCATTACTTTTTGTGAAATGTTATTACCTTCTGAAAAAGTGTATCAGTTAGTTCTGTAATAAAAGTACTACAAAATATTTAGATGTTTTATTAAATACTTATAGATATTAATTCTCTGCAAAGGTGAAGTGCCTCCTATCTTAATTATTTAATAAAATAATAATTCATTGGTACAGTACATTTACTTAAAATAATATACCCGAACTTTTTGTTACTTTGGCCATACTGACACACTTATTGGGATATGGTGTTTCTGCTGTAGAGTTTTATTCATTTTTTATTGTTGAGAAACTTCTTTCTACGGATGCAGATTTTACAAATAAATTCAGTCATGTTGCTATGGTTGTGGAATAGGCAATTGTTTGATAAAAACTTTATTGTCACAAGGCAACCTGCTAAATTTATTTAGCAATAAATGAATTTACTGATTATAACCAGTCAAATTGCTGTTAGTACTTGCTATATACGTTATGGTCTTCCATCGTGATAAAAAGTTTTACATACACCACCCCAACACTTACTGCAACGACATTAAATACTTTTTTAAATATATGCATAAAACATGCACATTGTCCATGTATAAATTTCTATATTCCTGGAAGTAAAACAGTGTAGGCAACGTTTTATTTAGATCGGTACTTTTAATTAAGCATTTTTGTATTTGATCTTGTGTAAGCGTAATTTGCATAATGTATAATTTATTTATGCTCTAACATGTAGCAATATATACATTGTAATATGGTGTCATTTTAATTTTGATAAAGAATTCACAGAATTTTCTTATCTTTAAACTGGAATATTTGACTTCTTATGGAATACAGGCAATTTGCATTTAAAGCAAGAGTATATATTACTTTTTTAATCGCAATCACAAAATCAAAAGGCGATGAAAAGATATAAAGTAATATTGGCAAATGCAAAGAGGTTCAACCCTTTATGCATGTATTTTAACTGCCAAGTGTGGCCAGATAGGCTTTGACTGGGCTTGTATGAAACTATCCATGCCAGCAGATACACAAAGTCGCTTGTCCAGAGCACGGGCTGTAAGTCGTAGATTATCTCATGATTTTCAAAGCAACTCTTATACCACATCAGCGAGCCAACCCTAGCATCTGTAAAATGTAAAATAATTTATGATCTCTCTCTAGTTTTAAGCTGCAAACATTAAATTCTTAAATTACATTTTAATATAATAATAATTCCTACAACCCATTATCTGACTAACCAGGCCCAATAAGCTAAAGCTTGTGTGAGAGGGAGGGGGCGATTAATGTTATTACACAGGCCCATCGTGCAGCTGCAGCTGACTTACAGATGGTATAACCCAAATTCCACATTTGTTTTACAGATAAGGAACAATTGCAGAAAAACCCCAACGAGATTTGACAGTCCTGTGGGTCAAAACTGGGCCGATCAGGTGAGAGTCTAGCATTCTAGATACTACACTACCGAGGCTTGTATGTTTGTAATTAAAGATAAAAATATTTTTATTGCAGGCCCTCCATGGTCGAGTGGTAGAGATCCTGCATCTTGATAAGAGATCAAAATTACATCAAAATCTAATACAATCGTATTTGAGCTCCTTATAATAAGGTATATGAAAGTTGTATGAGTGATAAAGTATGGGGGAACGTAATGTACTTTCTAAAATAGCTTCGTTCCCGCGTTGCACTCTCATAAGCGTTTGTTCTAGTGATGGGAACTTGGGTGTCGAGTGTCGTGATACTGTTCGTGGTCGTGACACTTGAAGTGTCGCGACACTTCGTGTCGAACAGTATCGCTCTTATTAGAGTGTAATTCGAAGTTGCTTGATCATTCTTACAAAGAAATTAAAGGCAGATTTGTTGAACTGGCCAACAATCATTGAATAAGACGTACATATAAAACTATTTTGTTGTAGATTTTTTAGTTAAAATTATAAATTCATGAATTATTTGCAAAACATTAATTTAAAAGCCGAAACCTGAAAAGTTGACGCACGCCTCCGTGGTTCGATGGCAAACCGTGGCTTGCTAAACTGCACGGGCTGGTGGAATGCACGATCGAACCCCGTTACAAGCATAACTTTTTTTTAAATTTTATTTGTTATAATTCTTTTATTCGAAAAACGTACAAGAAATAATACATTACAAATAAAAAATAAAGATACCCAATTAATAAGACATTGTCTTATAAATTGGGTATCTTTATTTTTTATTTGTAATGTATTATTTCTTGTACGTTTTTCGAATAAAAGAATAATAACAAATTATTTAAATTGTTTTGCAACTATTAATCTCACCGACTTTTATTCGAGAACGAACTATTTGGCATATTTCAGATTTCCCATACTAATTTTCTATAGCAAATGTTAGAACGAATGCGGTGTATAAATAATTTAATGTCTTTTAATGTACTTAATGCATAAATATATAACCATAACAGAATTTACTCATAAACCTAATTGTTTTTTAATCCCTAGTTTATGATTTACGTATTAGCTATGAATCTTGACTGCTCGTTTCAATTATATTATATGAACTAGCGCATGCATGATGTGTAAATGCGAAGTATCGTTAAAGAGTCGTGAAGGAGTCGACACTTCACACGGCTAATGGTTTCGACTCGCAAGTGTCGTGATACGCGGGTGGTATCGCGAACCCAACACTAGCTTTGTTCCGAACCCCAACACTGCAAATGCTGTAAAAGGGGAATAGATTATGTATGTATGTATGTATATTTATTTTACAGAAAATAATGATTTTTATCTGTAGTATCGTTTGGTACAGACCAGCTGACTCTGCTGAGGCCTGAGTTCTACTGGGGCCCAACAATTGTTTCTTTTTTGTCAAAATTTTACTCACAGTACTTTGCAGAAAGGTAAAGGTATAATAAATGCCGCTGTCTATAATGTTATTTAAAAAGAACATTTTAATCTTTAATGATAACCCCTAATAGCACACC